>JAYRCH010000291.1:0-94709 GCA_037179445.1 Phengaris alcon alcon
AATACGCACTAGTTATTACTTATTTTATATGCGAATCAAACATTAAAATATTTTGTATGTAATTAAGAGCTGAGAAAATTATATGAGATATTATTGGCACAAATTATGTATTAGGTACGTTAGGGAAGTTCTGGAATGTTCGAGTTCTTTGTTCGACAATAAGCCGACAACCTACCCACTATTTTTTTTTTTTTTTTTTTTTTTTGGGTTTTTCCTATGAATTTATGGGCCGAAATATGCACAAAATAATTTAAATAATTAACATATAGGTTAATATCAAAGTACAGAATAGGGGTTTAATGTTAAATGTGCCGAATTGATAATGGGAATGGACTGTAACTTGGTTTTAAAATGGCGGGGCGGCCTGGCCAGAATTAATTGGACAAAATATAAATAATCGAGCTGATTTTATGTGCAGAATTGGGCGGAGTGGAACTGTAGGTGCTGGTTCTAATCAGGCCCAACGCCGGTAATAGGGAGAAGGGCTTCACGAAGGCTCGATCTTCTCGTTACAAGAAAAAAAAAACATCCCCACTTCACATAACAACCTAGGGAGCCGCCACCCCAAAATACAAAATTAATAATGATAATTTTTATGATGCCAAAAATAAAGTCTATAATATGTAATCTAAAACTATACCACATTTAATCTATTTATATTCATAATTTCATAATTACTAGAGTTAGCAAGGGAGGACGAACGGACAGTCGGACGGACAAAGCGAAACTATAAGGGTTCCTTGTAGTCACTACGGAAAGCCTTAAAAGACTGAACAGTACAGTGCTGAATGCAGTGTATAAAACTTTTAATAATAATTAATAAACGGCACAACACTTGCCTAATTAATTTGATATACATTTCTCAATGACCTCAATATTTAACAAACGACCATAATAATTATTGGAAAGAGGAAGAAAAAACATTAGTGTCTGGACATTTCGTGTTTTGGTGGCTATAATAATATCGTATACAGATTCCAATTTAAAACATCATATTTATTGTTTAAACAAATATACATTACCCAAAAACATCTACATTAAAACAAACAAAGTACTTACGTATAATACATAAAATTAGGTCAACATGTCGATAGTCGATGTTTATAAATTAAAATAAATTCTCAAGTGATAAACTGTAATAATTAGGTATATTTGACAATGGTATTTTGTCGGTGTCGGTCTATGTTTTTGTCATCGGTACCTTATATTTTATATTTCGATTTTAGTTTCAATATTAATTTCCTACAAAAATATTTCAATATATTAAAGCCCACTTGCGCAGATCTATTTTAAAGTTAACCCTGGTTTAAAATATTAAATATCACGCCTTCTCTTTAATAAATAGAAGAACGAGAGAGATAACATGATATTTACCCAGGGTTAACTGTAACCCAGATCTGCGCAAGTGTGCCTAAAGGTATTAAATTATTGTGCACGCTCTACCCTAGCGCCGTGAACGTGTAGTAAATTACGGCAAATATGTGCCTAAAACCATACACTTTATTACATTTCACGCCTATTCTCAGTGCTTCACGACACTAGTGCTGCGCCGGGGTTACACTGCATTCGAAAGGTTGAGGTATGACTTTTCACACGTACTGCGGCGCGTCGTCGGGCGGCGGGCGCGGCTGCACGTAGTTGCGACACAACCCGTAAAACCTCTGCGGTCGCAAACTACGCTCCTGAGCATCGAACCTACATAGAATAAGTACGGTTAATTGTTTAGTAGGATTTATTTATTAGGTAATGTAATATTATTGACGTTAACATTATTTATATATAATTTTTTAATAGGGAAGATGCAAATGTAATATAATATATTGAACATTTTGTAATCAAAATGTTAAAAAAGTATAAAAGAAGCCCACTGCATTGTTTTTATATTACATAATATTGATTTTTAACAAAAAATACGAATTATAAGTAACTTGAAACGAAATATATACCAATATATATGCTATAGTGACGTCACTCCTGTTATGTCAACTTTTTTGAGGTTATAAACATGGAGCATTGATGGTATTTTTATGATAACCTGATGTTGATGGATATTCCATTTTAATTTTTTACAGAAAAATATCTTGAGAGTTTAGAAAATATGCAAATGTATGAAAAGGTACGATCAGGTACGACCAGTGACAAAACAGGTGTGACGTCAACGGGACTCTAGATTCGTTTTCGCGCATAAATTTAAATTGTCAGTTTAAAACCGCATTTTTTTGCATAAATTAGTTTTTTAATATTATACATATGGCCAATACTACATGGAATTCTTTAAAATGAAAACAAATATAAAAATAATGCATCTTATAAATAATGTAACCGTCAAGTTAGTTTTTCAATACTTTGTGTAAAAATTATGTACAAAATATTTATTTTACTAGTCCCAAACCTTGTATTTAGTGCCGTTAAATTAAAAAAAAACTACCTCCATCCGACGTGCGCCATGCAAGCGTGACAGTGGGCGATCGTCCACGTGTAGCCGGGGAACCACGAGAACTCGGCGGACGGCGCGCCGCTGAGCTGCGTGTTGGACGCGCGCGACACCGTCACTACATCGTGCATGTAGCCGCCTAGAGTTATATACATTATTTAAAATGCGTAAAGAAACGCTTTGAAAAACTAAAAATGTAACACCTAGTCAAAGATATTGAACAATAATCTTAGTTTCCATACCCATCGCTAGATGGCTATAGCACTTATAACTGAGAACAGTGAATTAATTGTCAGTTCTGCCAGCCGACGCTAGATGTCGCTGTAAGGACATCGCGCTATTGAAACACCGTTAGTGATCATATTATAAGTATGATTGTTTTGTATCGATCAATTGTATGCGCTCTTGTCATTCCTACGCTACGTAATTGTTGCTTCCACCATTGCTGGGACAGCTTCTTGTACGCAAAGCAATTATTACCAAAAAACTATAGGCCGGTGTCATACTGATTGCTTCCTTACGGGACAATCTGTTGAAAGCCGTTTAATAGGGGGCGTAAGCGCTCAAAGTTGTACCTTGAACGATGATATGAGCCTCTGTTGTAAAGTCTCTATTTGAGTATCACCGCAAGGCGCAACCCCCCGTTACAAAAAGCGTTTATAAGCAGATAGTAAAATTCCAATGAGATTTAAAATGCGGGCAACTGTGTTGCGCGTCTGTGGGCGGCGATGACGCTTGACGTTTTTATTTCATAAAAAATCTATACGACATAACCTCAATTTAACTTTACTAGAGGTCACCCTGTAGTCGAAATTCGCCCATAATAATTTATATACTTTTTAAGTTTGAACTTTATAAGCCCCCTCTTACATAGAAAAAAAAATGTGACAGATTGACGAACGTCAACGTGTAACAAAATTGTATCCATGTATCTATCAAGCACACGGTGTGTTAATAATCTGAGGTAAGTGGAGGTAAGCTATGTGTCGTTATTTTTACTTACTTTATGTATTTCTAAGCATTATTTAAAAAAATATTACTTTTCTACACACCTTCCTCCACATAAACTTTAATTTACCGGCCAAATTACATACTCCTCTAGTTGTTCAATTCTCGTAAAACTGTGGGTACTGAAAATGTTTGCTTCACGCTCAAATTTTATAAATAATAGCCAGATGTAACGTATGTAACGAATAGATTGATGTTACCTTTTAGAGATGTGTGCGTAAGTCACTCGAGAAACACTGTAGGTACACGCATATCTGTGTGCGTCTAATGATACCAGAAACAGAAAAAAAACTCCCATCTTTCTTGACTCCCGCGACAGAACGGGTGAAGGAACGGGGAACTTTTTTTTTTCTTGTAATTAGAAAAAAACAAAAAACTATAATTACCTACTTCTTTTATTTTACAACATTTTTGTTTATCCTACTACTATTACAAATGTGAAAAATTGTGTGGATTAATGGATGTATGGTTGGATGTTTGTTACGGATTTTGATATGGTAGCAGTTTAGGCTCTGGATTAGTTCATAGGCTACATTTTATCCGATATGCCCGGCCCATCCATACATAGGCCCAAGCGGGCGTTGGAAATTTTAAGCCTTTAAGGACCAGGAATGCACTTGTTTTGAGGAACGGGAATAGATGGATTAAAGAAGGATAGATGAATGGATTGCACGTATTTGTAACTCAAAAGTGCGTTCTCGTTCCTCAAAATCCTTGGGCCTCCAGTACCGTCACTCACTGGGAAATATTGGGTAGGTAGAAACAGAATGCATGGAAAATCAAGCCTCCGAGGGTCTAATAAATGTGGCCCTTCAGCCACTGGCTAACTTTTTAAGTAGATCTTAAGTACACAATTTTTTTGATTTGAAATTATTTGCATATACCTAAAACCTCTATAATTTACGAAAAAAAAACGAAAATTTTCAAAAATATTAGTTACGCCCTTTTTTCAGTCCTGTCTTCATTATTGTCAAATGGTGAAACTAAAGTACCCCACAAATATTTTAGAGTTATAAGTACCCGAGCAAAATTAAATCGTTTTATTACGTTTTTATGATATCACAATTCGATTGTAAATAAAAAAAAAAACTCATAAACCGACTATTATCATTATTTAGCTTTATTGAAATTAATTATTGATAACATTGACCCAACAAGTTCGCCAAATGTAGGGAAAAATATTCGCCTGAAAACTTGCAACACTGACAGCTTCAGCATCCAGCTCACAATAAATTTCAAAAATATGATGGTGACATTTTGTGTTCCGAGAGAACAACAGAGATAAATTGTATATAATATTTAAAATAACAAAATAATCAATAGTTATCTGTGAAATGATATTCTATCTTCTTTTTTTTCTTTTTGGGAACTACTTTTGCAGTGTTTAAAAACGCAAGACGGCATTTTTATGTATTTACATTACGACGTGTGATGTTTAAAGTTCGTGACGTGTATGCGGTACGACGCTCTGTTTAGCACTGCGGTGAAATCGTAGTAGCTTTTGGTTTCATAGTAGGTTTTGTTGTTACATCCTGATGCTCGGTGCGCTCAATCTGGCTATTATTTATATAATCGAGGCTTCACGTATTAATTTAATAATACCTAAATTCGTATAATTAGAGTGTACTCCCTCGCTGGACATCGCAAATATGTGCTCCCGCCGCGCAATCTCAGCTGTACAAGACGTACAGCATAATACACTTTTCTGAAAGCAATCAACCACAATTATTAACATTTGGCTACGTTCCCACGAGAGTTTTTTTGTGGTCGCGATTAAATCCAACACCGGCCTAATTTTATTGGCTGTTCGGATGGAGATGATTATTAATCACTTTTGCCTCGTCTATGGCTTTGTAAATATTAAAATGGTTTCACCTAAATTACCCGTAATAGCGTTTTGTATTGGTAGAAGACGAAAAGGGCAACAAAAGGCATTCTGTACATTAATTCTGTACATTCAATAGATTATATTCTGAATTAATTAATAATCATAAAAGGTAGTTTGTTACACTGTATTAAGATTAAACACAGTATGAAAACTCTTTTCAACTTTAAATCCGAAATCAACAATCATCAGGATAATTAAGTACATTATGCTCAGAATAAATTGACAAAAACAATTTAGTACCTTGTACGGGCTCTTTATACTTATATAATTTTAAACTATTATTATAAATTCTATAGTCTATAGCAATATACTTAATTTATTATGTGGTATATTGTCTGTAGTTTACGCCCAGCGCCAGTCACGACGTAGAACAGTTGCCTTTAAAAATCGTCCCGAAGAAAAATAGCTTTGTAGTTGCACCATTAAAAATTCTCGTGGGAACGTAGCCCTTAAAAGAGTCCCCACATAATTACAAGGTATTGACTTTTTTTAATCTATAAAATAGTCAAAAGACCAGCCAAATATGTGTAAATATATATTGTTAAATATTATTATTATTAGCGATACAAACGGGCGTTCGACGCCATCGCTCATTTGAGTAGAACGTGTGACGTGCGGGCGACATTTTGCGACCGTATTGATCTAAGACACGTTATAAAAAATAATATACTCTTTATCCTCATCTGTTATTTATTACTGATAAGCTATAAAAATATCTATGGACGCACACACACTACGTCCATCTGGCTCCGTGCTACCCGAAGAACCAGTCATCTGGAAGTATATTTAATACTTTTATACTATACAAATATTTAGGATTTTTATTATATTATAGGTACACATATTTAATACACATTCATGACCCAGGAACGCAGAAAATCTTTTTGTTACTTCGGCGGATTCGAACCCGCGAACCCCGGGTTGAGCATCAACGCGCTCAACCACTGAGCCACAAAGGTCGTCAAATGAAAGATAACCACATTGACACGGTGCAAATAGGTTTCCCAATTGAATCGCGTAAGAAGTTACGGATAGTAAGTATATATATTATAATTTTTATTTTTATATACTTCCCTCATTTGTTATTTAAAAAATGGATTTACTAGTTTAAATAATATACCCAACAGAGTTAGTAAAGTACAAAACCTATTACAAAATGCTTTCTTTTTTCCTTGCCCAACAGTGGAGTTGCCAGGTATAAACAGGGGAGTAAATGTTGTTTAAATGCCTATAATTATAAAATATTGTTCTCTATCTAACTGCGTTAAGTTGCTTATCAAAAAGTTGGCCTAGTCCTCGATTGTCTGAGTTTTAAATGTAAAGAACAAGGGGCATTTTTGTATGGAACCCGTCTCCACTGTTGTAATGTAGCAAAGCTACATTTTAATTGTAATGTTAATATCGCTAATAACTACGCTCCTAGTGTCATATATTAGCTATTATTGCTAGTTGTAATAGCTAAATTACACTAGACGACGCCTTCTATTGACCAATGTTTCTAACTGGAGCTTCTACTCAAATTTTTGACACCACCACCTACGCGATTCAATTGGGCAACCTATTTGCACCGTGTCAATGTGGTTAATAGCCATTTTTTTTCTTATCAGTAAAAATTACAGAGGGTTATATACGGTTTGGTAAAATCAATTACGGATATTTTGGGCATATGACCTACTGCTTATGTAAAGACATTTAGGCAGAAAAGAGTTTCTAATTAAATATATTAGTTATCTATACTAATCTGGGGGCACGGCAGTGCAAGAGCACTACCAGACCACCTTTTCTCGAAGCGTTTCGTCCATTTATTGAACCCTCAGAACTTGGGTTTGGATTATACCAGATAAATTAATTTTTCAAGATCTGATCCCAGTAGCGGACATATTAAACATGTAAAGTTTTGATTGCATAGGTCTTACTTTCATCCCCTAGTTTAAGGGGTTGGAGGATAAAAGTTTATATGAGACTTCCGTTTAATAATTAGAATGTTACATTAATGTTTATTTTCCGTTTAAATTACTAAAGAATACTCGGGAAATAATTATTTCAATATTACGTCAATTAGTTTCCAATCCAAGCGATGAACGACGACATTACTAAAATAGTTCATAATATACGCGATAGATGGCGCTTTTAATAAAACTTCAAAAAATATTATGATTTATCATCAAAAAGATTATTAATTAATTGAAGTGAAAAATAATGTCAAAAAACAACATGTTATGATATTAGGTCATAAACAGTTAAATACTTTTAAGTTTTTAGGTTTTGTAAATAATGTCTGCGCACGTCGACTACGGCCGGCTGACCGAAGAAACCCGAACATCGTCGGGAGTCCTCGAGTACGCTCGCGTCGACGCGGTCCCTCACCGCTCGCCACTTCACCCTTTCATGTCTTGACGCCGCGACTGCATACGGGCATTCTCTGTGACCTCAAAGTTTATATTATAATTTATATATACAGTCCATTATTCTTATTTACCACAACGTAGGGCTTCATCAATTTTTGGTCCTTCGAGCCGGAACTCAATTCACATCATAGTATTTTAATTAGCAATAGTAACAGAAAGCAAGTGCGTAATAAATAACCGTAAGACAACGACAAAGCTGTCTCTTATCTGATCTAATAAAACGATTCTCGTACCGCGGCATCGATTGTTATTGCACAGCTGTTATTTTTGCGTTTACTACTAAGCGTAATACACACACCGGCATATTTAGCGTGTGGGAAGAGTGGATGCCCCAAAGGGAGATCTCCGACCGAGCGAGGTGGTATGCTCGGTCAGGCCAAAGCCCACTTGTATGAATTTCATATGTCGTATATATAGTGCCGATCTTAGAAAACTTCGATAGCGCGATTCAGGATTGTGGCGCTAATTGGTCCGCCACATCACTCCCCCTCGAAGACCTGAGGTCGAATCTTGAGTCGTCTTGCTTGAGTCGCCAGTGCCAGAGAGTCCCAGTGAGTCGGAACTGTGCTGCTGCTGCACGGGCTCCAGTGAGTCGGAGTGCTGCCGTGAGGGCCGATGCTACGTGCTGACCAGGAGAGATATGCTCTGCTTGCTGACCGGTCGTTGTAGTGAGTGTGCCCGTTGAAGCCGATGAGGGTTCGACCAGGCCGCTGTGCGTTGAGGCTGGTGGTCGAGGTACCCGATGAGGCTGAAGCTGTGGCTGGCGTGGTGCGGAGAGGTGGGGAATGATGATGATGTCCAGAAGGAGGCGTGTTCTGTCGAGGGTCACCAATGTGGGAAGATGGGAAGCCCCAAAGGGAGATCTCCGACCGAGCGAGGTGGTATGCTCGGTCAGGCCGAAGCCCTGTGGCGCTAATTGGTCCGCCACAAGCGGAACATAAAATAAAGGTTTGATATCAGTATCATATAAGGCTGGCTGGTTTATACGTCATTTAATTTAAAAAGAAATATTTTCAAATTAAGAAAACAACTGAACATCACATTTTATGCAATTGTTTTAATTTTATTCAAATACACCTTATCTGGAGCGAACTTCGAGTATTTCTTCCTTCTGAGTTTGATTTAAAATTTCATTGAAATACTGTTTTTTGTTAGTTTTTTTTATTCGCGTATCTTTTTGGAGTTGAGGACTGAATTAAGCCAGAGATCTTCGTCGACCAGTTTCAACGATCTATCGCAGTATCCAACGATTCAGGGAGACCGGTACTTATGTGAGAAGAGCAGGACAAGGCAGATAAAGACGCACTTCGAGTAGGTATGATCGTTTCATTCGGCTTCGTGTACGTAGGAACCCCCGTTTGACGGCCGTCCAAGCCCGACATGAGTTAGAAGCAGTGCGGGGTGTAACCGTAAGTGAGCGTACGGTACGAAGAAGGTTCGAAGAAGCTGGTTTGGATTCATTTGCGCCCGCCAAGGCTCAAGGAGGTAAATCATCGTAGAAACAGGTTAACTTTTGCTCAGGAACATCGACTTTGGAACGAGGACCAATGGAGTAAGGTATTGTTTAGTGATGAGTGCAGAATTCTCTTAAATCAAATTGATAGTAGGCAAAGAATATACAGACGCAAAGGAGAACGATACATTCAGACAAATTTTGAAACTACTGTTGCATACGGTGGTGGATCAATAATGGTTTGGGCGGGCATTTGTTTGGGAGCGCGCACAGACTTGGTAGTGATTGACAGAGGGAGTCTGACTGCAGACCGCTATATCAGAGAAGTTTTAGAAGAAAATGTCGTACCGTTTGCCCCATATATCGGTGACGATTTTATTTTTATGCAGGATAATGCTCGGCCGCATACCGCTCGGGTAACTCAAGCTTATCTTAATGATATAAATATTGAATATCACTGTTATGGAGTGGCCGGCGAGATCACCGGATATGACCCCAATAGAGCACGTTTGTGACTTGCTGAAAAGAAATGTTAAGTCCAGAATTCCAGCTCCTGCCAACGTGGGTGAACTGCGAATCGCCGTAGTTGAGGAATGGCGGAGACTATCCCAGGAGACCATCGATAACATCATTCTCAGTATGCCTAGACGGGTAGAAACTTTAATAAGAGCACGTTGAGGAAATACGCGATATTAATCACCATTTTTCTAATTTAATTAATTGTTATTTTAATATTAATATTCACTTTTCCCGGTTACATGAAAAGTTCAAAAATGTACCATTTTTCACAAATAGCCTTTACTCTCAAAATCTGTTCTTAATGTGATCTCATTTTAAGTAAAACAAATGAAACTTTAATTAACAAAAGAAGTGTAGTAAGTAGATTTTAAAATAAAACCATATTTTTTAAATTATGGACCTTTTTTTGTGTTCCGCTAAATATGCCGGTGTGTTTAGTATTGTTTTGCTATTCTTATATTATATTATTTTGCGATTCATATTTTTTTAATAAACACGTGTAGTACGTATTTCTTTGAGCAAATAGCACTTCAAAATGGCGGACAATATTAAATCTCTGATTAAGAAACGTAGTTCTGTTAAATCGAAGGTTACTATTTATAGCAATTATTTAAATTTAATTAAAAGTAGTGAACAAATATCTGAGTTGCAACGTTTAGACCTGCAGGAACGTTTTCACAAATTCGAAACCTTACACATGATCTTTGATGAATTACAGACACACATCGAATTGCTTGCCGACGATGATGAGACTGCGTTCGTAGAACGTGAGGAATTTGACCGCCAGTTCTTCAGTCTGGTGGCACTCACGCGCAGCCTGCTCGGTTCTTCGGTCACCGGTGCTGGGTCTGAGGCGGGTTTCAGAGATTCTGACTAAGGTGCTCATGTTTCCAATTCTTTTGTCAGTTTGCCTAAAATTGATTTGCCTCATTTTGATGGAAATTACCAATACTGGCTCGAGTTTAGGGACACATTTATATCCTTGATTCACGAAAGTAATTGCATCAATGACATAAACAAGTTCCACTACCTGCGTGCTTCTTTACAAGGCTCTGCCGCTTTATTAATTAAAAATATTGACTTTAAAAGCGACAATTATAAATTAGCGTGGGATCTGTTGTGTGAGCGATACAATAACAATCGTTTGCTTGTGAACAACCATTTACAGGCTTTATTTGATGTCGAACCAATTAAGGGAGAATCTAGCGTCAGCATAAGAAATGTCGTAGATATCACTAATAAAAATATTCGGGCTCTCACTAATTTAAATCAGCCTACTCAGTATTGGGACACGTTAGTTATTTTTATTTTAGTTAAAAAATTAGATTTAACAACCAGTCGTGACTGGGAGGAGTTTAGGAACAACAAAATTTCAGGTGATCCAACTTTAATTCAATTTTGTTCTTTTTTAAATAGAAAAGCTAACTGGTTAGAATATGTCGAGTCCAATGCAACAGTAAATCCAGTTGACAATAAAATAATTGTAGCTTTAAATAATAGTCATCTGTCAAATAATAATTCGAAACATGAAAAAACTTATAGTAATAAACACATTAAAAATAATAATAAATGTCCACTTTGCTCCCAAGTACATACGTTGTACAAATGTGAATCTTTTAGAACCTTATCTATAAAAAGTCGTATACAAAAGGCTAAAGACTTTAATGTTTGGCTTACTAGGGCGGCACTGAAAATTTCGGGAATCAAGGAAGTAACACAGCATTACTATTTAAAAATGTATTTATTGCTTTTCGAAGTATTCTCCGCGAAATTTGACATATTTTTCCATACGATGGAACCAATCATTGAAGCAACCATTCCATTCGGAAGTTGGGGTCTCCAAAATGGCCGTTTTGTAGGCGTCCACAGCTTCTTCAGGTGATGAAAATATCTGACCACGCAATTTATTCTTTATTTAAGGGAAAGTATAGAAATCATTAGGGCTTAGGTCGGGGCTGTACGGCGGATGGTCTAATAATTCTATGATTTCTTGCTCTAAAAACTCTTTTGTTCTGTGCGCGGTGTGAGAACTCGCATTGTCGTGATGGAGGATGATGCGGCGGTTGCAGTTCTCTTTACGGAGTTCAGAAACGACCTGTGGCAAACAAATGTTAGCATACCATTCTGCATTAACCGTTCTTTGTCCCTCAAGAGGAATAGTCGCAACATGGCCGGTTTTGGATACAAACGTGGCCACCATTTTTTTTGCAACACTCCGTGAACGAACAATTTTTGTTGGCTTTAACTCATTTTCGAACACCCAAACTCGTGACTGGTTTTTGTTTCGGGTTCGTACGCGTATATCCAGGATTCGTCACCTGATACGATGTTGTATACAGCATTTGAGGATCCTGCGTGGAATCTTTCGAGAGTTCTGACGCACCAAGTAACGCGAGCCGCTTTTTGCTCTTCACAGAGCAAATGCGGTATCCATCGGGAAAACAACTTTTTTACACCTAATTGTTCATGCAAGATTATTTGTATTTGACTCATGCCAATGTCTAAAGTTGCCTGAATTTCGCGGTATGTCACATGTCGATCTTCCTCAATCAGCTTACGCACAGCATCAACGTTTTGTTGGGTGACTGCAGTTTTTGGACGATCTTGACGGGGATCATCACTGAGCTTGACACGTCCACGTTGAAATTCAGCAAACCAGCGATAAATTGTGGTTTGGATGGGGCTTCATCACCAAATGCAGAAATCATCCGGTCAACACACTGTTTTTGTGTTAAACCACTTCGAAAGTCATAATAAATCATCGCTCTAGAATTTTCTCGAGTCAATTCCATTTTCTCAACGACTAAACAAGTTTGACAAGACCTTGTGACAAGACCGAGAATCTTTTTTTAAATAAATAAACGGTATTCGATTTTTAAAACCAAGGAGTTTTAAATTAAAAAGATTTGAATATGACAGGAACAGTTGTAGCATAGCTACATTTTTTTAACGTATCGTTATAACTAATAACGATGCGTATAGCGTCATCTATTAGCAGTTGTCGATATTAATAATAGCTAATTTGTGCTAGACAACGCCATCTATTGGCAAATGCTTCTAACTAGAGCTTCATCTCTAATATTTCTTTATTGTGGCATTTGTATTACGCATTACCGCTAATTGTCGGTTAAAAAAAAACAACAAATGTCAGTAGGGGTATAAAAGGGTTGTCGCGACAGGACAACGCCCTTTTTCCCTGCCGAATTTTTGTTGTTCAACTTCTTCAAGATGTAGTCGTTTATAATAATTATAATATTATAACCCCGTGTTCACGGTGAGTAATTTGAAATATCTGTGTTGTGAATGTTTGCTAAATCACGCTTGTAATTAAAACACATTATTTTTTCCTGTGAATTAGCACCATTGTAGAATTTGTTGGCAAACCTTTTGATTGGCCACGTGCTCAATTTGTAGTTTCATTTTTCCGATCTTGCATTGTTAGATATTATTAGGATGTTTGTATCAAATTAATTGTCCTTTATATCATTTTATCTTTTATCTTTTTTTTGCTTATCCCTTATTTTGTGATGGACACACAGCCCATGGTTGGATCGTTAGGGGCTAGAACCATGGCTGCTGTGGTCCACACTCTTCACACGCTGGTATGAATGTTTCCAGGGAACTTTGTTACGGGCCCAAGCACTGACAGCTTTGTTACGGGCACGAGCACCGCCAACTTTGTTACGGCCTCCAGCACTGATAACTACGTTGCGGCCACAAGCACCGTCCACTTTGTTACGGGCTCGAGCACCGCCAACTTCTTGCCTTCTTGCCACGTGCCAGACCCCTGGACTCAAGACCTGGATCCCTGAGCTAAGTCCCCACGTGGTTTAGACCCCCTACGATACCCTTCAGACACCAAGAGGCTAGACCAGACCGTACGGCCTTCTGCCCACGACCCCTATTTCGTTAATAAACTCATTGTCACGGGAAACCTCGTTTTTATTTTAATTTCCCCCGTAACAATTCCTGAAACAGCTACAAAATAAGAAAAGAAAAAAAAATTGTAGCTTGTTAAAAAAAATAATTTAAGAAAAAAAAAAAACTACGACGATGGAAGATAAATGCTATAAAGGACAATTAATTTGATACAAACATCCTAATAATATCTAACAATGCAAGATCGGAAAAATGAAACTACAAATTGAGCACGTGGCCAATCAAAAGGTTTGCCAACAAATTCTACAATGGTGCTAATTCACAGGAAAAAATAATGTGTTTTAAATACAAGCGTGATTTAGCAAACATTCACAACACAGATATTTCAAATTACTCACCGTGAACACGGGGTTATAATATTATAATTATTATAAACGACTACATCTTGAAGAAGTTGAACAACAAAAATTCGGCAGGATAAAAGGGCGTTGTCCTATCGCGACAACCCTTTTATACCCCTACTGACATTTGTTGTTTTTTTTTAACCGACAATTAGCGGTAATGCGTAATACAAATGCCACAATAAAGAAATATTAGAGATGAAGCTCTAGTTAGAAGCATTTGCCAATAGATGGCGTTGTCTAGCACAAATTAGCTATTATTAATATCGACAACTGCTAATAGATGACGCTATACGCATCGTTATTAGTTATAACGATACGTTAAAAAAATGTAGCTATGCTACACAGTGGAAATATTCCATTCCCGATACTTTTAGTGCAGCCCTCGTAACTGCTTACGGACTGGACATTCGGTTAAGCAGTGCAAATTTTCTCATTGCAGATATTGCAAAGTAAAGCATAATACGCTTTTGTACATAGATACTAGCGACAAACCACTCTGCAATCCATTGCCTACTCTAATCTCCCTCTAATGTTGTGCTTTCCGCTAATTACATGCAGCTTGCTACTTCTTCGCTTGTTTTCCTGTCCACAACCTTGGTGAATGTGACCAGTGCGACGGGTAAGAAGTACATTGCATGGCTATTGCTGGACAACGGTAGTACGGCGAACTTTAGCTACGCAGACCCTCGCAGAGAAACTGGGTTTGTCACTGCGCGTACGAGCACCAAGGTAACGGTATTAGTAATCATATATCTACTAGTAAACAGTCTTGTCGCCTCACAATGGAGTCTCTATAGTCTATGCTGTTCGTTTACTGTAGAGATAGTGCCATGTTTTACCTGAAATCACTAAGGTCCTACCGTCATCATTTGTGCCCATCACTCATGTCCCTATTCCTTCAGGTCTTGCATTAGCGGATCCGAACTTCAACGTTCCGTCGGTCGTGATTGTCCTGGTAGAGGCTGAGGTATTCTGGAGTGTAATGGGAAGCAACAAAATAGACTTACGAAAAAATTTGCCTAAATTGTGTGAAACTAAATTCGGATGGCTTGTATCTGGTAGTATTTCGCATAAATCTAACTCTCCTTCTATTTCTACTCATTTTTGCCATCATTCCAGTGTCGCGCCCGACTTAACTAGATTTTGGGAGCTTGATAGTATATTACCAAAATATTCTCACTCTCTTGAAGAGAGAATGTGTGAGCAACATTTTGCTCAAACCACCTATCGTAACACTGACGGTGGTTTCTTAGTAAAATTGCCTTTGAAAGGGGATCCAAGCTCTTTAGGACAGACTTATTTAACTGCGAAGAATAGACTTTAATCCTTAGAGAGACGATTTAAGCGAGACCCCGAATTTCAAAATAAATATTATAATTTAATGAAAGAATACGAGCGTTTAGGTCATATGTCTTTAAATTCCGGTAGTTCTTCCCCTGATATTGCTAACTATTACATTCCACATCATGGAGTAATTCGTAACTCTAGCACCACTACTCAACTACGCGTTGTCTTCGATGCATCAGCACCGTCTAGTACAGGAGTGTCTCTTAATGACATTCAGATGGTCGGTCCAGTAGTGCAAGACGATATGTTAGCTATACTAATACGTTTTCGTCAGTACAGGTATGTGGTCTCAAGTGATGTAGAGAAAATATACCGATCTATAGATATATGTTCAGACCAAATATTTCTTCAACATATTGTTTTTCGTTTCGATCTCACAGAACGCCTTAGAACCTATACTTTAAATACAGTTACCTACGGTACTGCGTCTGCTCCCTATCTAGCTACTAAATGCTTGGTAAGTCTGGCTGATAGCGTTGAGGATTGACGTGTTCAATGCGCTATACGGCGTTCCTTCTATATAGATGATTACCTTAGTGGCGGGAGCACCATAATATCTGAAACTGTAGAGGTTACAAACAGGGTAAGATCTGTCCTTGCTTCCGCTAAGTTTTTAACTTGCGAAAGTGGCGTTCATATTCATTAGAAATTTAAATCGAATAAATAACGAATCAGAGGCTACAAGTGATACTTTATTTTCCTCTGATCAAAATCTTAATAATTTTTGTCAGTTCAAAATTCTAGGACTTAACTGGGTTTGTAGTACTGATTTTCTAACTTACTCGATAAATATAATATCTACACAAAATATCACGAAACGTCATATTCTTTCTGTTATCGGCCAGATTTTCGATCCCCTGGGCCTAGTATGTCCGTGCGTTGTCGAAGCCAAGATTATCATGCAGCGACTTTGGCTAGATAAGTACGACTGGGACAACCCTGTTATCGCTTGAGGTATGTAACGCTTGGTCTATATTTGAAAACAGTATAACAGCTTTAAACGACTTAAAAATTCCTCGTTGGGTTTTGCATGAAGACTCTATCATACACGAAGTACATGTGTTCACCGATGCATCTAAAAAGGCCTATGGTGCTTGCGTGTATATTCGATCTTGTAATAATGAAGGAGTTACAAACGTACAGCTCCTACTCTCTAAAAATCGTGTAGCACCTATCAAACCTACATCTATCCCAAGGCTTGAACTTTGTGGAGCTCTATTGGGGGTAAGGCTGTGTACTAAAATCCAAGAATCGCTCACCATACCCATTCATAGGTACAGATACTGGTGTGACTCTACCATTGTTTTGAGTTGGCTCTCTACTCCATCTAACCAATTAAAACCTTTTGTAGAAAGTAGAGTCAATCAGATACAAGAGAGCACATGTGGTCATACCTGGAGCTACGTACCGTCAAAGGACAACCCGACGGATCTTGTTTCCCGTGGTCTAAAAGCCAATTTTATACAAGATACTCCTCTCTGGTGGTCTGGACCCTCATTCCTCCTTCACGATGAAAGTAAATGGCCTAAAATGCCAAATACACAGAAACATGATCTACCGGAAATAGTGACTCATTTCATTAGTGATAATCATTGTAGTGATTACTTATATCATAATGTTCATCATTCAGAGACATCTAGTCATTCAAAAATTATTTATAACCTCTTATTAAACTATTCTAGCCTAACTAAAATTCAAAGAATATTTACATATGTACAAAGGTTTATTTATAACCTAAGAAATAAACATAAATTGTGTGGCAATCTTTCTGTTATAGAATTAAAAAATTCATTAAGAACAATAATTCATTTCTCACAACTTGATATGTTTCCCGGGGAATATAAACTTTTAGTCTAATCAAAAATTGGCACGCAAAAGTAGATTGCTTCCACGCACTCCCTTCTTAGATGAGGTAGCTTCTTAGGTAACCTCATCCGTGTGGGCGGAAGGCTTAGTAACTCTCTTTACGATTTTAATGTTAGTTATTTTATGTAGTAAGCATATTCTTACTGAACTGATTTTCCACATGCAACATTTAAAGCTTGTACATGCTGGTCCATAGCTGCTACTGACACACATTTGACACACTTTCTGGCCGCTAGGTGGTAGGAACTTGTCTCGGTCTATAGTTAATAAATGTCTTAAATGTTACAGACATAAGGCTCAAAATGTACAACCTATTATGGGTCAATTTCCTTCATCTAGGACTAATTTCGAGTTTCCTTTTTTAAACAGTTACTTTGACTATGCCGCTCCAGTATTGGTTGCCGATCGAAAGGGCAGAGGCTGCAAACTTACAAAGAACTACATGTGCATTTTTGTTTGCTTAGCTGTAAAAGCGGTACACCTGGAGCTCGTCTCTGACCTTACTACTCAGGCATATATGGCCGCTTTAAATAGGTCTGTGGCGCGTCACGTCCGACAACGGGACAAATTTTGTAGGCGCGTGTAATGAGATTTATAAATTTCTTGAGTCGTCAAATGTTGCATCTGAAATGGCGCAGGAGGGCATAGAGTTTATATTTACACCTACATACAGCCCACATTTTAATTCACTGGCTGAAGCTAATGTCAAGTCCTGTAAACATCACTTAAAAGACTATTTAATCTTACTCATTTTACTTTTGAAGAGATGACTACATGTTTCACTCATATTGAGGCAGTATTAAACTCGCGCTCTCTTACCCCTCTTTCCTCAGACCCTAATGATTTTTCTGTACTAACACCTTCTCACTTCCTAATTGGACGACCGCTCTTATGTGTACCTTCCTCTCAGGTGACTGATGCTAACATTTCACGTTTGTACCGCTGGAAAAGGATCCAGTACATCAGGCAACATTTCTGGAGCAGATTTTATAATGAGTACACTTCCTTGCTACAGGCCAAAACGTGGTTTAGTTCCAGAGGCGAAATGAAGCTAGGGTCGTTAGTCCTTATTAAGGACAAGGCAACGCCACCTATCACATATCCCGTCGTTGACGGCGTCACGAGGGTGGCTGAACTGAAGACCAAGAAGGGCACCATCCGTCGTGCCTTCAACTCCATCTGTCCGCTACCAATTGATGATTGAAGATCTGGACTCTTCAACCCGGGGGGTATGTCTGCGCACGTCGACTACGGCCGGCTGAGCGAAGAAACCCAAACATCGTCGGGAGTCCTCGAGTGCGCTCGCGGCGACGCGTTCCCTCACCGCTCGCCATTTCACCCTTTCACGTCTTGACGCCAACACGCGATTGCATACGGGCATTCTCTGTGACCTCAAAGTTTATATTATAATTTATATATACATTCCATTGTTCTTATTTACCACCACGTAGGGATTCATCAATAAAAAGGGTTGTAACACTCCTAGTCAAAGATATTGAACCATAATCTTAGTTTCTTCAACCATCGCTAAATGGCTATAGCACTTATAACTGAGGACAGTAAATTAATTGTTAGACCCGCCACCCGCCGCTAGATGGCGCTGTAAGGGCCCTACAACATCTCTACGATAGCATATCGAAGCACCGATAGTGATAATTTAACAATCATTTGGCTGTACAATAACGTAATTTTTAATAAACTTTAATTGGTATTCAAGATTGACATTTCCAACGTTATGTTTAAATGGTATAAAACGAAAAATATTATAATTGATAAACGAATCGAAAAAATTGGAGTAGAGTGAGCTCCAGTTAGAAACGTTTGCCAATAGGTGGCGTCGTCTAGTATAATTTAGCTATTATAATTAGTAATAATAGCTAATAGATGACGCTAGGAGCGTCGTTCTTAGCGATATATCATTACCGCTACCGTTTTACATTACCTGAATGGGTAAATTTTACTTAACAGATCAAATAATTTATTGGATCAGGTCATCTACGTTCTCTTGTGGGCAGGATTATGTAGCACTCTCTACAGTGACTAATTTGCAAGGTGTTCACCATATAAATATTGACTCTAGAAGTATTCAAGCACAATAGTCAGCTATAGTCGAAGACCCAAGAATCGCCCTGATCTGTCAATTATTATAAATAGGAAGCTAACAAAGAAGAAAGGGAAAGATAAGAAAGTGGTCCGTAAAAAGGCGCCTCTGTTGTGCAAGAAATATCCCCTAAAAAGAGAAATAACATAAAAATATTGTCATAACTTACAAAAAGAAGTAAAATACCACCAAAAACATTTTCACGTAAAGTAATGCCAAGATCGCGCTGTCAAAAAGTTATAGTAGTATAAGAATAGGGATGTTGCCTAGTGTGGAATATCACATTTTTATAAATTAAATTTTAAAATTGTTGCTTAAAGATACATAAATCTAAAAGAAATAGGTTTTAAGATTGACGCGATTAAAAATTATAAGTAAATAAAAAATATTACCCATCTCTGTCTCGTAAAACGATTTGTGACGTTCACGACGTCGAAGTTGCTATCGCCATTTTGTAATGACAAATGTATGGGCGGGTGCAACTCCTGACGTCACAGGCCGATGTATCGCTCTTTTTCATATTGTAAATTTAAATGGTTTGTATCTTCGTTATTTTTTAAGATATACGAAAATGGGTTCTAGATTATTTAACATGTTGTCTAACATCGTATAGACGAAAAAAAATGTTTTAGGCAACATGCCTATAATATAACAGAAAAACAGTCAGTAAATTTTTCACCTTACGTCCAAGCGAATGTAACGAAATGGCCACATAACTTGACTAAGGTGTAGAGTTTGTGAAGTTTCAGAAGCTTGGTTTTACATGAGATCTGATAACTTTTTGACAGTGCGGTCTTGGCATCACTTACATAAAAATGTTTTTGGTGGGATATTATAAAGAGGAAATGTTTCTTTGTTTGTATTAAATAGGATCCGAAACTACTGGACCGATTTTGATGAAATTTGGCACAGATATCGAGTAGACCACAGGGAAGGACATAGGTTACTTTTTATTGCGGTAAATTGTACGGTTCCTACAGGATTTTTTTATGGGCGCACGAAGTCGCGGGGAACATATAGTACTAAATATAATTACATTGCGCTCTCTAATGCGCTGAGGTAATTTACCTCACAGAAACAGCTGACTTTAAAGCGAATGCAAAGTATTTGCCTAAATAATATCAATTCAATCAGCTGTGTATTAAAGAACGTAATGTAATAATTTTATTTAGTTTTTTATTTTTTCGAAATTTTTAAATTATTTTTCTGCCTAAACGTCTCAACATAAGCAGTAGATCATATGCCTATATATTGATTTTACCAAACCTAAACTAATATAAACCAAACCTTATATATAAAAAAATATTCTTATAACGTATCTCGTACCATATCGCTTAGTAGCGTTGGTAGTCAGCAGGTAAAAATACCTAAAAATTTCTCTCACCCTGGTGATGAAGCGGACTTCCATGTGCAGTCGCAGCAGCGTGTCGTCCACTTTAAACAGCGCGAGTCGCTCGCGCCCCGACAGCGCCAGGTTCGACGCGGTCCAGAACGACAGAGACACTGGGTCCTCGGGCACTGCGGCTGTATACAACCAAACCGACGCGGTGACATAATTTGTCGACTAAATAAACCAACCTGTTTTTAATTTCTGTCTATGGAGATGTGTGGGATAATGTCGCGGCGAGAGCGTATATATGAAATTTGGTATGGTTATAAATTGGGTAAAGGTCTTGGATTTGACATCATATAATAACTAGAGGTCACCCTGTGGGCAAAAAATCGCCCATATTCGTTTCAACTATCTAAGTGTGCTTCCAAAGGTAGCCGCTTCCGATGTGGGCAACGCGCGACGCGATTTCGCGATCACG
Source organism: Phengaris alcon alcon (assembly GCA_037179445.1). Taxonomy (NCBI): domain Eukaryota; kingdom Metazoa; phylum Arthropoda; class Insecta; order Lepidoptera; family Lycaenidae; genus Phengaris; species Phengaris alcon. The sequence continues at coordinate 21,119 of JAYRCH010000291.1, forward strand.
CGACTCTAAACTAAAAACTCATAAGGAAAATTATTTTGAGCGTAATCGGTCAATAACTTAAACTAATAAACTTCAATAACAAAAGAAGTAATTTTAAAAAATCCTATTGCGCGTTGATTGTTGCGGAACCCTCCTTAGAAATTTCCTGACCTGCTCTTGTTAGGTTATTTTAATATAATACATCTTCAATTATATCAAAATAAAGGCGCTTACTGACGGTCCAGCCTGAGAATCCAGCACCGGTACTAACGGCCGTCATTAGTGTCAATCATTTATAATTTTTGCCCACAAATCAAGCTTCATGGCCGCGGCGTTGGATTTGCAGCCTGGACGGTGAGTATGGAGCTAATATTATAATGTTACCATTTACCAATACAATCATACAATGTCAGGCCATACTCACGGTGCAGCCTGCAAATCCAGCAGCATGTCAATAGTGTCAATTGCCCGTCAAAAGTGACAATCATTTTATTGCCTACTATTCCGCTTTAATTTGACGCTAAGGCTGCTGGAAGGCTCGCCGGTTCGATGGCCGGTATAGAGCTTTACATACAGTGACAATAGATACTTACAAAGTGACATTGATTTGAAATAATCCTTGATTATTTCCCGCATTCGCTGATAGTCGAATATTTCATACACAAAGAGTGGCCATGGTGTCACTGACGCGTCCATGCTGCGCAGTCGGCTGTCTATACTATAAAGAGTATTTTTGAATATATTAATGGATTGTGAATACAGGATGTTTTCAAAATAAAAATAGATATTCAAGGAGCGTGATCAGTATTCGAAACTCGTTCCAAAATTTGTATAACATGTGACCTTAAATTTAAATATACTTTAAACGAGACGATCTTGTATATATATAATCGGTATCTCGACAACGGCTACAAGTATTACCATAAAATTTTGCATGCTCGGAGTTTTGGTGGAGAAAAATCGATTTAGCTAGGTCTTATCCCTTAAAATCTAGGCATTTTTAAGCAATATATGTTACATTATTTTGTGGTGCAACAATATATCTCTATAATTTCGACTGTCTTACGTCAATCTGATTGGCATCTTGGTATGCATATAATTTTTGCATTGTTTGGAAATTAGGAATGTGGTGGGTTCGAATCCCGGTAAGTTAAATATTTTTGTGATTCTTATTTTTTTTTCTTTTATATATATAGTATATACATATATATTTTATCGTTCTACTAAAACTCCCAGGTACTACGAATTAAATGAGGTAAAATATTTAAAAAATACAACCTGTATTATGTTATAAGTGTTGAAAGAGTGGTGGTAATTGCTTCCCATCAGGCGCTGCAAATTGTAATTCTTATGCTTGGATACCTACATTACCAATCTTATACTATAAAAAAATAGTATATACAGATATATACTATTTTTTACACAATATAGCGTGCCAGAAATCACTTAATAAAGGCTGTGTAAGATTACCAATGTCTAATAATGACCACTTAGAATCATTTCATGCTAAAAATAAGATTCATGAAATACTTAGACAGTGGCCTGTATTTGTATTATTCAGTATTCACACAAACAACATGTATAATAATTATTTGTTTTGTTAATAACTTCACACTACATCTAAGACTTAGATAATTTTTAGAACAAAAAGGTGATGAAATGTGTGAAGTTATTAACAAAACAAATAATTATACATGTTGTTTGTGTAAATACTGAATAATGGGATTGGCCAGCCCACTGTCTATGTATTTCATGAATTTCATTTCTAGCATGAGATTATTACAACTGCCACTGACTTGGAGTGCCGTAGTGCATCAAGGCTGGCGAGGCGTGCATGGTGTAGTGGGTCACCACGTTCCAACTCCAGTAGAACTCGAACTTTCACCATCTGCATCCTACACCGAAATAAGGACTTAATAAATATCATCATCACCAATGCTCAGCCCATACAATAATCATCATATGTTAAAAGTGGTTAAAATACAAATAAATATTTTTTTTTTTTAATGGGAAGTATCTATTTTGTATGATCCCACTGTTTAAATTGTTAGGAACAACAAGCATAAGGTCTTAATAAGCTAAATTTGCCAGTACCTGATACACATACCTACCTATAAAAATTTATTCTTGGCTGAGTAGGTTTTGGCATATCTACAAATCTAAAACGATGAATTGCCCGTGCTTTGACTTTTAGAGATATAATTGCTGGTGTGGCCTCAAATACTTCACAGAGTACTCCATAGCCAGAAACCTTGGTTCCACTATCACTGTAAAAGACAAACAATTGTAATAAGTAACATAAATATTACTACTAAAAAATAGAATTACAATGCTTTCTTACTTACTCGGGGCATAATAATCCAAACAATTTGTCTTCTTCAATGACTTGGACTAGCATAGCAGCATCATGTTGATCACCAATTAACATGGGGACTGTTTCCCCAGGGAACACTACACCATGATGAATTGTTACAGGAACTTTTCCTTCCCATCCTGCTTCTAAAACAGACCGCCCACTAACTGGCAATAGTTCCGAACCCATATACTGCAAATATCAAAGAAATTGCTATAGTACACAAAAATATCTAAGAAGAAAGATGTTTTAAAGATGAAAAATGTTTAAACCACATTCAATTCGAATATTCAGTCCTTTTATTGTTTAAAATTTCACTAGTTGCTAAAGGTTTGCTTTGTTAATACTTACTGAATGTGTAGCTGCTAAAGATATATCAAATTGATGTCCTTCCCCTTCATTATTTTCCTCAATTATGTCATGCTGGTCATCTCCGAATAGGCTACTCGTATCCTCAATCTCTTCTTCTGCATCACTTGATACTTACATGAAAATACAAATACAATACAAAAAATATATATATATAGGTAAGTAAACTGTAATTTTTTGTTTGAACATTTGTAAGAAGCGTTACCGTACTATATATTATTTTAGATACAAACCGTTTTCATCCATGACTATCCTTAAAAAATTGATTACTTTTCCTTTAGTAGATCTAAATTTTCATGTATTTCAATGTAAACATTAAAATGGATAGGGTTCAAAACAAAAACAGCTGTGATGTATTGCGATTTGCGAATATCAAAAACAAAGTACAAACTTTTTTTATTATTATTTATATATGGCATCGGCTTAAAACCATTTGACAGTGTCAAGTTAAAAAGGCGGGAAATAGTACTTTCGTTTCAATTTTCAACACCGTATTCCTATGTCGTCAAGTCTAAAGTCTAGTCAAAGTCCAAATATATAGTCAGTACAGTCCATGAGTCATGTCAGTCAATTTAGTAAAGTGGTAGAAGCTTTACTGAAAGTTCCTAGATAGTTTTGGCGGTTACACAAACTAGCACGTTTTTAGAAGTTGTTCATTTGCTTATACTTGTGCACGTTAACGAATATTTAATGGTTAATATTTTACCAATATTACACATTAAGAACCGAAATAACATAAATTTATGGAGGTAATACAAAATCAACAACGTCACACGTAACACATTGAAACGGCAAAACTCTGCCGTGGAACTTCTTTCGTGAAAAGAATTCTATAGGTACCTACCATGGAGCTAGTACCTCCTCCGAAACGGTGTATGAATGAGATACTCTGATGTTGGCGATTTACTATGGAGTCATTTGTTAAAAGAATATGAAGAAATCTCGCTGTCACTCGCAGATCTCAGATTTTCACAGACTGCACAATCAGTAGTAATACTATATTTTATTTATCATCTATGCTGCACAAGTATAAGTTGGATTTGCACGCATCGATGTTAATCGTTTCCAAAGATCGTGGAATAAAAAAAATCAAAGTTGTCAAGAAAGCACATCTTGTGATTGTGAATTTGCTTCATGATTGTCTTAAAAGAATATTTAGTGTGAATTATTTGAATGAAGAGTGTATACAGCATATATCAAAATATAGCACAAACGTTGAGAACTGGGATATGCGAAAAAATTCTTTATAAACTCAGTCGTCATGTGTCGTAAATTTTTGTGGTGTTACGTATTTCTATTAATTTTGTTGGATTTATCCCTGAATTCTAAGTTGACAGCTCTAGGAAAAAGCCATGGTAAAATCAATATTATTTCAATATATTTATCCAAAGCAGAAGTTTCAGGTGTTATAGAAGGTCGTAGTAGTAAACGATATATGGCCCATCTTCTTAATATTAACTGTAATTACTTGCATTTAATCTCTCAGTAAACTGCAATGTTACTTTTGAGCAGGGCCGGTTATGCTTGTAGATTTCCTGATTTATTTCTAAAAGACTATTTCTGGCGAAGCAAACAAATTACGTTGGCGGTTATAGATTGTAAATATAACGCGATACTATATACATGCATCTAATGCATTTATAAATAACATTCCACAGGTCTACAATCGATTAGTCTTATGATATTTTGCAGTTGTAGTAAAATTTTTAGTATATTATTATTTTTTTAAAGTAGGTAGTAGTTGCAGGTAGTTGGAAAAAAAAACTTACAACTTACAAGTGATCAACCATATTTTTTATGAAGTTACTTTATTTTGGAGTTTTTTCATTACTTAAATATAAAAAAAAACAGAGCAAGGGCTTAAATTCAACAACATAAACCTTGTAATAAAATATCATGTTATAATATGTATAAATTAATTTTTAAACTACTCTCTGCCAAGTGGTTTACTTAATTATTTGAATTATTAATTAGTTGTAACCGCCAAGGGTATCTGGTACAGGACTTTGATTAAGAGCCAGCTCTGAGCCCATGGTTTGAAGGCGGTAATATTTCCAGAAATAGTTTGGTTGCAGCAGTATGAAGGTTGCATTCCGGCCATGTTCCACTCAACAAGTTTAATCATATGATTGGGAAAAAGTAGTCCCCTCAGTGTGTTCACTCTGGTGTTACGGAAGGCTTGATGCACTTATTGGTGGATTGTGGCCGAAATCGTGACCTTAGAAGCCAGATGTTCCCAAAGAATTTGTTCGGGGAACAAATTAATATTATTTTGGCATCATCTCTCTTGGGGGATGCTGGTTTGTTAATTAAATTTTATATTTTATCTGCACTTGAATACATTATTATGTCTTTATTAATTCGAATAAAACTATGAGGCTGACATAGATGCCAAGTGCACCATAAGCCTCATCAAATATATTGATTAAAAAAAACTAGTTGTAATTGGCAAGCCAAGTAAAGTAACATATAAAATTATGATAAAAATTGTTTTTTTATAAAGGAACCTTTAAATGGCTATGCTTAGAACAGTGCTAAAGCTTTATCATGGTATAGTAATTAATAAATAGGTCACCATATTGTGGTCGAAATTCACCCATAATAATTCATATAATATTTTAGTTTGATCTTTTTAATGCCTCTTTTGCCTCTTAGGTACAAAAAATAATAATTGTGATAGATCAACAAATATAACAGTAAAATGGCATGGAACCCTATGTGCGAGAGTCCGACTCGCACTTGGCTGGGTTATTTTTTAAATTAATTTATACTGCATTTCTGTGCAAGATCCAGCAATCGTATTAACATCCCAACAACATTGATAACTTCTTTCCATATCTATAAATCTTGATGGAATTGTTCAGCTTGTGGCACACTTTTTTGAAAGACAATCAATGTGAGACTTCAGAAAGTGAATTTGATTAGATGGTAGATAGATGTGATTTTTTATATTACCTAAAAACTTAGAAACACCATTCTTAATGTTATTCCAATCATTTTTTTAAGGTTGTCATCACTTTTTCAAATCCCCAAAAGGTCCCATATGTGAAAGTTTAACTTAAGTGAAAAAAATGTGATGTGATACATAGTTTAAATTTGCATTAAATAGGATAATACTTACACATTAGACTTGAAATTATTTAAAAAAAACTGTTTCGTAGTAGACCTGTGTAATCAAATATTTCAGAATATGAGCAGGAGAAACGAACATAACAAAATCTTGCTTTAACTCTATTTCTTTGGTTTCAATATTATCCTTAAAATTTATAGGAATCTAGATTCCAAAATAACAAAGGATAACAAACTTAGTTAACTTAGTACATTTTTACAAATAATTTGAACTAAAATAATGTGCAAATCTAAAATAACATTGTTATTATATTTTGTTGTAGATGTCACCATACAAGACTCCTTTAGAGAAGGAATGCCCTTTCAGGTAACATGGTTTTTGTTATTTTCTTATCTAAATTGAAATTGAATTACCCACATTAGGAAAAATATTAGGTCATTACAAATGAAATTAGCGTTTTGTAAAGGAGGAACATAAAGTCGATTTTACATATACACAATACACAACATAGAGTCGATAACCATTTGGATAGGAATCAATAAAATCTTTGAAGGCGCTTTGGACTGCCACATCGGAGTTGAATTTTTACCCTTGAAGAAGAAGTTATCCAAATTTTGAAAAGAAATGGTAATCTGTTGGAGCAAGGTCCGGGGAGTACGGTGGATGTCTTAGACATTCCAATTGAAGCTCCTCTAATTTGGTAGCCGTCTGTTGTGCAGTGTGTGGTCTAGCGTTGTCCTGAAGCAGAGAGCGAATGACCAACCTCGATTGTTTAGCAGCTAGCTTTTCCATCATGATTTGCAGTTGCTGGCATCTGCCGTAATCGTCTGGCCAGATTTAAGAAAGCTGTAGTGAACGACACCGGCACTAGCCCACCAAACGCTCACAAGTAACTTTTTTTGAGTCAATTTTCGCTTGGGGCAGGCTATGGCTGGTTCGCCAGGGTCCAGCCATTGCGATGAGCGTTTACGATTATCGTACAGGATCCACTTTTCATCACAGGAAATGATTCGATTTAAAATTTCATTATTGTGCCGGTTGAGTAATGTAACGCAGCAGTCGACCCGCGTTTGTCGGCTTGGTGCACTCAATTCATGAGGTATTCACCTTTCAAGCTTTTTCACCTTCCCAATTTGCTTCAAGTGGATTAAAACCGTTTTATCACTAATATCGTAGCCTGCAGCTAACTTGGACGTGGTTTGCGATGGATCCGCTTCCATTATAGCCTTAAATTCTTCATTATCAACATTGGTCTCCGGCCATCCACGGGGCTTGTTCTGCAGGTCGAAATTTCCAGAACGAAAACGTTGGAACCAAAAACGCACTGTGTTTTCTTTTGCGGTGTTCCGCCGCCATGCACATCATTAATCCTTCGAGCCGTTTCTGCAGCACCGGTGCCATGGTGGAACTCGTACTCGAAAATAATAAGATATTTCAAGTTTTCAATTTTGTAAACAGAGTGACGCAAAGTAAAAACCAAAAGAGAAAAAAAGAAATGAATTACGGTTTTCGAAACACAAATCCATGAGTAAATAGCGGTATAAATTTGAATTCCTAACCAAAGAAGATGTGGGAATCATGGAAGCCCCAAAGGGAGATCTCTGACCGAGCGAGGTGCTATGCTCGGTCAGGCCGAAGCCCGCATGTATTAATTTTAGGTGTTGTATGTATACCGCCGATCTTAGAGAACTTCGATAGCGCGATTCAGGATTGTGGCACTAATTGGTCCGCCACATCACTCCCCCCCGAAGACCGGAGGTCGAATCTTGAGTCTTCTGCTTGAGTCGCCAGTGCCAGAGAGTCCCAGTGAGTCGGAAATGTGCTGCTGCTGCACGGGCTCCAGTGAGTCGGAGTGCTGCCGTGCGGGGCCGTTGCTACGTGCTGACCAGGAGAGATGTGCTCTGCTTGCTGACCGATCGTTGTAGTGAGAGTGCCCGTTGCAGCCGATGGGGGTTCGACCAGGCCGCGGTGCGTTGAGGCTGGTGGTCGAGGTACCCGATGAGGCTGAAGCTGGCTAGCGTGGTGCGGAGGGGTGGGGGGTGATGATGATGATGTCCAGAAGGTGGCGTGTTCTGTTGAGGGTCACCAATGTGGGAATATAGTGGCAAGGCCCAAAGGGAGATCTCCGACCGAGCGAGATGGTATGCTCGGTCAGGCCGAAGCCCACTTGTATGAATTTCAGATGTCGTATATATAGTGCCGATCATAGAAAACTTCGATAGCGCGATTGAGGATTGTGGCGCTTATTGTTCCGCCACAAAGATATATTTGAGATCAGTGGGCAGTACGACAAAACGTTACTTTCATATGTAAGGACCTAATGTATGTGCCCATTCTTTAATTAAATGTGTGCATCCAAGTTATCGCAAAGATGGATATTTGTTCGCAAAAATAATATCTGTCTGCCGGTATGGAATATTCAGTAAACAAAACTGGTATTATTTAGTTGCTAGATTTGGATTTTTTGTCCTAACATTCTTTTGCCAACTTAGTAATTTTGTGTACCATATTTGATATTCGATTTTTATACACCCAAAATTTAAATACCTACATGCCTAATAATAATAAATGTTTTATTTGCTCAATTACATAAAATAAACAGTACAGTAAATTATCTGAAAAGAAAGTGCAAAATGGTGGTCTTACTGCTTAAAACGGTCTCCAGGTATTAAAATTTTCAATAGTAAAAAGTTCTTCTTGAAAATCTTTTTAAAATCTTAGTTTTATTAAAACTAATAAAATTTATTCAACGGTTTTATCATTACTAGGAGTGGGATAAAGAAGTATGGGGAGAGAGTGTGGGTAATATGGAGACGGAAGACGAAGGGGAATCCATAAAAGGTGTGTCGTTGGACCCTCCAGTGCTGAAGTTTGGACAGTCTGCACTGGCTACTCCGCATGCTCGAAGTGTGACCATTACCAATACTGCAAACACTACAATACATCTTGCTTCTGTTGCTGGCACAACTCCAGACTTCCACGCTTCCTTCTTTGAATCTAAGGTAAAATTGCTTTTATGTAATAGTCTCTCTTTTATGTAATATTTAATAGTAAAGTATATACAGTCTAATTCATATTTTACTAATTCTCTAACCTATGTAATATTATCCATATTCTCAATAAATCCATATTCATAATATTATCCATTAAAAGCATGAGTTTCTAGTGTGTTGCAATTAAACTTTGCAGTCTTACAATATTTTATAGAAATTATGTACTCATAATATAGTGTAAATTGGAATTTGTGCCAGGAATCTTTTTGGTTAACATTGTATTTCTTCATACTGAATTGGAACCCACTGCAGTCCAATAGCTACTAGCAAATTTAGAGCAGGTGCTTGAGGCAAGCGAAACCTTGTCCTATACTTCTCCCATTATACCTCAACACGAGACTGTAGGACAATGTACAAATATTTAAAAGTGAAAATTATTTTCGCTAAAAATATGTTCGAGGCAATTTGAAAATTCGATATGCTGCACTGGAATGGCAAGGTTAGGGCCCCGACTAAATAGCATGGCTTTTTTTACCAACTTCTTAAACATTAAACTACAACAAATTAAAATTTTCCTCAAACATATTTTTTCTTTCTCTTTAAAAAAATTGTTTAATGACTTAGCCCCGCTTCTGACCAACCAGTCCTGAAGTCTCGTGTTGAGATATAATAGGAGAAGACGTATAGGACAAGGTTTGAATTTGCCTCAAACACCTGCTCTAAATTTGTTAGTAGCTCTCCATCTAAATGTTTATAATTTGTTTTTAATGTCTTGTATTAAGTTACAACTTACAACCCTGACTTTTATCTTTATCGTGCGCAGCGCTATCGCTGTGGAAGCGCCGAACACGCTGTATCTGACGTCGTGTTTATGAAACTGACCACACGAAAACCTGATAACGTGTCTCATCTCACGTAATATCACACATAACTTCTCCATTATTTATTATTTACATTTTGAACTTTAGGCAATAATATAGATAAGTATGTCTCTCATTGAATTCATATCGTTATTAATGTTGAATAATATTTAATGTCAACATTGTATTTTTTGTGTAGATCGTTGTTTGTTGTATTTAAAAAATGTACTGTTAAAATAACAGAACTGTTTGCAATGTTGTTCTTGGCTTTTCCTCTGGTACTACTAATAGTAATACATACTTGAATTACTTGCTTAGTAATTGGCAATTGCTAAACTTAATTAATTATTAACGCTCGAAATTAATAACGTATCTAAAATCTTAGACTTCAATCTTAGATTCTCAAACAAAAATTTACGTATATTGACGTGAAGTTAATCCTAGGATCTTTGAAATGTATTGAAATCATGATTTCAGATAGTTAAAATGAGATTAAGATTAATTATTAATTTCGGGCGTTATTTATTTCATTCGGTAACCAACAGCTTATAAATAAGTGAGTATAGAAATAGCACAAATAATTTTAAGCCAGTAACAGGTTTCCAATAATAGATTAGTTACAAATACAAACTTATCAACAATCTTCACAAAACAAGCTATTTTAGGAAGGTACTGGTTTCAGATAGGCTAGCTTTATCGTTCCCTTTAATGTAATTGTCTTAAAAACGGTACTTATTAAATTTACCATAATTAAGAAATCAACAGCGGATAGAGCACACATTCAAATAGTAGTAAAAGGTTGCGGATTTTTTAGTGTTCACTAACACTCAATTATTTTTTCTTGTCGTGCAATATTGCCTAATAGTAATTACTTTGTGAAATACAATATGTATAATGTATATATTTTGTATATTAACTGGACGCTTGGTCGCCCATTTATTTCAAATGTAGGACAACTTTTAATGTGTTTTATACATTGTTGCTTAAAATTATAGGCAGTGAAATGTTATGTCCTGTTTATTTTAGTGCTGGTTACTTTTCTGTGTAAAGTTATGTTGTTTTATTTACGGTTTGAATGTTTGATGTAAATGAAATTATTGTTGCGTAATGTTTATATATGGGCAGAGGTTTTTATGCGCGGCCGGACCGGTTGGGGCACTGTAAGTGGGTCAGTAAGTCGCTAATGTAATTGCAGATATTTTCGAGTAGGTCCTGAGTCACTCCTGCCATAAGCTGATTTTGACCCTTTTGTTTGTTAATACAACTTATCGGAGTATCGGTAGAACATAAATAAGCAGCATTTTTACAATATAATTTAAAAGCCTCTTAAGAATCATGTTTGTAGTTCTGTAGTAAGTAATCATTTAAAAATTAATTTTGTTGACTCTCCACGACTTTCAGTTCATATTGAAACCTAGGTATCATAAATTGTGATACGTGAAGCGAAACCCTTCTACCCCTTTTAAGAAAAATAATAATATTATGCATACGGAGGAGTATGAAATTTGGCACAGTTAATGTTTATGTACAGGAAGGTGTGCAGAAAGCTAATATTTTTTAAATTAATGCTTAGAAATACAAAAAATTAATACGTGTAAAATTACACACACTACCATGCCTTTGTATAATAATAAGTTTTGGTTTGACACAATTGTCAATCTTTCTTGCACATTCCATAGACAACATTTACATATTTTTATCGCGTATCTAAGAGACAAAAGAACCCTAATATAGTTGAAACTTTAAATTTAAAATATGAATTATGGTCGAATTTCCACCACTAGGCAGGCGACTTATAGCAGTAAACAAATAACAATACGCAAACACGATGCCTTTGTATAATAGTAAGTTTTGGTTTGACACAATTGTCAATCTTTCTTGCACATTCCATAGACAACATTTGCATATTTTTATCGCGTATCTAAGAGACAAAAGAACCCTAATATAGTTGAAACTTTAAATTTAAAATATGAATTATGGTCGAATTTCCACCACTAGGCAGGCGACTTATAGCAGTAAACAAATAACAATACGCAAACACGATATCTACTATTAGGTCTTTACCTATGAAATTGCCGTTTTGTATGAAAAAATTTAAACGAATTTTTTTCATGTATTTTTTATTTGTATTAATCAAAGTAATCACCCATGCAATCAAGGTATCTTTGCCAACACAGTGGCAGTTTATTGATGCCCTTCTTAAAGAAATCAGCTGGACGGGAGGCAACAAATTCTTCAAAGGCATTTTGCACTGCCTCTCGGGTATTGAATTTTTTTTCCCGCCAAGAAGTTATCCAAATTCTGGAAAAAGTAGTAGTCTGTAGGCGCAAGGTTAGGGCGGATGACGGAGAGCTTCCAACCCCAGTTCTTGCAACTTGGAGACCGTCTGCTGTGCAGTATGAGGTCGCGCGTTGTCGAACAGGAGCAGCGGAGACGAGCGATTGACCAATGCTGGTTGGAAATGTGCCAGCTTCTCCATCATTGTGTTCAGTTCTTCACAGTACACATCTGCAGTAATGCTCACCCCGTTTGGTAAGAAGCTGTGATGAATCACACCGGCGCTGGACCACCAAACAGTGACCATCACTTTTCTAGGGGTAAGTTTTCGTTTAGGGCATTGTTTAGGTGCTGAACCAGGATCCAACCAACTTGCTGAGCGCTTGCGGTTATCAAACAGAATCCATTTTTCATCGCAGGTAACAATGCTGTTCAAAATTCCTTCATTTGTGTGTCTGTTGAGCAGTGCAAGGCACGTCTCGACGCGTACTTCGCGCTGGCGATCATTGAGTTCGTGGGGCACCCATTAGTCAAGCTTTTTTACCTTGCCAATTTGACGCAAATGGACCAATATTGTTTTGACGCTAACGTCGAAAGCTGCTGCTAACTCAGTCGTAGATTGTGTATCATCAGCTTCCACAATCGTCTTTAATTCGTCATTGTCGACCAAAGTCTTCGGACGACCGCGAGGTTCATTTTTAAAGTCGAAATTTCCAGAACGGAAGCGAGCTAACCAATAACAGGTGGTGCGTTGGTTTGTAGTGTTAGCTCCGTAAACGTCGTTGATGTTGCGTGCCGCTTGTGCCGCGTTGCTGCCACGACGGTACTCATATCCTATAATTACTCGAATTTTTAAAGTATCCATGATGACGAAATAGATTGAAATGCGATGAAAATGTAACACTAATCAATAAACAAATGACTACTTTTGGAAAAAGAATTCCGTGTTTTTAAAATAAAATTAATTTGAAATTAGAATTCCTAGCCAAACAAAAATTATTTTGATTTGAAATGGCCAGTACTGCAGAACGGCAATTTCATAGGTAAAGACCTATCATTATGTACACTACATTGTGTAAATATACTAAAATAGTATAGAAAATAATATTATAGACTGTGTAGGTACATACTATAAAAAAATCGAATAAATAAAATCGATGTTGAGGTCTGAGGAAGAAGGAAGAAAAGAGGATTACGAAGAATTGGGCGCGGGGGGCGCGGAAAAGTCCGAATTATGACGTGACGTGGTGGGTCAAGCTCGAACTTTTCCTGCGTCACGCCGCACCCTCGTGCGTCACGGCGTGACAGCGTGATCGCCGATCGTCGAGTTACAACTTACACGCGGATTAACTACAGATAGATATTATTTTCGGATGGTCTTTTATGATAGAAGATTTATCGGATAATTTAGATTAAGCAGTGATAGGGTAAAGTTAGTCATATTTTGCTCCTACTTATTCCTCTTATATAAAACTTTAAAGTTTCGTTTCTTACTTCACATAGTCGCCTATGTACGTTACGGTTTTGATCTATTAAACTATGCAACGAATTTTGATGCGGTTTAATTTGAAAACCCATTGCATTGTGACAGAAAGAAACAAGAGCAAGGTTTATGTGTTGCGCTCGTTGCCTATGTATGATATATGGATTTTTTAGATATGTTATGTTCTACGTAAATTAGTAAATTATATAGTAGGATACTGATAAATGATAGGTGTTAAAAATTGCTCACAATTGTATAGCCCTGATTGTATTAATATGTTTACAGACTCTGGTGCCACAAGGCAATACGACGTTCACAGTTGTCTACCTCGGCCGTAGAGAAGGCCCGGTGTCCGCCCGGCTCTATATTCACACGTCACTAGGCATCCAGAAATATACGGTACATGATTGTTCAACACTAACTCTAAAAAAACTTTTTTTTTAGTTTTTAGTGACTGGCAGTGGCAAAGGCTGGTTCTCCTTCATAGGGAAGCCCGAGCCTGTATAATAGGTAGGGATTTGGATGAGTGTCTTCAAAAGGTAAGTGGTAAGTGAAGCCGATAGAAATGGAGTTATCGGTGGTGACTGGTAAATAAACAAATGATTCGCTTTATGGCAAGTAATTACAAGCGTCAACCGTCACGAAATTGAAGTAGATTTTACCGCCAAAAAAAAGTACTTAAAAAATATGTATAAAAATAATATGTATTTTTGTTTCTTGTTCTCAGGTGTCAGCGGTGGGCGTCGCGAGCGAGTACGACGTGTGGCCGCTGGTTGGCGTGCGCGTGCCGCTCAATGCCACCGTCGAGTGGGAGTTGCGCCTGCATAACCCCACCGCCACCACCATACAGGTATTATAATATACAATCATACATTACGTAACTTGTGGATAAATTAAATAGGAGACAACGACGTCTGTTTTCCTATGTGGGCGGTGGAAGGCACTATAAACTTCTATTAACAGCTATCCAGGCGTTACTTATCGCAATTTAACGTATAGTCAGTTCGAAATAACTTATAATTATTATTTCGTATTGACGTATGCCATTGCCATTCATATAATTTGCTATAATTTAAAAGTTACATTTCAGTTGCTACATATTTTTACGCCAATAAATAAACGCAGGTGACGGAGGTGTATTCGTCGGGGGCGTGGCTTTCGCTTGCGCTACCGAGCGGCGGCGAGCGCGGCGCGCGTGCGCTGTGGAGTGTCCCGCCGCGCACGACGCGCGCGCTCGTGCGCCTCCGTGCCGCGCCCGCTCCTGCCGCACAGCCGCTCACAGCGTACGTGCGCGTGCGCGGCGTGCCCGGAGGCGACCTGCTGTTGCCCGTTACCGCGCGTGCCGCGCCGCCCGGAGAATACGCGCGACCGCTGCAAGTGCGACAACGTCCCAGCGGGACCGGTGATCCGCCTTTTACGGTAAGAACCATCAGTAATCTATACAGTAAAAATCACTAAAATCTTCTTCATCTTACATAAAAATGGATTGCAATTCCAATATCTCGTATACCCAAACAGGTAAACGAGTTTTAACTCGTTTACCTGTTTGGTATATTGAAAATAAAATTGTTTTGTACACAGCCACTTTAAATATTGCTCACCCATATGGAATACTAACTACGCTACCTAAATTGATCGCAATGAGAATATTCAAAAAAGTTTTTAAAATATAGCCAGTTCAAGTCCAGGACCTACTTACCTAATTACGTCGAAAGATGCAAAAAATTCCATATTCTACCGCTCGAAGAATGGCGTAACATTGCCTCTTTAAGATATACAATGGTTCAATTGATTGCTCAGAACTAGTTAGCAAGTTCGAGCTTAGAGTAGCTACCGATTCGCTTAGGAAATACCAACTCCTTCACGTTCCGTTTGCTTCTACCACCTACCGTCAGAACTCGTACATCGTGCGAGCTAGCAGAGCATACAATGCAGCGTCTCGGAGTACCGACATAGATTTATTAACCACCAGTATAAAAAATGTAAGAAACTCGAACAGACCATTTCTTTAATAGTAATTGCTAATATTGTATTTAAAATTAAGTCAAATCTTTTTCCTTCACTTTTGCTCGTCCTTTTAATGTCTACCTCAATTTCAACATTATAATATTAGTTAAACGTGAAAACTTGTAATTGGCCCTATACTGTTACTCTGTTGTTAGTTTTGCACCTTCTAGCTGTAAGTTTTCCTTGAAAATAAAAAATAAAGTATGTTGTATGTGTAGATGTAGGCTGTTGGTATAGGTTATATATTTATTTTAGTTCATAGTCAACATTGTCAGCTATCCCGATGCTGCTGCCAGTTTAGCTAATATAAATAACTAGCTGTCCCGACACACGTTGTTCTGTCTTAAATATGGACTGGAATGAAGAAATAACTACACCTACATTGCAACCTACGTCCTAGTCCTACACCTAAACCTACTCCTACAACCTACAGCAGTTCCAATATTTCTCACCGTTTAAACCTTCCCTGAAATTCCACAATTATTTCAAGACCAAAATTAGCCAAATCGGTTCAACCGTTCTCGAGTTTTAGCGAGACATTGGAATTGCAATCCATTTGTACGTCCCTCGGAATCGGGATAAAAAATCCTTATCCTATATCCGTCTCCTGGTTCTAAGCTACCTCCTCACTAATTTTCACCCAAATCGGTTCAGACGTTCTTGAGTTATAAATAGTGTAAATAACACGACTGTCTTTTATATATATAGATTAGAAGCCATTAACATAAAATATAGTACTATGTGTATGTTATATTCACTATATTATTATTACAAATATTTGAAAAGCACTTGAGACAACAGTTTCACTAACGCAGGTTGAAATAGAGATGGCTAACAGTGGCGCGGCGACTATAACTTTGGAAGGTGGCGTGCGGGGGGCGTGTCGCGCTGCGCCTGCACCGGACCCCTGCCAGCAGCAGCCGCGCAAAGCTAATGGTATGTTACTTTCATTAATTTTTACAAACAAGTAAAATAAATATCAAGCAATTAGTATGTAAATAATTAGCAATTCGGTAAATAAATAGCATGGT
Organism: Phengaris alcon alcon; assembly: GCA_037179445.1. Classification (NCBI taxonomy): domain Eukaryota; kingdom Metazoa; phylum Arthropoda; class Insecta; order Lepidoptera; family Lycaenidae; genus Phengaris; species Phengaris alcon. The sequence continues at coordinate 37,541 of JAYRCH010000291.1, forward strand.
CAAATATTAAGTTTATTTATTTATTTTATACCAGTAAAATATGGATAGAGTCGTAGATTTGTATATCTTGAAATATTGTAAAATATTGTAGGGGCCAGTGCGAGTGGAGCTCAGCTGACAATGTTGCGCACACAACTCGAGCCTGATCAGGAGTTCACGCCTGTAGCGCGACTCACTCTTGATTGTGAGTATCACTTGAATATTTTTTTAATTGTAGTATCTTCCTATAAAGTAGCTACTGGGGTGCAAGTAAATGAATCATCGTTCTAAACCGATAATTACTTTTATTTTTAACTTAAAACGTTTTATCTAATGATGATGAATCATCCTACGCCATCACAAAATGAGCGCCTAAATAAAATATATTGGAACGGGTCGATTATATCCTTATGGGGCCATGCGGAGGGGTACCCAAGCCGGAAAAAAACGTCCGTATCGTAAGATTTTTATGTATAGTCTTTATTATTTTCTTTATACTTCGAATAGAACTTAAAATTAATATTTTTATAATAAGGAGCTTCCTTCCTATCCGGTGTCTCACGACACCACACGGCTTTTTTTTAGTATATATTCCACGTTTGTTGCAGACGGCGCTCTGTGGGCGCAGGCGGCGGGCGCGGGCGACGCGGAGGGGGCGTGGTGCGCGGGCTGCGTGCGGCTCGGCGACGCGCTCGTGCCCTACAGTGTGCGCGTGCTTCCCGGTGTGCTCGCGCTTACGCCACCACAACTGCTGTAAGTACTATCGAACAATATGCCGCACGGTTTATGATGAAAATAGCTTAACAGCGCCGTTGAATCGTGCGCACGCAAACATACTCACGTACAAGTACGTAGTTCAACCACGTCTGCAGTCGTTGTTGTCACTTCCTTTGTGTTTAAATATTTTGAGGCGTCCTAGTGCAAAGGGAAATGTTTAGAGGTCGACCAGCGAAATTGTACCTACTAGGAATGTAGAACTAGCTTTGACGTATTAAACATCACAACTAAACGATATTTTTAATAAAGAAAAAAAAAATGATTTGATGTAGTAAGATTGAAATTTTCGAATGTGTTGCATATCTACCGACGGATGTTAAACTTTGCAACCGTGTTTATTCTTAATTTTTTGTTGAATATACTAGCTTACCATCAGCGAATCATACTTGACTTGTAATAGCTACTTATATACATCCATTTAGGTTTGTGACGTCGACGGGTGCGGAGGCGCGGCGCGCACGCACCGTGACTGCACACAACGAGTTCCGCGTGCCGCTGCGAGTACACGCGCTAACTGTGCCGCACGAACTGACGGAACATTTTAAAGTAAGCCGAAATACCTATATTGTTTCTAGATTGTTGTATATAACAGTGTTCGCGCAAAAAATCTGTATGTACCGTGGAAATCGGAACTTTTCCAGCAATAAAAAATATTCTATGCTATCTGTCCATGCGGGCACATGTTTTTCAAATTTAAATCAAACTTATTTAGCTGCTGGTGTGTGTAAGAGTATACAGTTCGTTATCAACATACAATCATTCATGTGTAATTTGATTATTTTGTTTTATGGTTTTCGTGTTTCATAGATTGTGGATCACACTCCGTTGACGATAGAGGCGGGCGCGTCGGTCACTATTCTAGAACTTGAGCTGCTCGGTGAACCGGGCCCCGAGTTGGCGTTCGACAAACAATTCGTCGTTCACACGGACCTTTCGCACTACTTGATACCGCTGCGTCTCTATAGTGGCAATTTGACGTTTGTAAGTATCTTGATGTTTACCTTAATATATTATATCACTCAAAATTAGGTTCTCATTTAATCAAATTCTAATGTAGACATAACCACAAAAAAGCTTTTAAGTATTTTTTGCACTTACAAAATTGTAAGGTAGGCTTATTTATTATTTAATTTCTATGATTTCAGGAATGGGAGTGGGGCCACAGGGTCGGTGAAACGGTCCAGCTGGGCACATTAGGCACGTCGACGACACGACGCGTGGGGGTGCGCGTGCACAACCCCGCGCCGCTCGTGATGTGCGTCACGCGCGCCGCGGTGAACATACCGGGTGCGGCCGCTGCACTAGCTCTGCCCGGGTCGCTGCCGCACTGTATAGAGGGCGGGGGCAGCGCGCAGGCGTGGCTCACCGTGGTCGCGCCAGCTAGAGAGGGCGAACTGCAGGGCGAGATGGCTTTACACACGGAGCACGCACGCTCTGCGGTTCATATAGCGCTGCGCGTGCGCAACGGTCGCTTGCGAGTCGCGCCTCTAAGATTGCCACCGAGCGCGCCGGTATTATTTTAAACTTATATTTTGCTTAAAGCTAATATTAAACTTAAAAGCTAAATCAAATGTTTATCATTATTTAGTTGACGAAATTTTTCATGGCGTTTCAGTACACACGCTCGACAGCGGACTTAGTAGTCAATAATACGATGTCGGTGCGCATGAAAGTGACTGACGTTACCCAACCAGATGCAGATCCTGCAGTCGTATACGAGTAAGTTATATAAATGAATTTAATTAACCTAATTTTTTTTTTTTTTTTTTTTTACATTCAGTATTTATGTTTTCATTTTTTTTATCTGCAGGTCTCTTATAGATGAAGTGGAAACAGACGGTGTACACACTGTAGGTCGAGTCAGTTACGAGCCGGAACGCGCCTGCCACCCAAACTGCTACACCGGATTGAATATTGATGAGCCAGGTGAGCTATATTTTTTTAATGAGTTTTAGGACCTTCAAAAGAACCATGTTATTGTTATGAGTAGATTAATATAGATTTTTTCTATGGTCCATTAACTAATAATAATCGATGTCGCCGTAATGTAGTATAATTATGTAGTAAATACGTTTTATAAGTCTTTTGGTTTGGAGCACGGAATATAAAACACAGAGGAAAGGACATGTGGGCGTGGCTCGCGTGCCGTAGTTAAGGACAGCTAGTCTTAACTTGACTCACTTGCTTTGTGGTCGCTTACGTATTGTGACGTGTACTGTCGGTGATTTTCATACGCGTGTTTTATTAAAAAGCTCTTAATAATGACTCGATGTTCCATCCTTGAGTGCAAAAATAATAGTAGTTATATAGAACTTACTACCATCAGGTGGTTCTTATCATCGGTAAGTCGTTATTTAATAAATAATCTTTCAGACAATCCTCTATCCATTTAAAATATTAGGGAAAATTAAAAATGACATGTATCGCTATTTAAATAAGGTCTAAAATTGTATGACGCCTTGTCCGCATGCGCTCTAGTGTCGAGTAGTACCATCTGAAATTTTGCACAGGTGCGCGTGGAACTAACATTAGGTTTGTGACTTGTCATATCAAGTTATCGCTTTAATAAATCGATGATAGCACAAGATATAATGAGGATCAATCACTTAGCAGTAAATCTGTAATAAAAAAAAATTTTACTAAGTAAATCGTATGTGTATTGACTTAATTGAGCATTTATTTTTTTTAATTATTAAAATCCGTCAAGGAATGGTGGATTTATTAAAGTTTTTCTGAACTACGCACTAGTTTGCGCACTTCCGCTGAATTGGTTACGATGACGTCATCTGTCGTTATCCGTGCGACAACGGCTTGATTGTACTTCATACATATTGTACGTACTTCATAGGTATTGCATAAATATTCATCCTCCGATTCTTGACGCTTGTGCCAGGCCTGTCCCACTCCCCGTGTTGGTATCGAAAATGCAAGTACGTGCGGCGGCCGACTCAAGCCCAAGGCCAATCAGTAGGGCCTCACACGCGAGCAGTGAGTGACATACGCGCGAAATTTGTTCGTCGCATTGTTTTAATTACGTTACTGTGTTTAACTTAGATAAAAATCACCCGGCCAGGTCCTACACTATAATACCATAATATATTATTATATTATTAAAAATATAGTTTGAGCTCAATTAGTTAAGAACTAATTTGCTGGCTCCTGATTCCTGAACTATCTGTTCGCGTCGTATGTCATTCCGATGTGATACGATTTTAAAAGTCATTTGTTGACAAAAGTACCTAGAGTAATAGTAGGCAGCGTGATTAAACATCTTTGAGTAATAGCAGGCCTGATAATAATATGCGCGAATTTATTTAGAATTAAAGTACTATTAACACCTACCTTAGGTTTGAAAGTAATTTTTTCATTAAAGTACAGTAGGTAGGTACTATAAAAAAAGTGGTAATTAAATATTTAGATTAAATTATTTTCTAAATGGAGACAACCCCGATTTCGTCAGAAAAGATAAGAGTTACGCGATAGAAAGATACGCAACTTCTAGGTAAATATAACCGTAGGTAATCAAACGCTGTGCGATCTGAATTGAACATAATCTTACCTAGCAAGAGTCCCTATTCCTTTAAATGACTTTTCGGAGTGAGTCTTCTGTACTTGTACTATTATGTATTCTGTGCTTGTGCCTCGCGTGCATTGTTTTTGTTTACGTTATATATTTTAGTTGTGTTTAGACGGGAGGTGACGACGACAGATGACGTCACAGCTACTCGCTTCATTCTCGGGCGCGTTTTTGGAACTAATGCACTAAAATTGCTGTACCTTCGTCCTTTTTGGTCCGATTTAAATAATTTCTTTACAGTATTTACTGGTTTTTTTTGTTGCCATACCAGTCTGCATACCCCACAAAACATGATCTGAACTGATCCATTGTTATTTTTACTAAAATTAAAATAGTTAACTATACTTCTATATTTATAATAATATTATAAAGATTATGAGTTTTAACTATAAGGCTACGTTCCCACGAGCGTTTATTAGGGGTCGCGACAGAAAAACTGCACTGTAAATAGAACTGTGCGCGTATTACAACAGAGCTGAAAATCGTGTACAGCTGTCAAATCTGACATTTGACACTTCGATTTCCAAATTGAATCACTAAGGAGTCATTTTAAAGAAGAAGAAGAAGAAGTGCAAAATTATTTCTGTGTTGGATAGTCTGTTTAGTCGCCAACATTATAATTAATACTCTGCCAAATTCGCAGTTTGCTCGTGTGCAGTCGCAAAACTTATTTTTTGTTCGCACGAACGATAATTATAACCCTGTTACATATTATATTGATTGATTTTAGAATCAATCTATTTTCCAGCATCATTATCATTCACATTAATCCCATCCCTATTTGAGTAGGTAGGTGTTAAAAAATTCCAAAAATAAAACAAGTACGCGAGTTTGAATTAAAACCTAACAGCTATGATAGTAAGGTGCAAAATTGCGTGCAACTTTTAAGAGTGGCATCTAGCGTTAAATAGTTAAACTAAGTAGTCAGAGATGGTCGGAAGCATGTCGAAGGAATGCCGATAAATGTCACAACGTGTAATTGGTAAATTCTACATTATTGTGAAGGCGTAATGGTTGTTTTTTGTGTCATTCTTAATAGTCGTTATTACATTGTGATTTCGAGAAATTATTGCGTTATAATTGGTCAATTTTCAGTGAGCGAAAATGTTTTTGTGTGAGTTTGGCGACAGCGGTTTTCAATGAATTTTCTAGCATGTTACTAGCTATGCCCTTTCCTCTTGTGTTTTATATTCCGTGGTTTGAAGCAAATACTTTATGGCGCATTTTTTCGCGGGTGTGGAGTGTAAAATCTGAAATGAAATTTTCTATATCTATCCTATTTTTATTAATAATGTTTACTTTAGTTATCTTTCACCTCTGCACGCTTTGCAGCGGGTGAAGAGTGGGTGCGGCGTGGAGCGTCGTACGATGACGCGGCGCTACAAGCGGACCTGGCGTTGTTGCAGGCGCGGCTGGCTGCCCACGCGCACGTCGCCGCGCTACCGCCCGCCAACGTGACGTTGCTGCTGCACACTGACGAGGTACGTGAAAAAAGGGGGGCTTTAATCATAGAGCTAAAACAGAGAGAAGTCGTTGTAATGAACTTTTAGTATGAAACTAAGCGTGATAATTTGCGGGGTGAGGGGGGTGTCAGACTCCGCCCACTTCGGTTGTTATCGACCTTACTACGCAGTTTTGCTATTTCACACTAGATGGCAATAACAAGCGTGACATTTTGCGGGGTGAGAGGCGGTCAGACTCCGCCAACTTCTCTTGTTATCGACCTTACTACGTAGTTTTGTCTCACACTAGATGGCACTAAACGCAAGATTACATATTGGCCGACAGGGGCATATCTATTAAGAATTTTTAAACCAGGGATTAAATTAGGTATTTTTTATTTATTTTGTAATGAAATATTATTATTATTATGATAAAAGTGTTAAATTAAGCGGCTTGTGGTAAGTGACAAATAGAATTTGTTTGATCTTACATTCCGTTTTTGAAACAGCATTAATCTTCTTCGTCATTTACCACATATTTTTTATTCCAGCACTTTATTAATATATAATCTTAAGATTTATTCGCTCTTCTTTTATTTTATTATTAATACTCTTAATATTATTAATAACACAAAAACAGATTTACGCAATTGCCGCTCATAAACTGTTAAGTATTTGAAGCTTTTTTTATGTATGACCATGCATAACTTTTTACAGTGTAGTCCGATTTTGATAATTAAATTTTTGCTGCAAAAGGTTTACTTCTAAGTTGGTCCCATTGTCACTAAATGGTAGACATGGTGATGGATTTCATGAGGAATCGAGGGAACTCCTCGAAATGTATATAGACACCTATATTGATTTCGAATTTGTTTTAAGTGACCTAGCCATATGCTAGCAAAAATTAAGGTTTTGTGCCAAGGTACTGAATAGAACTCCCGAGTATTTAAAGATACATGTTTGGGGATTTCAGCGTTGTTTAAAGAACATTAAAGAACAGTAGCATTTGCTACTGTGCTAATTACAGTAATAGCTACACTATCAAATTGTGCAATAATGCTAAAAAGGTTATGCCACATGACGACAACCACTATCGCTTATTTACATCACATTTCATAGGAATACCAAATAAAAGAGAAATCATATAGAAAAATTTAAAAATATACAGCCGAACGTATAACCGCCTCCTTTTTTTGGAAGTCGATTAAAAACTAGTCAGTGTCAGTTCCGAGTAACCGGAGTTTACTCTATAATATATTTATAAAATATCTGTCCGTCCGTCCGGCCATCCGTCCGAGCTACCGTCGGTCCGTTTGTTTGACCTTTCCTTGGTCCTTCCGTCCGTCCTTCGGCCCATCCATCCAGCCATCCATCCATCTATTCATCCTCACAAACTTTCACATTTATAATTTATTACACAGGATTTAGTGTTCATATACAATTGGGAATGCAATTACATACCTAGTTAAAATTAAGTACATATATTTATTATATAAGTATCGATGTTATTTTTGTTGATAAATTAAAGAAATAATAGTTAAATAAATTACATTCCATTTACGAAACAATATGGATTTCCGTAAAAAAGTAGGCAAAATTAATCGTAATACGCCCCTGCTTTTGTCGTTTTTTATACTCGACGATAGATGGCGTTCAATAAATGATGAAAAACTATACGACTAAAAAGTCTTTACGAAATACTGTAAAAAAAAAAACTTTAGTACGTATGATGATTAAAAAATATATTAATATTAAAATCTAGCTATCTAGAATATATTTTTAATTCCCGTGTTCGAAGTTTCAAGACGCCATTTATTAGGCAGTAGAATAATTTCTTATATAACCGACGCTAAGAGAGACTTTTCTAGCACAATTATAATAAATTTAGTTTTTTTTTCCTCCAGAACGCCTATCCGAGTAATTTTTACAAGATAAGACACAAACAACACTTCATCCTCTTCTTCTTAGAAACTCGAAAAGTACAAAAAGTAATCGTTATCACCGAGATGTGCACAGTACGAACACAGACAGTACACTGATTTAGGCCACGTCCATTGTGATGATGTAGCGGGCCGACTAAAATCACAGTGCATAGTCGCTTATGCCCTGTCCTCTCTGTTTTAGCTCTATGGTTATTATATTAAGTATATAATATAATATATAAGCATATTATATTTTAAAAGTATCAATTTGGACTTTTGCACACCTTTTTCAACTTTTTGACAAAATTATCGAAGTGAGTACTACTTATTTCACATAAACACACCGGCATATTTAGCGGAACACAAAAAAAAGGTCCATAATTAAAAAAATATGGTTTTATTTTAAAATCTACTTACTACACTTCTTTTGATATTTAAAGTTTCATTTGTTTTACTTAAAATGAGATCACATTAAGAACAGATTTTGCGAGTAAAGGCTATTTGTGAAAAATGGTATATTTTTGAACTTTTCATGTAACCGGGAAAAGTGAAAATTAATATTAAAATAACAATTAATTAAAATAGAAAAATGGTGATTAATATCGCGTATTTTCTCCGCGTGCTCTTATTAAAGTTTCTACCCGTCTAGGCATACTGAGACTGATGTTATCGATGGTCTCCTGGGATAGTCTCCGCCATTCCTCAACTACGGCGATTTGCAGTTCACCCACGTTGGCAGGAGCTGGAATTCTGGACTTAACTTTTCTTTTCAGCAAGTCCCAAACATGCTCTATTGGGTTCATATTGGGTGATCTCGCCGGCCACTCCATAACAGTGATATTCATATCATTAAGATAAGCTTGAGTTACCCGAGCGGTATGCGGCCTAGCATTATCCTGCATAAAAACAAAATCGTCACCGATATATGGGGCAAACGGTACGACATTTTCTTCTAAAACTTCTCTGATATAGCGGTCTGCAGTCAGACTCCCAAACAAATGCCCGCCCAAACCATTATTGATCCACCACCGTATGCAACTGTAGTTTCAAAATTTGTCTGAATGTATCGTTCTCCTTTGCGTCTGTATATTCTTTGCCTGCCGTCAATTTGATTTAAGAGAATTCTGTACTCGTCACTAAACAATACCTTACTCCATTGGTCCGCGTTACAAAGTCGATGTTCCTGAGCAAAAGTTAACCTGTTTCTACGATGATTTACCTCGAGCCTTGGAGCCTTGGCGGGCACAAATGAACCTAAACCAGCTTCTTCGAACCTTCTTCGTACCGTACGCTCACTTACGGTTACACCCCGCACTGCTTCTAACTCATGTCGGGCTTGGACGGCCGTCAAACGGGGGTTCCTACGTACACGAAGCCGAATGAAACGATCATCCCTACTCGAAGTGCGTCTTTTTCTGCCTTCTCCTGCTCTTCTCACATAAGTACCGGTCTCCCTGAACCGTTGGATACTGCGCTGGATCGTTGAAAGTAGTCGACGAAAATCTCTGGATATCACTCTGTAGGTTTGACCATTTCTTCGCATTTCGAGTGCCCTGGCAATCTCCGTTGGGGCTAAGTCAGGCATAATTCAGTCCTCAACTCCAAAAAGATACGCGATTTAAAAAAACTAACAAAAAAAAGTATTTCAATGAAATTTTAAATCAAACTCAGAAGGAAGAAATACTCGAAGTTCGCTCCAGATAAGGTGTATTTGAATAAAATTAAAACAATTGCATAAAATGTGATGTTCAGTTGTTTTCTTAATTTGAAAATATTTCTTTTTAAATTAAATGACGTATAAACCAGCCAGCAACCTTATATGATACTGATATCAAACCTTTATTTTATGTTCCGCTAAATATGCCGGTGTGTGTGTTGTGATTAGAAACTCTATAAAACGGAATAGCACAGGAAAAGAGATGTATGACAACGTTTTTAATGTCTTTCGGAACACTTCGTTTTCCATACATCATATTCTGTCACTACCATAGAAATATGCTGAATAGCGAGAGACACGTGTAGCACTGTACAGTGTACAATTATTTTTAATTGTTATTAGGTGATGCAAACGCGCGTGGCGGGCACGGTGCGCGCGCGCTGGCCTCGGCTGGCGGCAGCGGGCGCGGGGGACGCGGGGCGCGGTGCACTGCGCACGGCGCTGCCGCTGCGCGTGCCCCTCTACAACCCCGCGCGGGTGCCGCTGCTGCTGCATACGCGACTCGCGCAGCCTGTGACCGACTTGCCCGACCTGTGAGTGGTTCATCATCGACCACTAACTATAAAATGCAAAGAATATGTAATCTTTAACTAATTTTATGAATGTGAGATTATTTAATACGCTTTTACGCCCAAATCGCTGAATGACGTGGAATAATAATTGACACGTTGAAAATTTAAAGTCTATATTACGAATATAAACTTTGTATCTGGGTAAAACATATGCGGACAAGAGTCTATGCCCTATTCAATATTAACTCTAATGAAAATGAACGTTTCCAGGGCGCGGAGCGATACTTCATTCTGTGTGTCGGAGAAGTGCTCATGGTTCAAGGAGGCGTTCAATCTGACCGGGTGGCGGGTAATGAAAGGAGCTGTGCGGCCGTGGCGTGAGGGGGCGGGAGCGGAGGCGCTGGAGGGAGCGGCGGAGCGGCCGGACGAACTACCCCCCCTGCTACTGTCGCCGCTGGCAGAGGTGGAGCTGTCGCTTATGTTCGCGCCGCCCGCGCACCAGCCGCTCACCGCACAGCTACTTTTGAGGTAAGGTTTACAGCCAGATGTGTATGACTAGTAAAATGTTATAAATTAAGGTGCCCGCCGCGTCTGTCTGTTTGTATGTTAGCAATAATCTCAAAATTTACTGAACAAAATTTTATGCAGTTTTTATCTATCAACAGAGTGGTTCCTTAGAAAGGTTAAGTGTATAAAATGTTTTGTAGAAATATGGAATATGCATTTGTTTTAATTTAGCGAAAGTCGTATATTTTCCGAAAGGAACATTAATACGAAAACGAAACAAAAATGCAAAAAGTACTTAGTACTTTTATTAATCTTTTAGAATAAAAAAAACGACGATTTTTTTTTTGCTAATCGAGCTAACGATAATTGAAAATCGAAAAATGTTCAAATCCTTATGTTGTGTGTGTCATTTTTTAAAACAATTTTCAATGTTCTCCAACTATCTCACTTTTGTGATGACTATATTTCGTCAATGGTTCATCGTAGATATGCCATTCAGGGGCGTGCGCTCCATATAGGCAGAAATGCAGTGCTTTACTTGTCATTCACAGATATTTTAATAAAACGTTCGTACGTTTTAGATGACTTTAATATACAGGGTGTTCGGCACATGGATGGACAAACGAAAACCGTGGACCCGTGGAGCCGTCTGCTATACATTGAGGCCTAATTACAAGACGCAGGCCCAATAGTTTTTTTTTAAATAATTTTTTAAGTTAATTTCGAAAAAAGCCAGTTTTCAAACTTCAAACGCCTATAAATTTACTTTTAACATTGCAAATCCAAACATGCTTTTGTAATAATTATCTGCATTAGTTGTAGAATCATATTAAATTCAGTTTTGGAGCAAATGTTAGATATAAAATTAGATACGAGTCCTTAAACGATAAACAAAGTGAAAAAATAATTTTCATATTCCACTTTGAAATTCTTAAAAAAAAAACTATGATTTTTAGAGCACTTAAAATTCTAGGAAAGCATCTGTGGTTCATACCCTTTATATCGGTATACAATTTGCACTTTGTTTAAAAATAACTAGAGTAAATCACAATTTAAACTAACGGGGTCTTAATTCATAAGACTCAATTTGCGAAAACTTAAATCAAGTACAAGCCAATTTGTCATAATTGCTTTCGGTATGTTCACTAACACTACACGTGGGAGCTAGTAGTCTGTCTCTCTCTTACCTGTCACGATACTATCTCTTGTCTCTTTTGTTGAATTTGGACAATAGCCGTACGTACATAGCAGGTAGAAAAAGGGTTGTTATTTCACTCTGCAATTGCGCTATTGTTTGATTTTGTCTATTCCTTATCAGTCAAACGTTAATTTTGGAAAAAATTGTTTTACTTATTTGTCGAGTCTTAACTGCCTCTGCGATCTGACGTGTCCGTTGCGCTTACTGTTATTGTTTTCGTTTTGTGATTTTGTTATCGTTTTACGTTATCGTTGTTGCTTCAGTTTGTTAAGTTTTCTGTTATTTTGTTGTTACGTTGTTGTTTTTTTTTCGTAAAATGACCACCTCTTTTACGAATGAAGAATACGCCAATATGTTGTTGGTGTATGGAGCCGCTAATTGCAATGGACGTGAAGCACAAAGACCAAGAGCGCTATCCTAACCGTCGACTGCCTAGCCACCAAACTTTTGCTACTACATACCGACGACTTAGAGAAACGGGTAATTTGCGTTATCAAGAACCGAGGGTGAATGTACGACAACATCATGTTGCTACAGACGAACGTGTATTAGAAGAATTTAATAATAACCCTAATAAAAGTATAAGAGAGGTAGCTGCTATGTTGGGCCTTGGCATATGGAAAGTGTGGGCAGTTCTCCGGGAAAATCGGCAACATGCTTTCCATTACACTCCCGTGCAAGGTATGGATACAATAGATTTTTCTTAATTCCGTAAAGAGACTGAATATGTACCAAAGCCTAGATCTAGTCTTCCTTATTTTAAATTCTCAAGCCTTTTTTCTTTGTTTTCAGATCTTCAAGATAATGATTTTGGTAGACGCGTAGAATTTTGTCGACATCTACTACACACTGACGTGGAAGACGAAAACTTTTTAAGAAGTATTCTGTGGACAGATGAATCAAAATTTGATAAGGAAGGTATTTCCAATTTTCATAATCTCCATTACTGGGCACCCAAAAACCAAAATCCACGAGTGACGAGACCGAGAAAATTTCAAAGAAGATTTAGTGTAAATGTTTGGGCTGGGGTCATTGGAAATAAACTAATCGGGCCGCATTATTTACCGAACAATATTAATGGAAATAATTACTTAGAATTTCTGCAAAATGATTTGCCCGGTTTAGTAGAAGAAGTATTACAAGAAGACAGACCTTTTGTGTTCCAACACGATGGCTGCCCAGCCCATTGGAGCATAGGTGTGAGGGAATACCTTAATAATGTGTTCCCGAACTCGTGGATCGGTCGGGGTGGTCCAATTCCTTGGCCACCAAGGTCGCCCGACCTTACCCCAATAGACTTTTACGAGGGGAGGTCCAAAAGTTTGCGGAATGAAAGGGTTGTTAATAAAATATAACAATAAATTTATTTTTCCTTTTCAATATAATCACCCTTAAGTGTAATACATTTATTTGATCTATGGATTAATTTTTCTAAACCATCGAAAAAATATTTTTTGTCTTTGGCCTCAAAATGCGCCGAAATTGCCTCCTTCACTTCGTTATCGTCGGAAAATTTCCTTCCCCTTAGCTCTTATTTTAAATTTGGAAATAAATAAAAATCGCTAGGGGCCAGGTCTGGACTGTAGGGTGGGTGAACAAGTGGTTCGAATCCATGCGTGTGAAGAGCAGCCATGGCAACTCGGCTCTTGTGAACCGGCGCGTTGTCTTGCAAAAGCAACACACCCTTGGCCAATTTTCCACGACGTTTTTCTTTAATTGCCTCCTTTAACTTTTCCAATATTGTGGCGTAGTATTCTCCGGTTATAGTGGTACCTTTTTCTTTATAATCAATCAGTAATATTCCCTCACAATCCCAAAAAACAGTGGCCATCAACTTTCCAGCCGATTCTGACACTTTGAATTTCTTGGGAGGTGGTGTACCCTTTTTGTGCCATTGCATGGACTCCTGTTTTGATTCAGGTTCAAAGTGATGAACCCATGTTTCATCTCCAGTAACAATCCGCTCCAAATTCTGCACAGGGTTGTCTCCACACACCTCCAAAAAGTGCTTAGACGCGTCGATGCGCTGCTGTTTTTGAAGCGGCGTGAGCATTCTCGGCACCCATCTTGCACTGACTTTTGTCATGCCCAAGTGGTCGTGCAGGATCCGCAAAATGGTTGTATCTGATACTCCAACAAATGCAGATAATTGTGTTTTCTTTAAACGTGTGTCTTCCAGTACAAGTTTTTCGACGATGTCTGATGTGGTGGCCTCAACTGGCCGCCCAGAGCGAGGGTCGTCTTCAATTGAATCTCGACCATGTTTGAAAAGTCCATGCCACTTATAAACCATTGTTTTACCAGGGCACTGATCTCCATAAACGGCTTCCATTTCATTTAAAATGGTTTGAACGTTTTTTCCTTGCTTGGTAAGGAATTTTATCACAGCGCGATGTTCAATTTTCTCCATAGTTGCAGTTTGCTTCCGGATTGACTTGTTTAGCAGGCGAGTACTCGTAAACGAATGGCGCTATAGGGTTGAGATTTTATATATATATACTAATTATGAGTGCTCAATTAGTATGACACTAAGCGAGCTACCCTATCCCCACTCCATCCCCTCCATTCCGCGAACTTTTGGACCTCCCCTCGTACGTCTGGGGTAGAGCCAAAGAGCTAGTGTACGCAACCGTGGTGCCCAGTCGAGAGCAGTTAATAATTAGAATAAATGAAGCATTCGAAAAAATGAAAGCCGAAATGATATTTCAAACAACAACAGTGGAAATTTTAAAACGGTGCAATTCGAACAATTGTTATAAACTAAATTTTGGAAATAAATTAAAAATTTTAATTATCATAGTGTTTTAATAATAAATTCATGTTCTACTAAAAAGCTTACTAATTAAAAACATATAAGATTTCATAGAATTACTACTGCACAGAGAAATAACACCCATTTTTCTACCTGCTATGTACGGCTATTGTCCAAATTCAACAAAAGAGACAAGAGATAGTATCGTGACTGGTAAGAGAGAGACAGACTACTAGCTCCCACGTGTAGTGTTAGTGCACATACCGAAAGCAATTATGACAAATTGGCTTGTACTTGATTTAAGTTTTCGCAAATTGAGTCTTATGAATTAAGGCCCCGTTAGTTTAAATTGCGATTTACTCTAGTTATTTTTAAACAAATATGTGCAAATTGTATACCGATATAAAGGGTATGAACCACAGACGTTTTCCTAGAATTTTAAGTGCTCTAAAAATCATAGTTTTTTTTTTTAAGAATTTCAAAGTGGAATATGAAAATTATTTTTTCACTTTGTTTGTCGTTTAAGGACTCGTATCTAATTTTATATCTAACATTTGCTCCAAAACTGAATTTAATATGATTCTACAACTAATGCAGATAATTATTACAAAAGCATGTTTGGATTTTCAATGTTAAAAGTAAATTTATAGTCGTTTGAAGTTTGAAAACTGGCTTTTTTCGAAATTAACTTAAAAAATTATTTAAAAAAAAACTATTGGGCCTGAGTCTTGTAATTAGGCCTCAATGTATAGCAGAAGGCTCCACGGGTCCACGGTTTTCGTTTGTCCATCCATGTGCCGAACACCCTGTATAATTAATTAATAGTAAATAAATTAATTAAAAAAATATAATAACTTAAAAACGCCTAATATTTTATAAATAGCAACTCATGCGGTTGCTTTGTGCAGGACAAATCATCGCATGTATGTGTAATTTTCATACTTCGCAAACGCACACACCCATGAATAGCGACATGATTATATTAGCGTGAACTCCAGCGGCAGGCGATGGCTGTCGGCTTCGGTTCGGCTATCCGATCGCTTCCGAAAACCGCCGAACTGGCTTGTCGGAAATTATTCGTTGCCTAAATCCGAGTAAAAAGAATAGTCGGAAATCTAATAAATCACGTATGCACATTAAGCATTTTTGTTTAGTAAGGTTTTATTTGTTTAAATAGAAGAAACGTTTTGTGTTTCGCGGGGGCCATATTGCATATTTCATGTGATAAGCATTGTTTACAATTTAATCGCTCCAGTTTATTTAGTTTTCTTAAAAGATTTTTCATTTTAAAGTGTTTAACAGTTTATTATTGAGTTTCTATAATAATTGTAGTGATTTGCTTTTACTAGTGAGTTAGTCGATTTTTTAAAATGTTATTTGACTGTGAGGTTTTGAAAATGTGTGTTTATTAAAAATTAAAAATAACAAGTTCTCACAATTGTCATTCAGTGAAAAGATTCAAATTCTGTCTAAAGGTAGGTTTGTACCCGAGTTACAACAATTAAACCAGCAAAAAAATAATGTAACTCGAAAATGTCATGTTAAAAGTTATGAAACATATAACTGACTGTGTGGTTGTGTACACACAATTAAATTATATTGTTTTCCTTGCATATTATTTAGTAATTTACATCGGGATATAGTAATCTCAAGTAACCGGAACCTTTAATATGTGAAAATTGAAGCTGACTGGTGGTGGTGAGTAGTTATAATATTTTAAAATATGCTTATTATTTTACTTATTAGAATTTCTTCCGCCGCGACGATCGATCGCTGTTTTGTCTGCGTTGCCGTAGAAGATGTACATGAATAGTAGTACATCTAAGACTTGCTCTGTTGGCATGGTTTCGACTTAGAGATCTGTCGCTTGGCTGTAGCTATGCTAAAAATCTATAAACGAAAAAGTTTTTATGACCGAGTACTTCGCCGCATACCTAGTGTCATAATCCTGTGCACGCCACTGATGCCATTGCAAGGACAATATTTCACAGCTTGTATGTATTTTTCGAAAAGCCAATAAAATGTCCTTATTGGTTGAAATATGACAATAATTGGGTAGACGACTACACCTAAAATATTAAGTTTCATTAATATACTAAGAAATATCGAGGCATTACTACTCGCTAATGTAAAAAATATTATAATATTTTATGTGTAGTTTAGTAATTAGATACATCTAAAAAGTACAAAAAAGTTTTTTTTTTGTGCTAAATTAGTAAAAAAACCTACATCATTGGTTTACTTACATCATATTTATACAAAAACATTCATTATGGTATGAACTTAAAGGCACAAATATCGGAGATATTTACAAATATGTTCATGCGGCCTTATATTTCATACACTTTTACGTAGGCGTGACGTCACAGTTAGGTACGACTTTAGTGTGAAGCGTTTTTATGAGAAGTTTTGTAAACAAATCGCTGTATCTTTGAAAATATTTAATTTAGGCAATAAAAAAATTCAGTCATCTATCGTATAGCTAGCTTTCATTGAAAACGCTGCCTAATCCGTTGGAGACAAAACAATATATGGTGGGAGTGTTTCTCTTTTTTAGGTCTACAAAAAAGTCCGTGATGGCATATGTCTATCTTTAAAAAATAGCTTACCTACTATATCCATTCTAAGTTTAAAAAAATTATCACATGCATGTATTTTCAGAAGCTAGACGGATACAATATCAATCCTTATCAAATTAGTTAGTCACTTTAAGCATTTCATACACATTATAATTGCTCTTAACACCATATAGTTTAAATTATCTTATGAGATATCGTAATGTTAAAAAGTACGCGCGAGAAAAATAAATTCAAGCGGTCGACGGCGCGTGGCGCGACGACGGCCTATAGGACTCGTGACTTTCACTAACTAAAACACTAAAACATACAATCGTATTATTTATACTTTTTTTCTTTTGTAGAAATAACTTGACTATATTGGAAGTGGTAGATCTATACGGACACGGAGAGTATCCCACGTTTGACCTTGCGGGCCGACGACCTGGCGCCGCTACGCCTTTTTTGTTTGAGGTAAATGCAAGAAATTATAATAGTCGTTAAATTTTTCTGTTATTACAACATTTTCAATAAGTTATTTTATAATTTTCAATCTAGTGCATGTTAGAGGAAAACGGAAAAGCTTAACCGACTCACAGCGCTAGAAAGATGTTGGGAGAAATCATTATATCTTCACTTTACGAACCTATTTTGATATTGCGGTGCAGGTAAAAGATTGTGCGTGGGGCGAGAGCGGCGTAGTGGAGCGTGCGCTCACGCTGCGCAACACGGGGCGAGTGGCCGTCCATCTGACACGCTGGGCGGTGGGAAACGCGCGAGGGCCCGGCGCCGCCGCGTGCGCTGGTCGCGGCTTCCGCGTGCGCCCGTGCGCCGTACTCACAGTGCCGCCCGCTGCCGCTGCCGACCTGCACGTTACCTTCGTGCCCGACTACACACTCGCGCGCGTCACGGCACCGCTGCGTGCGTACACACCGCTCGGTTAGTCACGGTTTTTTATTGCGTAGTATTTGTTTACTAAGTCCAATTTCACGAAAGCCTGTTAGTGTGAATCGTTTGTAAAATATTATGCCTTTTCCTTCATGAATACGAAGAACGAAGAAGAAGTAATAAATAACATGATATTCAATCAACTATTAAGTTTGACAGGCGTTGGTGAAATTGGTACTAAAACACAATTGTAACGATAATAATTATTATTATTTGCAATTAATTTTGAAACGTTTGTTTATAGGACCGGTGGAATATTCACTGCGAGCGACTATACCTATGCGTGTATTAGCTGAGTGCGCTGCGACCGCTCCGCGGCCGCTGTGGGAGAATGCGATGCGTGCTTTCGGTGTCGCAGTAGCGTTGACAGCATTGGCGCTCGTGCTAGCGGCGGGTGCATTGGACGCCGAGCGTTTGCTTCGACGCGCGCGGATAGCACGCTCGCCGGAGCAACCGAGTGCTCCGCTGGATCTACGAGCCCTCCGCCCCCCCGCTCCACTGCCTACACCGAAAGCGCCCACACGACGTCGCCGGGCCGCGCGGAAGCCGCCCGCACCAGACCCCGCCGCTTCGGCCGCGGAACGACGCGCGTTTGAACGTTGGCGCAGTGAGGTGCTCCGTCGAGAGGACGACACGTCGCGCTCCAGCGAGGACGACGCGCCTGTTACGCCTCTCGAGCCGCCCGACCCGCGCCCGCCAACGCCCGAGGCCCCGCCCCCGCAGAACGGCGACGATGCCGCCACTAGCGGATCCGACGTGTCCAACATTTCAAACTGTAAGAAATTTATCTGTAGTAATTATTAAAATATAATTTATTCATTTATTAAACCCCCCTCCAGCTCTAGATGTACCGCAGACGGATTATTTGAGAAGCTTTCAGACGAAAATGGCTAATTAACGACGTATGTTCTAGTGTCGAGTACGTCGACGCCAGTGGAAGAACAAGAAGCGGATGAATGTTACGGCGGCGACGTGGAGCCGAGCCCCCGAGATCTGTCGCCGGCGACCCCGCACAGGCCGCTCGGTACCACCTCCGAGCCGGAAGTTATACAGGATGTGTTGCGAATCGACCCGCCAAAAGCGGCACGAGTGTCGCGTGCCCGTCGCGACACGGGTGACTCGGTGAGGCGGGAGCGGCGACCCGAGAGCGACCGACGCGTGCTCGTACGACCCCACGCACGCAAGGAGCGGCCCCGCAGACGAGAGCGCGTACCCTCTCCCCCCGCGCCCCAAGTTGAAGAAGATACGTGTGAAACGCCAGAGGAGGTAACAGAGGCGAAAGGAAATGTGCGTTGGGGCGCTTCGTGGAGTTCTGTGGTAGCGGGCGCGCCGCTGGCACCCATCGGTTCGGACGTCCGTCGTCGCGAGGCGGATCGCGCAGACCAGTCGTTGTTCTACTTCAACGGTGAACGCCGCGCTGACGCCGTAGCCTGGCAGCCCCCGCCCGCACCGGAGCCGCCGCGATCGCCCTACATATCCGGATCCAGAGATTACATGGGTATGTTGATTAGAAAGAATACTTTACAGAAACACGAAGTAATACATTGTACACAATGTAGTTATTTATTTGATTTTAATATATTTTCAGAGGAGTGTGGCGGCGTGGCGGGCGGGTGGTGGGGTGGTGCAGGCGGTGGGTGGAGCGCGTGGGGAGCCACGCCCCCGGTGCGGCCGCCGCCTGGCTTCGCGTCCCCGCCGCCACGGCCATTCGATCCATTCCGCTCGCTTGCGTCCATCTGGGCGCCGGCGCCGAACGACTGGCGCGTCGCCGTCGACCCGCCTCGCACCCCCCCCGCTCGCCATTCTCCCGCCGACGACCCACTCGCCCGCAATGGAAACGAACAAACCCATTAAACTCCTATATTGCCAGATACTTAGTTTTAGCTATGTGAACAATTTTTTGTATGATGTCTAAAAAAGTTGTAAACATTTCAAGTTTTCAATAAATGGATCTGGCAATAACGATGATCAAACTGAACAAATATTGGCATGTACTAGTAATTTGTTATCTCTCTGATTCACGAAGGCGAGGCGGCGCGCTAGTCAATACTTCACACGTCGCTCTCGCCGAGCCTTCCATTTATAAAACAAAACAATCAATTTTCGTTCTTGAGATCTGAAGTTTTATGTTGGATGATTATTTTTGTAACATATCCAATGCCTCGTTTGGATAACATTTTGTGTAATACATTAAGACCCGTTTTGTAAGGACCTATGCAAGTCTAGTCGAGTTTACATTGTGTCAGTGTTTTGTGTGACACCAGTTTCCCTACTTGAACTTGATTGTCTGTTAAAGACTGAATAAAATGTCACTCAAAATATCTTGTTTTATCTTTATCCCACCTGCCTAGAGGAGTTAAGAATATCGACCTTTATTGCAGGATTTAGGCCAGTCACAGCAATCATATTTCATTATAGAACTTGCTGATCATAAAAAATGTTTTTCTTGACTATGAACTGGAATAAAATATTAATACTTACATAAGTACATACACCTACAGTTTATGTGTGAAAGAATAGACTTGAAAATATAAGAGTTATCGACCACTGAGGGTTAAAGATTATTACAGTACTAATGTCACAATCAAACATTGGGGATTTTTGTAAGAAGTGTTAAAATTGTAAACACTGTGACTTGAAAATTTTATATATTAGATTAACAGCTTATTATTAATTTATGTATTCCTCCATGTTTATACTCACGTATATAAAATACCTACATCTTTACTGGGTATAAAAATACAAAAGCATTTATGCCAAAGCTCAAGTATATTTTAAAAGTTGGAAAATCTTAAAAAATAAAATAAATAAAACTATTAAGGTTGGGTTGGGTTTACCCATTAGTTTTTTAGACCGTTTGATTCGCACTCAAGAGAGTGCAGGTTCGATTCCCAGGTTGTGTCGTGTACCAATGAGACTTTCAGATCTCAAGTATATTATGCGGACGCTCTAAGGGCGAAGGAAAACATTGTGAAGAATCAAGAAACCCGCACATGGTTGGCCCCAGACGTATTGGACTAGGCTGTCTGTGTCGTGAGAATGCCGTATGTGCTTGGGCAACCGTACGACATTTAATTCGTCTGTCCCAGGCATTACAGTATTTGAAGAGTGGTTACTTCACTCGGAGAATACTGTATAAACCACCCCATAACGGATGAAAAGGCCTATTTTTTTTACTGAGCGGGCGAGTGGCGACGCAGAACGTCATAGGGGTCCAATAGGGTGACAATTATTTGTAAATTTTATAAATTTTTCTGAAATACTTTTTTAAACGTTTAATTAGTAGATAATGATGAAGTAGTGCGATATTGTAAAACAAATTTTCGCCAAGATGGAAAAAAAAAAGTAGACCTAAGTATGTCTTAGTAGTATATTTCATGTACCTACTATGGTCTATGTTTCTTTCGAAACTGAATAATCACCTACTACCCAGTATATTTTTTAATTATGTATGTGGGAACTGGGCTGTTTAAAGAACCTATCACCTATTTTCCAAAGGACAAGTAAATTCAGACTTAAAACTGAAATAGTGATTTGATTCTATCATCATCCACCAGTATCGACAATTATTCAGTTAGGAGCTTACCTAATTTTATAGACCTTGATACATCAATGTTAATTAAATTGTAAAAACAGATAAATGATCTTAAAATCGAGATTAAAGTAGCCGATGAATAAATTGAAAATTTAAATAGTGAAGTCCGATCTCTACACATACAAATAGAAGAAAAAGATAAAAAATTTATATAAATTAAACTGGCCAATGCATGGAGGGTTCCATACCATTATACAAATATTTTACCAGTATATCATCTCCACTTTAAGTGTAGGGCAGGAACCTCAAAAAATATATTTTTCGTTATTTTTAGCACTTTGTAGACGTCGTAAATACACATATCTGTGCAAAGTTTCATCTTTTTAGCATTAACCGTTTGGACGGTAAGCCGAAGACAGACGGACGGACGGACATGACGAAAACATAAGGGTTAAAGAGACAAGACGTGAGACGTAAACTACGGAATCCTAAAAAAAGTGAAAACAAATTATTATATACCAAGAAATACTTACCAAAAACACAACAAAATCTCCAGAAGGCAGTACATAATATGTAACCACTTACCACACACATGTTCCCCTAAACAAGCTAACTTATTAAACTCTATTTTTACTGCAAACATCTTCACGCCTATCTCAAAAAACATAGAAAAATAAATTCTAATCTGAACATCAACAAGGTTGAATTGCATACAACATCAGATAAATAACGACGATATGACAAAAGCACGGATGAAGGTAGGCGAACTTTTGATTTCGAGTCTGAGTCCGAGCAGTAAGGAGAGCCGGGTGTTGAAGAGTGAGATGGTTCATAATCCTACACCTAAATAGAGCATAAAGTGCAGGCACAGACAAATAGAAAACACAATACCAACATATTTGCCAAGAAGACCTGTATAACTACGTCTAGCTGAAATAGCTTGAGATGTGTTGGTCACTTTCCTCCTTATGATGATGGGCCAGAAACAAGTTGCAAGTTAGTGGGTCGCAAAGGAAAATCCCACTTATGTCTCACCAATGAATGAAAACTGCTTCTTGCGTTTCCATACAAACTGTATAATATTAATTTAGCCTCTAATAATGTGTGCACTGTTTTTTATCAGCTAGGAAGTATATTTTTTTGTCTTACACAACTCAGAATATAATTTTGTAACAATCTCATAATTTTATAATAAAAATAATATGACAAACTATTTTTCATTATGTTGGCACATACTCTATGTGCCTTAGTTACAACAATCACCTTAGTCCTAACCCGAATGTCCTCATTTGAGCACATAAAGTAAAAAATAAACCTTTAACAATTGTTAACACCTACTTCAACCATATTCTGCCAAATAATTTATACTAACTTACTTACTAAAATAATATAAACAATAATACAAAGGTTTTACCTTATAAATACCTTATATTCATTAAATAATTGTCATAATATTTTACTTCCTTTAAGTTCAAAACATTATCCACACTTAGTATCTGTATTTCGTAGAATAGTCTTTGGGTGAGACAACTAAACCTCGTCCCTTCCGTGCTCCGCGGTAGACTGTTTCAATAATATTAATCATTTCCTGTTTGTCCTCTAATGGCCAGTTGATTTTGTTGTTGTTACCAGTTCCCAAATCAATCATTATGTGTTTGTTTCTGAAGAAGAACATTACTGTGCAGGGATCGTACAATTCATACCTGCAAAAAGAACAAGTGGCATTTTTGTATGGTACCTGTCCCTACCACTGTAGCATTACAAGACATAATATATGGAAAGAAAGGACTTAAAAGTCGTCATTTTAGATTTTTGATAACTCAATTTTCCTATCTAGGATTGGACCTGTAGCACCATTAAATAGTACCACTAGTAAAAAACAATTTCTAGAAAGTAATTGTGTGAAAAAAAATTGAGGATAGAGCTTATTTTTAGGATTATATGATTTACCATTTATACCATAAGTCATTACTTCCCAGATATTGTTCCATACTAGCAACTAGCAACACTATGAAGTGGTGCAATAATACAGGCATTTTTTTTACCTTTAATTCTATTTAACTTTTTTCTTCCACGGTTTAGAGATTTTTCGTCATACAATTAAATGACACTTATCAAGCCCTCTAATTTGATATAATATTATGTCTTGAAGTGCAGACAAACTTGACTGAGAAGGGTGGGGACGTTTTGCCTCTTCTTTTAAGTATTAGATTCCAATGATAAAGAAAGTTATTTACTTCTGAAGGTCAATTCTGCTAATTAAATATTTTAATATATTAAGCTGTAATTTGTTGTTTAACTTGTTATACTTTTATAACATGGGATAATTCATAAAGAACTGAAGTGAAAACTCAGGGGTTTTAACAGTTGTTGCTTAATGCTAAGTGTTTTTGATTTCTAAACAAATGATGAAAATGTAAATTAATACATACATTTTATTGAAATCTGGTACTTCTGTAATGTCTACTAAATAGATAACTGCAAAATTCTTTACTTTTTCTGCAATGCTGTAAAGGACTTCATCCATTTTCATACATGTTGGATCCCAATCATGTCCAAATCTTATTACCTGTAAAAATATCAACTTAATGTAATGCTCTTGTTTGTTGTTTTTTTTTGTTTTAAATATGTTGTTGTAGTATTTGATAGACAAACTAACAAAAAAATAAAAAAACTATGCCAACAATTAACGAGAAACAACTGTTTCATGACTAAGCATGGTGCAAATAAAATAGTTTCTTGCAAAATGGACTGGCAGCTTTACTTGTCGAATTTCGTGTTTAACAACTAACACCAATATCAAATTCCTACATAGTTTTTTCAGATTTGCTTTTAAACATTTAGTTTCCTTGATTCCACATTATATTTTATTTCATAATTGTAACTAACAAGCATCCTTTTTCCTGAGTTTGTTTTCAGTTTTCGCAATACGGTCCACCAGCGGTAAACCGACAAACTTATGCAAGGTAGTGCCGCAATAGAAATTATATAGACACCGTTATACGAGAATGATAAAGTATAAATCCACTAAATGATGTATGATACTGAACGAAAGCTAGAAATTTCGGTAAGCTTACCACAACGCGATCTTCTTCCGATAATATGGCTTGGTCTACTTGCCACCCATTGTGTAAATGTCCTAGCATGTAACTCATTTTGTAATGCTTTTTATTTGCTTCGAACTTAGATAAAATTTAGATAAATAACTTTTTAGTAGGTACTTATGTAAAATTTACAAAATGTTTGTATTTTGCTTTTTTTTCTTATTTTGGCAATGGCAACTTGACACCTCAGTTGACAGGTATTTTTTTTTGTAGATTTTGTGGCAATATATATAAAGTTGGTGTAACTTTTAAGAAGCCTGCGCCAGCTAACTGTTTTTTGAAAATGGACCATTTCCTTATTAGAAATAAACTAAAAGCTTTTGTACCAGCCCACCAGTCGGAGATTATAGGAGTTATTAAATATGTACCGAAAGATCTCTCAAATAAAGTTATATACAAAAATATTACATGTGACACAGAAGTTATTTCAATTAAAAGATTTTTTAAGAAAGTTGAAGGAAAACTTACACCGTTGGGTACAATAGCAGTTACTTTTGCTGGTACAATTTTGCCTCAACATGCCTATATACAAATGTTTAGGTATCCTGTACATTTATACATACCACCATTACTACAATGTTTCAAATGCCTTAAATTCAACCATTCTGCAAAAGTTTGTCGTGGAGAGCAAATGTGCTCCTCATGCGCTGGACGCCATTCCTACAAAGAATGTGACGTAGAAGAAATTGTATGCATTAATTGTAGCGGTCATCACTTGGCCATCTCGAGGGACTGTCCAGTGAAGCAGAAGAAAATGCAAGAAAAGGGGAAAAAATATGAGAATTTTAACCATAGTTATGCCACTGTGGTGAGTAGTGTCCCATTGCTCACTGACCCCAAATCTTTTCCAACTATTTCACGACCAGTTAATGTACCACCTGTTAGTAATACCAAATCAACTTTTAATGTAGAACAAATCATAAACAATGATATTATATTGAATGCTTTAGTAAAGTCTCTTGTAACCCTCGGAAATGACAATAGCAATAGTCCAGTAACAAATAAAAGAATTAAAGATATATTATTAGCCAATTTAATCAATTAATGGATACATATCTTAACATAACACAGTTTAATATACAAAGCTTGCAGAATAAGAGAGCCTTATTAAAAACATTTCTTTGTGAACATAATATAGACATATGTTTGTTGAATGAGACATGGCTTAGGAGCTCAAGTTTAATTCCAGATTTTACACCATACAATTTTATACGTAAGGATTCAGTTAATTCACATAACGGTGTAGGTATATTAATTAAATAAAACTTGAAATATAACATTATAAATACAAGTTTTTATGAAACAATTCAAAATCTTTGTATATCCATAGAAACTTCGATGGGAACAATATACATTCTTTGTGTATATTGTCCACCTAATAACAGGTTTGATACAAATAAATTAAAAAAGGTATTACTTGAAACACCTAAACCATGCCTCATCATGGGAGATTTTAACGCACATCACTTATTATTTGGTTGTCACTCGAATAATAATAGAGGTAACAGTTTGTTCAAAATTATAGATGAATTTGACATGTGTATATTAAACGATGGGAGTGCCACCACTATTCAGGTTCCAAATAGAAATCCCTCTGCAATTGATATAGCTCTTGTTAGCCCCACATTGGCTCCACTCTGCGAATGGCGTGTCCATGATGATCCAATGGGCAGTTACCACTATCCAACTCAGGTAACCCTTAATGTGAAGCCGTCAATATATGAAGTACGTCCTGTGGAAGAAAAATATATTTATAGTAAAACAGATTGGACTAAATATAGTAAGTTATCAGAAACTTATTTTTCACAATTAAATATAGATTGTAATAATTTGAAACCACTCGAATTATATGATAATTTTATCAGTATTTTAAATAATCTAAGAACAGTAACAG
The DNA here is from genome assembly GCA_037179445.1 of Phengaris alcon alcon. Taxonomy (NCBI): domain Eukaryota; kingdom Metazoa; phylum Arthropoda; class Insecta; order Lepidoptera; family Lycaenidae; genus Phengaris; species Phengaris alcon. Next base: position 63,960 of record JAYRCH010000291.1, read on the forward strand.
TCCCCAAACAAAATCCGAAAACAGTTTCAAAACCAATGAGGAAACCAGCTCCTTGGTGGAACCGAATATGTGATGATGCAGTTCGAAAGTCCAAGGAAGCTTTAGTTAATTATCGAACTACACCCAGCATTAATAACTTTATTCATTATAAAAAGATAGACGCTCAAAAGAAAAGAATATTAAAAGAGGAAAGGGTCAACTCATGGCATGATTTGTGTAGTAGTTTTAATAGAATGACACCTGTTTCTAGAATATGGGGATATATTAAAAGATTTAAAAGAATAGGTACTTCTCATAATAGATTTTTAAATGATGAATGGGTACCACGTTTTTTGGATAAGATATCAGATTCATCTCAGATCAATGAAAGCAATTTAAATAATATATTGAGCCATGCCATTGAAAATGATAGTAACTCCTTTATAAATAGACCATTTACACTGAGCGAATTGTACATATCTCTAAAAAGTAGGAAAGATACAACACCAGGTTTGGATAATATACCATACATTTTAATTAAGAAACTACACCCTTATGTTTTAGAAATACTTTTAAATATTTATAATAGGTTATGGAATAGTTTAGTTATACCAGAGTCATGGAAAACTCAATGTGTCATTCCCATCTTAAAACCAAATAAATCTGCTAATAACCCATCCTCATATAGACCCATTTCCCTATCATCATGTTTGGGTAAACTTTTCGAGAATATGCTAAAACTGCGGTTAGATTATTTTGCTGAATCACAACAAAAGTTACCAGATATTCAATTCGGATTCAGAAGAGGCAAAAGTTGTTCTGGAAGCTTTGTATCCTTTATACACGATTTAAAAAAGGCAAAACTTAGTCACTGTAATGTTATAAGTGTATTTTTAGATGTAAAAGGTGCCTTTGATAATGTAAACATTGAACCATTAATTAAGGTTTTACAAGAAATGGGATTTCCGATGAAAACATTAAAATGGATTTTCCGATGAAAACATTAAAATGGATTTTTAAATTTTTAAATAATAGAACAGTTTATGTTAGATATAATAATAAATTATATGGCCCAAACAGGCCAATAAAGGCACAATGCAGGGTGCTACACTCTCACCATCATTGTACAACTTTTATACATCTCAAATCCATAATTTTGTAAATATACCTGGAGTAAAGATTTTGCAATTTGGCGATGACTTGCTTTTGTATAGTGTAAATCAAAACTTAAATATGGCAGTCAATCATATAAACAGTGCATTACATCAATTACAACATTATTATAATAATATTTTAAAATTAGAAATCAGTACAGAGAAAAGTTCAGTGTTAATATTTAGTAAAGATCAATCCATAGAGCCTGTTAACATAACTTATAATAACAACATAATACCTATTGTGAATCATCACAAATTTTTAGGGGTTATAATAGACCATAAACTTAAATTTGATCAACACATAAATTACATATGTCAGAATGCCATGAAGAGCATAAATATAATGAGAAGTTTAGCAGGAACATTTTGGGGCTCTGACCCAAAAACTCTTAACATGTTATACAAAAGCATAGTCATAAGTCATTTTGATTATAGTTCGTTAGCTTACATGAATGCAAACACATTACTAAGAAAATTGAATGTTATACAGAATATGGGTTTGAGAATTATAAGTGGAGCCATGCGCACCACTCCTATTGTGTCCATGGAAGTTGAAAATTGCATACCTCTACTGTCCTTGCGCCGCCTACAACTGGCTGAGAGATTTTGTCTTAAGGAATTGTCTTGTGATGATAATTTTATTGTTGATAAAATTTTACATTCTGAAATTGTACAGTCAGCTGCAACATCCAACATCACACCTAATAACCTCATTTCTGCTTCCTTACCTGAAATATCAATATTAATGTTATCAACAAAAAATCTTACCAAAAATATGTATACTAGTAAAAAGTGGCCAATTTACCAATACCCATATGAAACTATTCTTAACTATATTGATGTTGTGTCATTTAAATTCTGTTACAAATAAGTTTGACTTTTTACAATTTTTACAACATAAAAGGGATTTTTACACATTATATACTGATGGTTCCAAAAGTGAGCATGTTAAAGCTGCCTACTATGACCTACAAATGAAAGTAAGTAAATGTTTTAACCGCATAATTGCAGTATTTTTACAGCAGAGGCTTGGGCAGTATTAGCTGCTTTAACTTATATACATACCAATGTAAATAATGTAAATATTTTAATTATAAGTGATTCTAAAAGTGTTCTATGTTCTATATGTAATAATACTTTTTCCTATAAACAAAATTATATTGTGTTTAGAATAAGATATATGTTATCAAAGCTGATAGAAAAGAAAATAGAATTTGTATGGGTTCCCTCCCACAGTGGCATACTGGGAAATGAAGTAGTAGACCAGGTCACCCGTAGAGACCATGATGTGGATCTTCTAGACAGTTTTAAAGTGCCTTTTACCGACTTCTATCAACAATTTAAATCTTCAAAAAAAATGTTATGGACAGAATATTGGAAGACTGTCGCAGCTGAAAAGGGAAGATGGTACGCGGATATTCTAAGGGACTTGCCAACAACACCATGGTACTATAGATTTGAGTACGTTAACAGGAAGTTCATAGTTTGCATCAACCGCTTGCGATCAGGCCATTGCCTAGTTGCGGCGCATCTCCACAGAATGAATATTTTGGATGATAGTAGATGTAGACATTGTTTTGGAGATGACGAGAACATTAATCATCTGATGTTTGAGTGTCCAACGTTTGCCATACAAAGGGTGTTGTTAGACAATGCGATTAGTGGCATAGCAGAAGAAAACTCACTAAGTGTCCCACGCCACATTGAAGGATTATTAAAAAATTCTGTTTATTTTGTTCCCATTTTTAAATATATTGTCAATACTGTTGGAAAGGTTTAGATCTTTAGTTTAGATAAACACATTGGGTAATTTATAGGTTATATTTAATGTCATTTTGTAAAATGTTATACTTCTCCTACTTCAGTTAATAATGTCTTATATGTCAAAACTCAAAATGTATCCGACTGAAGGACTTTGTATCCATGGTCATGAATAAATTAAAAAAAAAAAAAAAAATCAACTTCGCCTCACTTCAAGCCCATTGACTCGCACGCAAAAATCGACAATTTATCGGAAGTTAGGCGAGGCGAAGTTGCACGAGGCGAAGTGAAGTGCTTGGCCGAATACGGACGTGTGTTGTCCACACGTCCGTATTCGGCTAACCTCGGCCTACTTCGCAAGCAGTGTGGAGGACACTTAAAAGTACACCCAAAAATAATTTGAGTTGCTACGCCCGGCCCCTATTGCTTTGGAGCTTGTGTGCGCCCCACACTTCGCATACAGAGGCGGCTCGGCACTGGGTCAACCCACCTTAGTTACTCTGCCGTACCTATAACGCATTCTGAGAAAACTTGATGATACTTGACGCCAGAAACATCCAGCAACACGTCTGGTTATCGCTAATTTAGTATTGTTTGTTTACATTGAGCTGTGAACTGGGCGGAGTTGGCAGCGCGCCACTGAAACATTGCCGCACTTAAAGCATTCTGAATTCACAAGAAAAAATAAACTTCGCTTAAGAAACGCGCACCAAGTAGACTGCCGTACACCTATTGGAACACTGAGTGCTACTGAATAATAATTATTGTTCAATCTAATGTAATAATTACAGTGACTTTAGAATTTAGATGCAATAGTGGTAGACATAAATCTAAGAAGTCCCTGGGTCCAATGACAATATTGGTTTAGAAATCGGGGTAAGTTTTCGCAATGGAGTCTTACTTAGTTACTTATTTATTTTTTGTTTATTGCTGGTAAAATGCCTAAGTTTAGTGCGTTTGTGATCGCAATAATATTGGAGGAAGTAAAGTCTATGGCTATAATAAATTATTATTTATGTAAGTACCGAATTAAAAGTATAGCTTGTAAACGTTAAACATTTATTCCTATTTTCTATATCAGTATAATATTTTAGATTTATTTATTATTAGAGATTGTGTTGTCAGTAACCAGTCTTAACAATTCGGCCTAAAGTAAAGTCCTTTTTATGAAAGAAGTCCCCTAGACGCGGCGCTGAGATCGTGCGACAAAATGTGGTAAGCATTATATTTAATGGAAGTATCAGAATACCTTAATTCTGCTATTCTGCTTCACAAAACTCCTCCTGGAGTATCATTTCTCGGGCAGCACTTTTTATAACTTCAGTCATTGTAAATAACAATATAACATTTAGTTCCACTTATTGCTGCGGGAATTTTTTTGTGAAAAGCACTCTAGGTACCGTACCAGCTTTAAGCTATTATAAGTCTTATCTTCTAGTCGTTTTTATCCTGAGACCTTGTAGTAGGTACTTTATTTGTTAAAGGCACCAAAGTAGGTATTAATTTTTAAGGCTGCGACAGTAACTATATTGAGTCTACATATTATAGTGAACATTGACTTCTTTTAAAAAATACCTTAATCTAGTCAATATTCGTATACCTGCGTATCCGTCTTATTTAGTTGTTTGTGTCTACCAAGATGTCAAGTGCACCAGCTATTTTTTATGTTTTTTATTCACGGGAAAACTTACAGCTAATATACATAAAATAGAAACTCAAGAATAATACAAGAAGGCCAATTAAAAGTTTTCACAGATAGTAGTAGGAGTAGGACGTAGAACAGTAGAAAGGACTCTTTCTTAAAAGTAGAAACATTGGTACATAACAAGTCTACATCGAGAAACCGCGAAACCTCGTTATTCATTTTACTGGCCCTGACAATATACGCGTTCTGGCGATAGACAGTATTAGAATACTCAATTTACACGCTTTCTTCGCGAAGCTGCTGGTACGCGTAGCTCGATTCTACTAGTAAGATCAGCACAGTCTACTGAACCTTTGGCAATATTAAAGAAAAGAGACAGATCTGCTACTTTTCTTCGTTCGGACAAAGGCAATATTATATGAAATTTCTTACATCGTTCGAAGTAGTTAGGCAAATACGTTCGCGATTTGAATTGCACCTACGGTACCTCCGATTTTATTCTGAATGTTTTCTATACGGCTAATATACGCATATTACCTGCGGTTTATGATACGTATCTTATACCGGGTACCAAGCAATTGAGCAGTACTCGAGATGGCTGGGTACGAAAATGCAGTATAGTATTTTAAGTGTTTTGACGTCATTAAAATCAGCGGAGACGAGTAATACGAAAAGCTTGTAAAGCTTTTTTGATTTTGTTGTCTACATTTCGTGACACCAAAGTCTTTTATCGTATTAACTCTAGTTTCAATATATATATCGGAAATTTTGTAGTCGTAATGGATAGGCATGGACTTACGAGTAAAAGTAGTTACATACGTAGCATTCGTTAAATCAAGTCGGTTGCGAAGGCAGTAGTCTAGGAGTCTATTGAGATCCTGTTGGAGGCTAAATGCATCATCAATATTTCTTATTTGACGTAGTATTTTCATATCGTCGGCAAATACTAGTATCTTTGAGTGTATAAAATATTCAGCAATATCTATATCTATACATATAATAAAACCCTAACTGGTCGTTGTCTGTACATGGAAGATATATATAAGAAAAACTATTCTAGATATAGACATACTACATAGACTAGACATAGAACCCAAAACAATGTTTTTCAGAATTTTTGTCTGTTTGTCTGTACGTTTGTACGCGCTAATCTCAGAATCTACTGTACGGATCTTGATGAAATTTGGTATGGTAGTAGTTTTAGACTCTGGATTAAAACATAGGTTACTATTTATTGCGGAAAAATGTACGGTGACCCGATATTTAACTTGACGTCAACGGCTTAACCGATTTAAATGCGGTTTTCACTAATGCGTTTTGGTTACTCCTCTGCACTTAAAATTTAACTATAAGCGACTTCCAAAAAAGGAGGTGGTTTATAATTTCTTTTTGTATGTTCAACGATTACTCCGCCGCCTGTTGACCTATTTTCAAAATTCTTTTTTGCTGTAATGGGTATAATCCCCAATTGATATTTTTGACACCTAAGTGGTGACCTGATGATGGGATCCATGAGGAATCGAGGGAACTCCTCGATATTTGTTTGGACATATAGTAATTTTGACTTTTTCTGATGTAGTCCAGACATATTATGCTACCAAAAATAAAGATTTTGCACCAAGGTATACTCGATCCTGGATCATCACCGCCTTCATCACACCATACACCATCACATTCTGATGATAATAGGTACTTCTCATAGTTTTTTACACCGACACGGATATCTTTGAACATTACTCTGCCGTTTGTCGAAGCATTTTCAAAATTCTTTTGTTGTTGAAAAGAATATAATTCGAAATTAGTCCCTTAGCTTAGTCACAAAGGTGGAGACCTGATGATGGCATCCATGAGGAATCGAGCTAACTCCACAAAATAAGGACATTTATAGTGATTTCGACTTTTATAGTAAGTAAAATTTTGAACCAAGGTGTACCCTAGATACAAAAGCACTGAACAGAACTCCTCAGTCTTTAAAGATACACGTGTACAAATTTCGGCATTGTTTAAAGAACTGAAAGCATATGCCACTTACAGTTATCATCACCCACATATTATTATAGTGACATAGGTACTCCTGATAGTTTAGTACACCGATATACATGACCATCATCATCACTATAATATTATATTTAATGCTGACTGCTACATTTTTTTCGCCGACTACTACAATGGATAATAATAATAATTTAATAATGTAGTATCTAATCATCATCATCACACGGTAATTATTTAGTAGGTCCACAGATCGGTAACGCTTATTTGGGGGATTACTACGGCCTCTCAGAAAACTGGCATAAAATAACGCTCGAGTTTGTTTTGCCGAGAGAGTGAGAATACCGGAGGCTTTTTTTGTACTTATAAATAACTTTCTTAAAATGTGTTAATAATAATATGTACTTATAACTAAAAAGGGTAAAATTAATATTTTTAAACAAAAAATGTAAGCCGACTTCCAAAGTAAAAATGCACAAAAAGGAATGGTTTAGAAATTAAATTCGGTATTTTTTTTTATTATTTCTCTACTCAATCTTCATATTTTTGAAGGCGGTCGGCATAGATATGTCTATCTTTTAAGAATAGGTTCCTATACCCATTCTGAGCGTAAAAAGATATCACAAATAATGTGGTATTTTCAGAAGCTATTTAGACGCATACAATATTACCTAATCCTTATATAAAATTATAATAATATAAAAGTACGTGTGAAAATTTATTATAAGTATATATTTTTACTCTGTGCTATTACTATATTGCAGTAGGTATATTTGCCAAAGAAGTTTTTTGCCACGAACACTCCCACGCGGCGCGGGCGAAGCACGGGCAAAAGCTAGTCATTAATGAAAATGTTGAAGAGAAGAGGCCGCAATAACGAACCTTACTGCACACCTGAAGGGATGTACATGGCTCTATACGTGTAACCATTGAGCACAACGGACTGATATCAGCTGTTTATTTAATTTTTATTTATTTTTCACAAAAATTATAAAAACAATTTGTGAGAGACGTGGAGCCCAAACTCCACGTACTGAGCCTGTATATAGTGCCTTACAAACTTTTAACTTACTTAAGTAAACTATTATTATTTATCAAAAACTACAAAAGACACTGGGTTTTTCTGTACAACAATTTGCTACGGCGACGAAAGGCAAAATTAGGATAGATGTTAGCGCAATTACAACGACAAGATCGCATATCTGCACGTATTTTAACACATTTCAACGAATATTCATATAAAATATGATTAGCAACGCATTGATTATCTCCACTCTCTATGTATCTGAATAAAAATAATTATAGGAGATGAAATGTGAATGAAAATTTTACAATGTAAAGTATAATTTTAAAGCTGTTAAAAACTACCTGAAGAGGTTGCCCCCAATACCTATCGCTATTAGTTTGCGCAGGAGTATGACAAGATCTGGACCAGGGATCCCCAAACTATTTTGGACAAGTGACCCCTTTTCCAAAATGAACTGTTATCTCAGACCCCCATGGCCAAATTAAATACTTTTAAGATCAACCCCCTTATTCATAATGGTCCGCTAACTTAAAACAGCTGCTACAGAGTGTTATTTTTCATTCTGACTTAGGTCAATAGAAGAAGACAGAGTAATTAGCAATGCTTTAAGTTAGCAGACTATTATGAATAAGGGGGCCTATCTTTAGTTTTTTCCTATTGATACAAAATACCTAGGTACTAAGGTACCAACTGGAGAACTTTGCACTTGGTTAAGTGAGTAAAGTTTACAAATTAAGTACTTAAAGAATCTTAAGTAGGTAGTAAATTATATTTGAAAAAATATTAATTCGCAAAGAGAAAATAAAACATTCAGTGTGATTGATGAACCTGGTGACTATCTACCAATCTAGCTGCATCCGGTTCAATATTGGTGAGTTGCAGCCTTAAATCTCCACGATCGTTGATTCTCAAACGGTTTCTTTGTTTCGTCAAAATGTTTGTTACCACACTGAAGCTTTTTTCAACTAGGAATTGTTACGGGTAATTAAGATAAAACGAGGAATAATTACCAACGTGACAAATATATTTAAAAAAGGGGGTCGTGGGCAGAAGGCCGAGAGATCTGGTTTAGCCTCTTGGTGTCTGTGGGAATCGGAGGGGCTTTAACCACGTGGGCACTTAGCTGGGTCCAGGAGTGTAGTCAGCACGTGGCGCGAGCGAATTGGGCTCCAACTTCCGGTAGCGTCTCTCTGTTCACCGCGACGTAGATCGTTCAAGGGGCGGTGCAGACTGATTCCAACACTGGTGTTGGAGTTCAGTCCGGAATAACTAGTGGCACTCAGAAATCCGGATGTGTGAAAACCAGCCATAACTCCATGAAAAACGGTGCCTTGAACCTGGAGTATAGATCCCTGGAAAATCCATAAAAAAACGTGGAGTAGGAGTCCCACAGCTGGCGTGATCTTAACCCCAAACGATCAAAATCACGGGCTGTGTGACCATCACAAAATAAAGGGTAAGCAAAATAAAAGATGATATACAAGAATAATTAAAGCATGGATACAAATATCCTAATATTGTATCAATGCAAAACGGAAAGAATGAGCACGTGGTTTGGCCAATCAAATTTTGACAACAATTTTACAATGATAGAAGGCGCTGAAGCATCTAAATGACTAAATAATTAAGTATACAAATCATAGATGACGCGAGTAACGCTGAAATAATTGATTTTACGGAGAGGAAGTGTATATACGTTACAGTATGAGGATGGAAACACGATAAGGTATTTTTCAGCAATGTTCCACAATGTAGGATACTGTGTTTCAATGTTGCGTTGCAACTAGAACTTCTGATAGCCTTAGTCGAAATTCTGATTAAGCTCTTCGTCTATGCTGATGGTAATCAACTCTTCTTGCATTATCACATTGGCTTCTTCTATGGCTGTGGTATTGTACGGATTTATTTTTCATTGAGGAATTTGTAAATTTAAAAGATCTTCAAACCTCTCTTTAAAATCCTTGTGTAATGCGTCCAAGTGAGTGACATATAGTAAAATGTCATCATCTTGAAGTATTTCTGGTAATTTTGACAAATGCGGAAACTGCGAATATTCTTTTCTGCCTAAATTTTGTTTATAAAGGATTAGTTTACCCACGAAGGCCGATATTATTGATTTTGTTTTAATAAAGTTAAGATCGTCACCCTGCAGCTGCAAATTAACTTTGTTGAACATTCCAAAGATTGACTGATGTCAAGTAATAAATATCTGTTTTACAATTGTTCAGATTTTCTTTCACATTCGGATCTTTTTCTTGTAAAAACTCCAACACAGATTCAAAAATAGCTGAAAATATTTCTAAGCAAAAGCCTCTTGATAGCCAGCGAACTTCAGTGTGTAGAAGTAATCGAGTAAAGATTTCGTCGTTTTACTCACATAGCTGAGCAAATAACCGTGAGTTCAAAGAATTGCTCCGAATCTTATTGATAGCATTGCATTTGATTAGCATGTACTCTTGATAAGTAGTCATCCATTTTTGAAGGCTTCATGGCATCGTTACTGAATACTTTTCCACATATGAGACACATCGGCAAGTGTTGATTTGATGGAGATGCAATAAATCCGAACTTCATGTAGTCCAAACTGTATTGTCTGCATTTTTTTTTCGTGTCCGCCATCATAGAACTCTCAGTAATCCTGCAAATAAAAAAGTAAGAAACTACCTAAATAGAAAACAATAATAAACTGATAAATTTGTACACCATCTTATTTTTATTACATCCAGGTAATGGATGTTTGTTAGGTATTACTGACTTACTCATTGATAAACTTGGATACCTATATTAGGTAAGTAACTATAGTAGGTAATTAGGTATAAAAAATTTGTATTAGGTAAGTGGGTACCTATCAGCATAAGAACGAAAACCAAAGCAAACTGAACACTTCAAAGTTTAGGTACCTACCTACTTAACAACTTAAGAGTAAGTAATTTTTACAGATACTTTTATACCTACTTATTTAAAATATGTTGTGTTTACCATAGGGCAAAAAAAATTACAATCAAATACTAAAACAAATTAAACTAGTAAATTTTTACAATTGAAACAACTGAGGCAACTGCAAACTGTTGCAAACAATCTACAGATAGCTCAACTGATCACTATCACACAGTGGGGCAATGCTGATGCGCTGTGCCGGATAAAACTGTTTAGTATTTACACTGTAAATTTATCATAAACTGCAAATATTGTATGGTTACGCTATTAACTCGCGTAGGGAGCTCATCATTTTGTAAATTCTATTTCAGTCACTTTACTTCACTTAATTTAGCTGAAAATGAAATAACTTTGCAATCTCTTGAAATAAATGAGTACTTATATGAGTTATTATCGTTCAAGCTCCAACGAATTTCAAAACGCAAATTAACTTTCAACCTAAGTGCAAGCTCATTAAATAGTAAAATATCAGGAACACGTTTGGACTTGTTGATCGTTCGTATTAAATTGCGTAAGCGTCAAATAGAGAGCAAGTCAAAACGCGCCTGAAAGACGTACGCTCGAACTCATTATCTTGCACAAACTTGTCCACACTGACTTGTTTTTCATCCTGACGAGTTTTTCATCTTGTACGAACTTGAGACTTTACATTACTACGACAATGCTATTTCCTACAAAAATATTAATTATTCTTAGTACACGTAACACAACATAAACATACAGTACCTACCTATCTTGAAAGTTTTAAATAAGAACTTGTGTTAATTTAATAGGGGTCGATTTTTAGACCTCGTCGACCCCCAAATTCAGTTTTCGTTTATGTCGACCCCTAGTAAACCACCTTGGGAATCCCTGATCTAGACGATCGTGTAGTCCGTACCTATAGATTATGTCCACTTGTGTGCGTTCAGACATACACTCAGAGAGATATTCACTGCAAAGTATTAGGTAGGTTTCGTTGGATCGCCTCCGTACAAAGCCATGCTGGTGAGTGCTAATACTCGGACTTAGAACAGGATACAGCTGATTATAAGCTATTTTCTCTCGGAGCTTTGCGAACAGGCAGAGTTTAGATATAGTTTAGTTTATATATAATATGTCTTTCGGACCCTTTTTTATGAAGGCCGATTTCCAGATCGACGGTACGACGCCCTCGGTAAGTGATCTTCAATAAAGCACCGTGAGAGATGAGGTCAAGGATTCAACGCAGCTACGTATTAAAATCGGTGGTATTTGGTCTGGACCAGCAGATTTATTTAAGTCTATCCCTTTGAGCAGTTTACGTACTTCCGATTAGCTCACTTCGATTGTATGTATAGTAAGTTTTGCTAATGAGGCACAAATTCTGGAAAATAAACTAACTTATATCATACTACTTTTTTGACGTTATATTTACACAAAGCTTAGTTTAAAAGGAGTATTTTGTAAAAATAATTTTCTACATGACGTGTGTCGTCCTTTTTTACTTTGCAGAATTTGTGCCACAATATCAATACTCGTACTACCAAAAAGCGCAATAATACAAATTATTTTTTTTCGATTCCTGTTTGGGACATTATTAAAAATAAAACTAAATATGTAGTTTTATCTAAATTATGTGTCCATACTGACCATTCAGCCTGCAAGCTCAAGGCCACGGACTCTTCTTCTTTAAAATGGAGTCCAAAAATTTTAAATTATTGACACTTTTGACCCTAATGACGGCCATTAGTACCGGTGCTGGATTTGCTGGATGGTCCGTGAGTATGGCGCTTAATAGTAGGCTTAATATTCACGTCATTACTAACTAGATTAATCTTACATACAATGGTTGTCAAACTACCGATTACCTACACAAAAAAAAATTAATTCCAAGCATGTAGTCAAAGGTAGTCAAACTAATAACGAAATATAATTTATACACATTTTGTTCCTTATGTGTCGTTAAATATCCTATGGCAGATATTCCAATCTTGATATGTGGAAGGTCGCAAACACTAGTCATCTTTTTTTTTTTGCTATGTAGTGAAATGTAACAATAATGAAAAATGTCAATGTGTGTCGCGGCACATAAATATTGTCAGTTTTGTACGTATATAACGTATCTATGTGATAGTTAATCAAAAGGTAACAAGGAGAAATACCATCGAGTGGCCTGGTACTAATTTCTTTGTGCCAATTATTCTGACTAATGTTCTCATTTATTAAATCAAAATGACATCTAAGCGTCAGTTTACACCGATATGCGTATGAGCTGAGCTGAATGCCTAGAGAGGTTTCTAGCTGCGATTTGACATCGACTGTTGCATCCTTATAAATTAGGTGCGACCACAGCTCTACCTTGACCATTTTTTTACCTATGCATTTCTGGATCTGAATGTTTCACGTACCTAGTCGGGTTACAGTTTTTTTAACTTATTTTTATTAACATTAACTGATCATTCCACATAAGCCCAAACTGAAGTGCGTACGTAATTACTGGTGCTATTATATTACTAACTAACAGACGAATAAAAAAACCAGATGATGACACTGCTTTCAATTTGCTAAAATGTCATGTCACACTCACGTCTGAATGTCGTTTTACAGGTTCAAGAGTCATGACGTCATGACTCATGCTAACAAACTGAAAAATGTGCTTAATATGGAAAATTTTGAGTTGCCATGTTCTGCCATGCTATGCCATGCCATGTTAAGTGCTGATGAAAATTCACCGGGTCGTCGTCGGCTGGAAGTACCTACACCAGCTATAATAACATTATAGGGCTATTTCTTTATTGTTTGACTTTGTTGAAATATGTTGCCTACTCGGTCTCATACTAGATACATATATTATAGACTGCCAAAATCATTACCCTTCCTTTTGGCTTCGCCCTAGTCGGGTAAGATAAGTAAGACGGGTAAGGTAAGTAAGACGGGTAAGGTAAGTAAGACGGTAATCCGATTCTATTTCGAGACCTACTTATGACGTATCAAAATACCTTGTTTGGTTAGCAGCTGATGAGGTACGCCTTTTTTCGCACGTACCTACCTATCTAGCCTTTTTATTAGTGTTAATGACGTAAAATGTTAATTTACCTACATGCATATTTAGGTAAGCAGTAGGTACATGAGGTGAGCCTGAGAGAGACCCATGATCATTATGGGAGACTACTGACTAGGTGTTACTCAATTCACAAAGTCTGTATGGGCAATATCTACATATTTTTACAGTGGCTATGTCGTAGTACGTCTATATATGATACCAGCAAACTTTTCCTAAAGAGTAGAATCGTCAGATCTGGCACATTTTTTAAACGTGCACGATAAATAATTTTTGTTTTTGTAACTTTTATTTTGTAAATTTTTATTCTGTGTACAATTTACAATTATGTTGTGTTTTGTGTTTATTCTCACAATTTATTTAGAAACTACATTATTTAGTGTGAATATAAAACCGATCCTTATCAGTGTCTTTCGTGTATTTTAAATTTCATATAAAATGATACCAAGACCTCTCATAACATGTGACTCGCACTGTCAAAAACTTATCAGATCTCATATAAAACCAAGCTTCTGACTCTACATGCCCTAACTCTAGCTTGCCTAACTTTCCGCCCAGTGGTGGATTTACACTAGGGGCAGTTGGGGCTAGTGCCCAGGGCGCCAAATGTTGTGGGGCGGCAGAATTTAATTAAAAAAAATATTTTTAGAATTATTTTTTTACAATTATCAAAATTGCACATTATAATAATTCATTAATTCTATTAATTAATCATTTTTTATTTATTGTTTGAAACGAGTTAAAAACTACTTACGTTTTACAATGACTGCAAATATTCTCAAAAGATTGGCTATTCTATGCATAGAATATGTACGTGTACGTCTACTTTAACGTTTAGATTGTGAAGATTTAATCGACCAATTTACAAAGTCAGGTGTGTTTGCCTGACAAACAAATGTAATACAATCATAAGTCATCGGTAGTGCAAAATTCATGATTCTTACAAAGATATATGATTGGCTTCGCTGGGCTCTCGAACAATGACTTATCTATGGATTCTTGGAACAAAAACAAATATTTTTTTATATTATTGAAGTATATAATATATAATAAAATTTATGCATTGAGCAAGCAATTAGTTATTCTATTTAAAAAAATAAGATATACAAACTATAATTTTAAGTAAAATTTCTGTGATAGGGCGGCATTTTCTTCAGTGTTCAGGGCGGCACTAATTTTAAATCCGGCCCTGTATTACGCCAACCCGAAGTAGCGTGAAAAGAGACCAGTGCCGACGTAGTCAGCATGATGTTAACAGTTTATAATGATGATGATCATGTTACTTCCAGAGTGAGGGTGTAGTGATAACCGTTATGGATGCCGTTTACCCGCCCACTGCGTCAGCGCTGACGCGCGGCCGGCGCAGGCGCAGGACCGAGCCGCGCCTCCGACATCGAACCATGCCCGTTACATTTGCTGAGATAAAGGTAAGCAACCACAACATGTCCCTTAATATTGCCCAATATGCAATTACTAGAAGCCTCGGTCGAGAATGTCGGCTTATTGAAGGGGGCATTCTCGATAGAGTTTCTTTGTTCGTACAACGATGTCACTTTTTCCGAAACTATTAGCGAAGCGAGCATGTTAAGTAGACAATGGATATTACGTAGCATAAGTGACATGACGTCATCAGTACATTGTTGATGTGTTAGGTACGCAGTCAGTTTTATATTTCTAGTGCGAATGTACACTGATTACAGGAAGTGGACGAAGAAAATATAGAAAATGAGACTACGAATGCGACAAGCGTGACCAGCATTGCTAGCGCCGCGGAGGAGAGAAAGCGACGACCGGATGTATTAGACGAGAGTTTCGCCCAACGACTGGCGCCTCAGTTTGCGGAGTTTCGTCGAAGACGAGCTCGTCGGGACAAGCTTCTGGAACCCGACGAAGCAGACAACTCCTGTAGTAGCTCACGTGCCGAGAGCGAGCCGCGTATACTAGAACCGTCTTGATCGTTTTTGATACACAAGGTAAAGCGACTCAAAGAAAACTTTATTACCTCAACACGAAGGCCTCGTTTAATTGAGCCATATTGATAGTTTATGATTCGGAAGTTACTGCGAATCAAATGAAATCTGTTGTTACTTTCGCAAAAAAGGTGTTGCTTTACATAGCACCTACGTTCTACACCTACATACACATGTATATACTCACATTCGCAAAATACACTCACACACACTCACAATTTTTTTAAGTAGGTACTTAAGTTCCTATAGAATGTTTTGTTATGATGTTTCATTATCTTTTAAATTTTAAAGATATGCTGTTTTGTTTTTAGCCGCAATTTATAACTTTGTACTGCTTTTAGTCCCTCATAGGACAGGCGACGCCTAGTTTGGGGGAAAGTTACTTCTGTATGTAATATTTTGCTAATGTTTTATTGTAAAATAAACTATACTTAGCTACATTTTGAATGAACATCATACAAGATGAGACGCTTAATGGGTGCTTAATGCTTATATTATATACTAGATTTAATTTTTAAAATACGTTTTAATATTCTATGTAACGCCTGAGTTATTAACATATTATGTCTATAACCTAAGAAATAAATATTAGGTATAATGTATCCTTAAGTTTAGCGACAATTTTTTTCAGATTTTTCGAGCCAGCCGTTTAGATTTAAAAACTGAGCAGGCATCCTTTTTAGAGATATTTAACTATAAAGAACATTTTTTGCATAAATAGGGCATCCCTTTCCTCTAAAAGCAAAGCGACTAGCTCGAAAAATCTGAAGAAAATCATGATGCAGTCCATGTAATAAACTTTGACCACAGATTACTAAATACTTACTACGTAACTTGGACGGTAAACTATAACGGCTGGCATATCTATGTTAGTTCAGGGAGTTATAGTGGCCTACCTTATGAAATGCGGTTACTAGGAAAACTGCGTACAAGTCTAACGAAATTAATAATAAAAAGTAAACATGTAAATTATCGGTATAATGGTACGGAACCCTTCGTGCGCGCGTCCGACTGGCATTTGGCCGGTTTTTTACTAATCAATGTTTTTACGATTTTATTTTACACCTTTGGCTTCGCCGGGCTTGTATTAAACGTTACTTGCGAGTTGCGTCTGCGCATTAAAGAAAATGCTATATGCTAGAGACCAACGCTAGTGAAAAGGTAAGGCATAATAAAACCAATAATGTTTCTTTTTTATTGTAATTGTTGCGTAAAAATAAATAAATAAATAACACTCTCATCCACACTCGGTACGTGTACAATAAATAGACACTGCTCTGTACAATGTACATCTATCTACCTTAATTATAACTAATATAATTTTATTAACAAACAACAATCACTACTTATTTTATTATTATCTTAGGCCGATGTCTTAACGGGGCAGTTTTTTTAATAGTTTAAAGCTATTACGGTTTACAGTACACATATAATGTTATAAAAACTTTTTGTAGAGCTTGGCTTTTTTAGAAACGCTAACTACAAAATTTTCTAAAATTGTCATTACACTTTACAACATTCTTTAACATTAGGGTCAATGGTCGAATTCGACACAGAATTTGATTGCCTTAGGCGCCGCTCTTGCAATGAAACGTGTATCTTCTCGTGTTGCGAATAAAGTTCAATTTTGAATGGCTATCTTAAGAATGCAGCGCCGCGTCTCGTCGCGTCTCGTCGCGGTGTGAACTGACCCTTATATTACAACATACAATAGTGCTTTTTCAGTTTGTTAAAAACTGTAAGATTTACAAGTGGAGCTACGTATGTAGGTAACTACTTTAATATAAAATTATTAAAAAAAAAAACAAAAAAAACCCGACTGCGTCAAATAATTTTGATGTAGGTACCCAGTGAAAATCCCCAGCTGAGTGAAACTTACATAATTGATGTTGTGATGTCATTGAGGTGTTTCTTGTTGTAAGTAGGTACGATTATAATATTATTTTTAAGACTAGCGTTTACTTCTAAATTATGATTAATTATTATTCACTTTATACTTGTACTTGAATAAACAGCTAAAAAGATAAGTGGTGTTTACTATTCAAAATACATGACGAAACCTAAGAGATTTAGGTAGATGCTTTTTTAAAGGAAGCCATCTAGCTCGGTTTTTTAAGTTTAAATTAACAGTAATTAGTTATTGGCAAAGGTTATTATTTAAAGCCATATTGTAGCAACAAAACAAGGAATTATGTTAGTTAAGGGAGTAAGTTAAGTCTGCAAACTTTTAAGTGACAAACTTTCGTTCCAACCACTTTGTTTTTGTCTTGTGTTTATTTCGATAAAATCTTTTAGAAAAATTGCAATACGAGACCATAGGATATGTCCCACTAGGAGACTTGGTACTGTAGGTATAAAGTAATCTAGAAACATTTAGTCGTGTCAGCCTATCTACGAAAATCACAATTTGATTTATTTGCTTATTAAACACGCTTTTAAAATAGTATCTAGTTTTCTTATAATCGTAATAATATTACGTAATGTTAACACTATTCCTGATGCACATAGATTATATAGACGGATATTTTTTAAATATTGGTACAAGTTTTAATCATCGATTGGCCGATTACTAGACAACCCACGACATCATAGCTCTAAAACAGTGATGTTCTGCGCTGATAAATTGTCCTCAATATCTTAAAGGCTGGAACTCATGAGCCTGCATTTCTGAATTAATATATTGAACATTTTAGTCGTATAAAATCGATTGTTTTCTCTTTAACCTAACTTCATAACATAAGTTTTAATTACAATAGTTACAGAGTATAATATTATTATAACATAGTCGAATACTGCTGCGGTGCCGTCTGGACTTCTACTTAACATTTTAACTTTACCGTATACTATCGAGACGCGACAACCGTTCGAGGAAACAAAGAGGAAAAAATCGATTTCCCCAAACGTCTACTATCCTCGATGTCTTAACCTTAGGTACAAATTTCGCTACATAAATATACATTCCCTTGTCACAAACACTGTATGTCGACGAATCACGAGCATATACAATACAAAATCAAATCATCACGGACCGGAGTCACCGGAGCGCGGGACGGGGACCATCGGGGAAGGAGGCGGGACACAATTACTAATGGACGGTAGCATAAGACACTGCGGGCACGGTCAGCGTGGCGCGGGCTCGTCGGCCGGCGCGTCGGGCTCGGCGGCCGAGGGGATGGTATGCAGCTGGCGCGGGGCCAGCGCGGCCGGCGGCTCGTCCGCGCACACCGCCGGCTGGCGCGTTAGCCGCGGCCGACCGCCCGCACTGCCGCCCGACCGCGACGTGCGCCACGTGCCCGTCGACGCCGTCGCGTTTGACCCCGACGAGTCATTTCGAGACGACGACAGGTTCGAGTCCTGCGACGTCTTCCGCGTCACCAGCCACGACGCGGCGCGGCGAGGCGGCGGCGCCCGGCCGCACGCGCGCCACGAGTCCGATCGCGACGACGAGAACTCCACCGACGACGAAACAGACCCGGCGCGCGCAGTAGGTACGGCGGGAGGACCGGGAGCGGGCGCAGGGGGCGCTCCACTACCGGCTGCGCGCCGCCCGCACGAGCGCAGCCAGCGCAGAAGCCGCTCTGTGCCCGGCTCACCAACCACCTCGGGCGGTGCGGTGCCGGCACTCGTGCTGACCACCGGCGCGCCACTGCCGGGCAGCAAGCGGCGACACGCGCAGGAGGCGCCGTGCTGCCCGCGCGACGACCTCTCTGCCAGGCTGTTGGTGTTGGCCGGCGTCTGCCGATTGCTGAAGTTGGACGAGTGTCGACAGCGGCCGATGCCGCGGGTCACGCGAGACTCCTCTATCGCCTTACACACGAGCGCACAGTCCTTTTTGAATTGCTTCGTGAGGATTGCGTACAGAAACGGATTGCAACATGAGTTCAGCGGTAGCACGAAAACGGTAAAAACTTTCGCCTCCTCGAGAGATACAAGTTGGGCTCCGAAGGCCGCCGTCAGCGCGAAAAATGCGATGGGGGACCAGCACAAAAAGTCTGTAAAAACTAGCAGAGCCATTCGTTTAGCGATGCGCGAGTCGTTGGAGTTCCAGGCCTGCGAGCCTCGGATCGCGCAGTACATCTTGAGGTAGCAGCCGAGCAGCACGAGGAAGGCGAGGCCGTTGATGGTGAGCAACGACACGACGTAGCCGAGCGCGACCGGCGTGCCCGTCTCGAAGGGCAGACACACGGCGAACTTCCTGTAGTCGGACACGCCGAGCAGTGGGAGCGTCGCCGCAGTCAGGGAGAAGGCCCAGCCGGCAGCCATGACCACCGCGGCGTGGCGCAGGGAGAGGCGCTTGTTGAGGTGCATGGCGTGGGTGATAGCGTAGTTCCGTTCCAAGGTAATGACGGCCAGCGTGTATACGGACAGTTCCGACGACAGCACGCCGAGGAAACCGGCTAGTCGACAGCCACTTGACATTTGCCATGAGATAGCATGCGCGCGAAACTCCCCAAGCGTTCCTGCGTCCACCACAGCCAGAAATCCTGCAAAATAGAAAATTAATATTATAAACTAAAATCAAAGCTGTGCAAAATAAGCTTCCAATTACATATCATAATATTTATATTTATATAATTAATATTTACCGAGATAAATGCCCATGAAGAAGTCAGCGGCGGCCAGGTTGGTGACGAGAAACCGTGGCACGTCTATCCGACTTCGGCTAAACAGTAGTACGAATACGACAGTGCCATTGCCTAGGAGAGCAAGGAGAAACACTGCCCAAACACCGCATCGCAGTGTCCACCAGTCGAACAGGTCCACACAAGGCAGGAATGGACCTGTACAAAATTAAAGCATTACAGTAACATAACGGTCTAATTATCTCGAGAATGTTAGTTAGTATTTACTGTCTGTTCGCTTAGATCTTTAAACTAGGTACCTAGTCAACGGATTTTCAGCAATAGAGAGTGATTTAGGAGAATAGGATATAGTCAATGTGATGAACTTTAAAGGAAAACTATAACGACTCATATAACTTTGTTAGTTCAGAAGTTACAGTGACTTAACTTGTAAAATGAGCTTACCTGGAACATGTAAAATATTGGTATAGTTGTACGGATGCAACCGCACCCTACGTGTGCGAATCTGGATCGCACTTGGCCGGTTTTATACTTGATATTTTTATGTATTTGATATTTAGTATTTTGCTAGGGTTAGGGCCTGTTTGTTATTAGCTATTCGACACATATACAATCGCCTTGTATATGTGTCGAATAGCTTATCCGGCAGTTTTATCGCTGCTTACTTTATAGCTACTGAGCTGAAAACTTGCCAATAAGCTATTTGATACTTTTCAGTAGCTTTTGAAACAGGCCCGCAGCATTTGAAGTGGCGCCAGCAGCGCCCGCATCGCTGACACGCAGGGCGCTCGCGGCGCGCACACAGCGCCCGCATCGCTGACACGCCCGAGGAACGCGCACGCCTAATGTGGGGGAGGCCTTAATAAGGTATTTTGTAGCTACCGGGTAGCGGCAGACAGGTAACTCTCGGTGTTCTCAACTCAGCAGAGGTCGGTGCTTCCCAGCCGGCTAGCCGCAGACCACCGGTACCATCGCCAGTAGCGTTCACTGCCAAAATCACAATTGATATAACATACTTTAGGATTTCTATGTTACCTATCACGGACTATATGATCCGGAATCAGGCGGGCCCGGGAAAATTCAGAGTACCTAAATTAGAACTCTGCGCTAATACAATAGAGTTGAATATTGAAGTGTCGAGTGTCGAGCTGTCCGAGATTCCTGAGCATAATATAGTCCCAACTCCTAGCCTAAGATCCGAAAGAAAATTTCGAGTGCTGAAATTATATCTCTGCGCGATACAAATTACAATAGACCTGAAAATCGAACATACAAGTGTTGAGTCAAATGTCAATGTCATATATGACAGATCCACACTCGCCACTTGGATTTTCAACTCTATTGTATGAGCGCAGAATTCTATTTACAGTGCTCTGAATTTTCCCGGGCCCGCCGGATTTCGGATCCCAGCCTTAAATAATATTGGCGATTGTTGCAAAGATTATTCTAAATAAAAATAAAAAAATACCCTGACTGCGTTAATTATATAGCCTATGTTACCCGGGCTATTATTACGAATTTATTGTCACCTTTCATTAAAATCGGATCAATAGGTAGTTTAGGCGCAACGGTGGAACAAACAAACATACATATATACATACATACATACATATATGGACTGCCACAATCATTACCCTTCCTTTTGGCTTCGCCGTAGTCGGGTAAAAATGCCACATATCTTTATATATATATAATTCTATATATATTTTTACCGATTACCGATATCGATTTGAATGAATTTTATTGTATGCGTTTGGGTGGCGCCCTGGATGGTTTAGATTCACAAATCAGCCCGGCAGGACAACGTCTGTCGGGTCCGCTCGTATATTATAAAGAGGCTGCAACCATAAGGGGCCCCATACACGGTCCGGTTTTCCTTCAGTTCGGCCCGAACGGATGCAAAATTGTAACGTCTGTGTATTGCACACAATTTCGAGATCGCATCAGTCAGCCGGATGGACTGAAACGATTCGCTCCAGATAAGGTGTCATAGTAGCACGCCATTTTGCATATTATGATTACTGTCTGGATATTTTCTACAAAACCACTACTAACAAAATTCCTACTAATAGATGGAATAGAATACTAAATTTAGTAGTAAAACTTTGTAAAACAACTAAGTTGGCAACATTAATTCTGACCTGTACGGATGGACTGAACGGTAATAAAATTGGACTGAACGGCAATTGTTATTTTATTCTATTTTTGTTTGTTGTTATAACGGCAATAGCTACCTACCCACATCATTTGTGAAAATTTCAACTGTTGAGCTATCACGGTATAAGAAGTAAGCTTGGTGACTGACGGACGGACTGCAAAGTCTCAGTAATAGGGTCCCGATTTTACCCTTCGGGTACGGAACCCTAAAAATAACAACGTGGCCTATAGAATATTTATTAGAGTTCATTGATGTATTTGAAGCTATAGATCCACTACGGTTGATAAAATGTAAAGACTTACTATAAAACAGAGAGTTTCGTCGAAGGCGTGACTACAGTTGCAGCAAAATACAATTAAGAAATAAAATAATAACCTAACCAAGAGCATGTCACGACATTTCTAAGGAGGGTTCCGTAACTATCAACGCGCATTAGGTTTTCTTTGAATTACTTCAAAAGTTATTGTCGTAAAGTTATTACAGAAGCTAGGAGAGCGGACATACAAACAGATAGACGGACGGAAAGAGCGTAACTATAAGGGTTCCTTAAGTATTACGGAACCCTAAAAATACGACCGAAGCTCGCGGCAAATCAGATGCTATTTTCCGTGTATGTGCTCGAATCCGTTTAGGCCGAACCTTAGATTAAAACGCCTAGAAACCGGGTACGCGCATGAAAAGCGAAGCAAATAATACTGAGCCATATCGGCTTAGTTTGTTCGAATGACCCGTCAGTTGTCAAGCGCTAGTGCGTACATCTACTAAAACATTATGACGGTTTGTGTCGTTATAGGGTGTCACAATGCATCGGAAAAGAATTAAAAAGATTTGGTCATAACATTTCATATCTAAGTACTACAACTTGACTTGTATTGAGTCAAATATTTAAAACATTTTAAAATAAAATCACATTTTGTCGCCATCTTGCTGCCCTATTGTGAATTATGAAAATGTTACTAGAAATAAGAAATTTATTTCAAAATTTCATGGCTAACTAATAGTTGCAACTAAGACAAAGTTTTTAATATTTCTGATTTTTAAACTATCAATTTAAAGTGTTTTCAGTATTAAGATAATCCTTAATATATTCCATAATACCTGTTTAATATAAATAATGTTTACAAATCGTGGATAGATGGTATAAATGAAATATAAGCTACATTTTTACATCTCACGATATTAAGAAAAACAAATACAATTTTATGAGCAACATTTTCCGTGGAATAGTCCCTTAAAACTGTACTCTCCACAACATTAAAGTTTTGTGTGCGTGTCAGCGTGTAATGCTTACGCCTACATCTATCTGTCGCTGCTTCACTTTGTACGATGCGTTTGTTTGAAGACTATCTAGGTGTTATTAATCTAAGGGCCGAACTGACGTCATTTCGGCCGGATGCGATTTTTTCCGTGTATGTGCTCGAATCCGTTCAGGCCGAAATGACGTCAGTTCTAACTGAAACGATTGGCCTCTCGTCTGTGGCGGCCTTTACTGTTTTGATATCCATTTAACGATGTCACATACATGATAATTAAGACATTTAACTGTTTTCTTGAAGATTGAAAGGCGAAAGCACGTATGGTTATAAAGGCGATCAGATATGTTTTTTACTAGAAAAGTAACATGAAACTTTTCGCTTGAGAATTATTTAAAAAACATGTACATGGGTTAATTATAATGGATTGATGGAATTGAAATAGACCTAAAAGAGTATCTAGTACAAAGTGAGCACCAATTTGGTAAAATAGAATCTTATATAAAAACGAATTGCAAATCTGTCTCGCTAAAACTCGAGAAGAAAGCCAAATCGGTCCAGCCGGACGATTTGGCTAATTTTGGTCTTGAAATAATTGTGAAAGTTCAGGAAAAGTTTAAACGGTGAAAAATATCGGAAAAATTGCGAGGAAAATACTAAAATGACGATTGAACATAGGTAAGACAGAACAACGTGTGTCGGGCCAGCTAGTATGATATAAAATTACAATATTGTACCTAAATATAATATTTGCTCCGATTTATCGATCCTTAAACATTTATTTTCCATATATTTTCAATATTGTCAACTGGATGCAAAAGCAGACTTTTTCAGGCCGTATATTTATTTTTCGTTTACCTATCGTTAATACTATTAGTAAAACATACACTTTTGTCACGCACAAAAATTCATGTTGATGAATTGTAGCGGTATGTACCATGTAGCGGTAATTAATATTTTATAATCATTCATTCTTTTTATTTACTTGTGTAGCTGCAAGTTTTTCGAAGTAATAAAATAAATACATAGGTACAATTAACACACGGTCTTCTACTAAGAGAATGAGTGAACGCATGTATTGCGCGTAATAGTATCGGGTATCCCACGGGAATACTGTACTTTTTTAGGATAAAAAGTTGCCTGTTTTAATCCAGAGCCTAAGCTTAAACTGCTATTACTGCAAACATACCAAATTTCATCGAAATCCGTTCAGTAGTTTGTTTTTGCGTGAAGAGTAACAAACATCCATCCATACATCCATGTATCCATCTCACAACTTTCACATTTATAGTAGTAGTAGGATTTGAGCGTAACCGCTTCACACTCGTAACATCAAAGTAGTAAGTACCTAGTCACGTTCAAAAGTACTTACAATAGTGCGGCCATATATCAGTAGCATTCGCCCAGGCGGCGAGGTCCACATGCGCCGGCGGCAGCAGCACCAGGTCGCTGAATTGCTCCGAATCCGCCGACTCCTCCTCAGCAACAGCCTCCGTCATCAGCGGCAGGAACTCGCAGCAGTGGTACGCGTAGGACAGGACTAGACTCTGGAAATTAGATACATATGTATAGTATAAAAGTACTAAATATATTTCCGTTGTCTGGTATCCGTAACACAAGTTCTCGAGATTTATTTCGAGAACTTACCACACGACCAGATTGACGTGGCGTGGCGTAAAAGCGTCCATAGATATGAATATTATTATTATTACTATGGTCAACTAATCCTACTGATTCAGTAGAAGTCAGTTAAATAATGAGCGTATGTTGTATTTATTATTTTCCTAATAGTGACAGGATTTTTTTTCGCGAATAAGTAACAAGTATTATGAGACGTCAGTAGCGAGGCCTGTACACAACTGGACATCATATCGTCTTCCCATAAGAATATTACGCAGATGGCGCTAAGTGCAATCAAAATGAAATATCGTTATTCTGTATTACAATAGATCACGTGGCTTACCATTCCAAGATCTAACGCTTCCCCACTGTTAGACACTAAACCTTTCTTTTCGATGATGGCGATGGATGGCGTACCTGTATCCTGGGGAAGAGCTCTGGCGGGTGGAAGCGGCCGCAGGTTGGGGTTGTTGTGCGCCTTCAGGTGAAGCAGCCGCTGCAAGCCCACTTGCTGGCAGCACCGGTAATAAGTTGTTGCCTACGTTGCTGTAAATACGAACGTCTAAATTACTAGAACTACATGGATAGCAAGTGCCAGGATACAAACTCGACGACCTCTATGGCTCGATTGAGCGCGTTGGTTCTCAAGCCGGAGGACGCGGGTTCGAAAACGAATGCAAACAAATACTTTTTCTGTGTTCCTGGGCCATGGATGTGTATTCAATATGTGTAATATTTATATATAATATAATAAAAATCTTAAATATATGTATATTGTAAAAGTATTAACACAAGTTCTGCGGATACTTAGCACGAGGCCAGAATTGACGTGGTGTGAAGCATCCATAGATATTATTATAAATTTTATTAAACCACCAAATTGTGTGTTAAACTTTAAGAACCTTCAGCGATTTGATAAGCTTTTTCTTCTGTTGTAGTATAAACTTTTCCTCTTCTCAGGTTCTGTTCAAAAATTTTAGCAAAATTGCTAACGATTATTTTTTTAATGCAAATGCATTAAGAAAATAATCATACAATCTCTTTGCGTATGATTTGGTTAAAAGTTAAAACATAAAGCTTATTATTGGTTTGTTAAAAACTAATTACTATCTATTAAGTAATACATTGCTATAGTTTTACAAAATGCTATAAAACATAAAAAAGTAAACTTACAGATCCTCGAGCTTGGAAATAGGGACGAACGCCTCCATGTCTATGTGTTCGATCTGGTTGCCCTCGAGGTCGCTGCAACAGTCGGATGCAATAACGATTTAGATGGCTGGACAAATACGGAACCAGGGTGACCATCAATATTTAATTTAAAAAATACAGATTTCGAAAATAAGTGATGGATTAAAATCAAATTATTTTAACATGTGCTTGTGATAACTGCTTTCAATTTCATAAATATTTTGGGATCTGAACTAATCTGCACTTTACTTGAAAGAATTAAGTATATATTTAAATGAAGTTTGTGTACAAGCAGGCAGTTATCCTGGACTAGGATAATACCAAATAGTCTGACCGATCGCATGAGGTATCATTGTAAGTAACATCATTTATTTATATCAAATACCAACATGAAAAAACAACACGAGGCATCAGGGAAGACATCACCCAGGAATATTCTTTCATGGCCTAACTGTTAATTAATTCACTCTATTTTGATTTATAATAAATCCAAAGTTTTTGATCTTGCATAATCATGGTCACTAGCATCGAGCGAGCGATAGAGTACAAAACATTGACTGAAGTTTCTCTGAGCAGCTAAGTGCATCCTGCAGCTTACTCCAATTAGTAGCGGCCTCTCATCGATTCCTACTTTGCATACTTATTAATTGGGATTGTAGTCCCCGGTAGAGCATTACGCCGACGTGGCTTTAATAGCTTATTGCGCTCCGAGGCATAATATCTCTCGAGTATCAAAGATATTTAGCGTAAAAGGCTCACAGTTGGTTATAACAGGTCAATCTCAATATCTGTTATCCCTGTTGGTGTTATACTCAAATACTTGTGATGATTACCAAGTTAAAAATAATAGTTCGGTTTTCTCATGAACAGTCGCTCGAAACAGTCCGTCGAACAGCACGGTCCTCAACCATTTACCTAAATAAGCCCGCTGAGTAGCTAAGTAAAGGACTAGTAGACGGCTAGACGGTCTACAAAGCATTTCAGACATACACAACAATATCAATTTGCGTATTATTATTTCACGTTTTTAACATTTTAGAATAATAATCTTAACATTCACAATCATACTTCATGATCTCTTACACTATACCCACTGATAAAAACACATATCATTATCAAAATCACATTCGAAAATCACAAACAATAAGTAAAATTTTGGAGGAGACTTTTTATGCTTCTTCCAAATCTATTTTTAATATTATTGGATTTTTAAACTATATTCATTTAAAATCTTAATTTTTCTTCAAATTCAATACAATTTTAATTTGAACCAAAAGCGTGAAAATTCATCAGAAAAGAAAGCAATTAAAGCGAGGACAAGTAATGATTTATGGCGTACCCTTTTCCATCCCGGGAGTAGGGTTACCAAATAGAAATTTAAAAAGTCCTAACAACAAGCCGAATAAGTCCAAAAAATTGCGGCCATTTTAGTCACAAAATGCAAACATTAAAATATATGAATACTCTCACACATATTATGAAACTAGCGTTAAATAATCTCGTTTTTTGGGTTTCCGTAATACACAAGGAGCCCGTATAGTTTCGCTCTGTCCGTCGTCTGTCTGTCTGTCCGCGCTTCTAGCTTCTGTAATTATAAATATAAATGGATGAAATTTGGTATAGTTATAGATTGTGTATAGGTGTCGGTTTTGGCATCATAAAATAATAATAGTTTTATATTTTAGGGGTGTCTCTCCATACATGTGAAGTGGGGGATGAAAAATATTTTTTCATTCTACACCATCGTGTGGAGTATCGTTGAATAGGTATTTAAAATAAAGTCAAGGTTTGACTGACATGATGACATGATTGATGACATTTTTACAAAGTTGACCATTTTCGAGTAATCAGCCTCCCGTTAAGTTCTCCCAATAAGTTGCCCCCCCCCCCCCCCCCCCCCATAGCATTTCTAAACAATTCGAGGTAGAAACTTGCAAGTTTCCATGCTGATACATCATGCTAAAACTCTTTAGGAAAATTATTTTGAACGAAATCGGACAGTAACTTTGAAGTAATTTGAACAAAACCGTTGAATTACGCGTTGATAGTTACGGAACCCTCCTTAGACATGTCCTGACATGCTCTTGGTTGGGTTATTGTTTTAAAAAATATGCAGTTATTTTATGTTTGAACTTGTTCATTGTTTGCGATTGCAATAGGAAATTTTTAGATCTCCTTACGTTGATTAATATTAAAGAAAATTTATATTTTGTGTCAGATGAGTGGGAAGTTCATAAGATGAAAAACTGTTTATATCAATTAATAACTTATGTAAGTTTCATTACCCATATTCCACTTAAGCGAAAAAAAATCGGACTAATTCAAAAGTCGGACAAAGTCCAAACTTAAGTCTAAAAGTCCGGACCAATTCGGACGGATGGTAACCCTACCCTGGACATCGGGAACACATACACAAATACGACTTCATTAATTTATCCATCTGCACAGCAATTATTCAGATTTAAGGTGTACCCATTTTTAAGAATAAATGACCTTCATGTCTATGGTAATTTCGGGAAAATTGTTTGCATATTCTCATTGTTTAAAAATGTTTGTGGATATTGTGGTTAGGGAGAGTTTTAATTAAGTTGTGTCCTAGTTCCGACACAGTCGGGTCAACATCATTTCACTTTGATTCAGTGTCTTGTGTTAGTTGCGAACTATGTTATATCGGCTATCGAGTGTCATATTGTCTTGGGTATTACCACGTTTAACCTAGTTATCATGATAGGATTACTTAATTAGATCTCAGACTTAGGTGACGCTACAGACGCTATAGTTGTGATCCCACATAACAAAACGTGTTTTTTGCAGTTTTGTACGAAACCCTTGGTGAGTTGGTGCCGGTTTTTTATAATTTCCTTATTCGAAAGTACTTTGTAGGTTTGGTTGCCTCCAAAGGATATTTTTGGCAAAAATGTTTATAAAAATACTAGCTATTGCCCGCGGCGCCGCTCGCGTAAATAGGTATCCCTCGGCAACACTGTACTTTTTGGGAATAAAAAGAAGCCTATGTTTTAATCCAGAGCCTAAACTACTACCATACCAAATTTCATCGAAAACAGTTCAGTAGTTTTTGCGTGAAAGAGTTACAAACATTCATCCATCCATCCATCCATTTTCACAAACTTTCACATTTATAATATTAGTAGGATTATTCAAGGACAAACTTACAGTAGTTGCAATCTTGGCGTGTGCACGAAGGCGTCAGCCGGTACATGTCGGATGCGGTTGCGCGCCAGCAGCAGGTCGTGCAGTTTCTTCGGGCCACGGAGCGCGCCGCCCTCCAGCGTCAGAATGTCGTTCTCTGATAGGTCACTGACAACAATATATTACCTTTATTATTATTGATTACTAGATGACCCGACACAAGTTGTTCTGTCTTAACTATGAACTGAAATAAATAAATAATTATGTACACCTACAGCCTACATCTATCAACCTACAGGGGCCCGTGGATTTTTTTAATAAACCAAACAGGTAATAGACCAGGGTCGATAGTTTTTAAAACCAAAAAAAATAATAGTAGGATAAAAACCCATTAGAAAAGGAGGAGAATATTATAAAAATGAAAGGAAATAGAATTTACGGGCGATCTGAGGTCGGGACGGGATGGGGGTGAGTTTTTAAGGGTAATAAACGGTTTATCTCGATTTCCGGCAAAACTAAAAGTCCTATGAAAAAAGTCAAATGGCAAAGATGTAGGTAATAAAAAGATCTAAAACTTTTGTATTTACACTTTTTTCACATAACCTCAAATTTATGTGAAAAATTCGAAAAACCAAGTTTTTGGTTTTTTTTTTTTTCTTTTACAAATTTTTTTTTTTCACGAAATTTGGTGAAAACTTAACTTTTTATGTCCCAAATACGCTGTAATTTATTTGGTTAGAAATATTTATTTTTTCACCTTATTTTGAATTAATATCGAAAAAGCACCCTAATTTTCAATCGAAAATTCACCCGTCAAAATATCAGCTTTTTTCAAAAAGTTGGTATGCTTTCTGTTCGTTGAAATCTCTACTTTTCCGATGGTAAAAAAAATAATATATGTTACTATAGTAAATCTTTCAGAAAATGCAAAAAATGGAAAAAAACTCGAATTCGACTTTTTTTTTTAAATTATTATATACAATTTTGTGCTATTTATTAAAATTTACACTTTAATTACTCGAAAAACGTAAGATTACTTATTATTTTATTTATATTATTATTATTATTATTTTATTATATTATTTATTATACCCTGGTCTATTAACTGAACACACCTTAAATATTTGTCAGTCAAGTGACGACAAGAAGTTGGAATTATAATTCATTTTTATACATAAGAAGAAGAAGATGAGAAGATAATTATCAGTAACGTCTCCAATAGAGTTTTGCCGGGAGTTCAATGGGTGACGTTGTGAATTCGTATTTCTTCATAAAATTGTGTGATTTCGGTTCTTAATGTGTAAT
>JAYRCH010000292.1:0-342396 GCA_037179445.1 Phengaris alcon alcon
GAGTGAGGTTGCTCGCGCGCGGTAGCAGAGACTAGCGGCGTGCGAGTTATCGCGATAGAGGAGCTCTCGATTTGGTCGATATCGGTACTGAGAGGGCCGTCCCTCTCCCCTTCCGCGTACGGTCGGGATGACTCGCGCGCGTAAGTCCTAATGTCGATGAGGTTCGCGGTATTGGTAGAGTTCTCTATATCAATATCGCGGTCGCGGACACTATTTAGGAGTGTACCTAGACTACTGGGATGCGAACTCGAACTCGGGTTCGGGTCCGGTCCCGTGTTAGGGTCGGTCTGTACGTCTGTACGTGTTGTCGTGTCGGATGTGGGACCTCGGGGTAGGCGCCGGCGTCGACCCCGGTGCAATGCTAGCGTCGCGGGTGCGTGTGATTTGTGTTTACGTAACTGTACACAGTACGTTACGTATTTTGTGATCGGGTCAACGGGATCGGCTAAGATATGCTTAGGCCGTTTGTGCGGGTGTCGGAAAGTCAGTGCGTCGTGGTTGTAGTCCAGTGCCTTTTTTATAAGGGGGTTTGGGTGGTTTTTGCCTTTATCAAAGAATCTCTCTACGAGTTCCTTGATATAGGCTTTAATGGTGACTAGTTCGCAGTCCCTATGCAAGTCGATGTTACGCATGTACCAGGGGGCGCCTGTTGCCATGCGTAGAAACCGGTTCTGGACTCTTTGCAATCGGTCCATTTGAGACTCGCTTATCTGTGCGAAGGAGACGCACGCATAAGTGAGTATCGTTCTGATGCAAACCTTATACAATGTAAGCTTATGTCTTAAGGACATTTTGCTTCGCGAATTAAGTAGCGGATATAATTTGTAGAGTACAAATTTCGCTTTACGCAGTGTGTTACTGATGTGACTCGAAAACGTCATCGACTTGCCTAGTACTACGCCTAAATATTTGACCTGAGAGACCTCAGGGATAATGTTGCCGTGCAGGCTAATAGGGCTCATTACTTTACGGGGGCACTTACGCCCCGCTGATTTATTACCATTGAATTGAATGGCGTGACTTTTATCGGGATTGACTTCTATTCTCCACTTGGAGAACCAATTACCGAGAGCGGTAACTGACTCCTGGAGGACTTTAGACGCGGTACGGGCTCGTGTGTTTGAATAATAAAGGGCTGTGTCGTCCGCGAACATAGCTAATTGCACCTTAGCGTGTTTGGGGAACCCGTAACTCAAAACCGACCGGTTTATATACCCAGCTTGGGGAGGTGTTGCCTTACTTTAAAAAAATAAATGACTTATCAACTAATAATATTACCTACATAAGGCGATCGAGGAAATTGAATGTTTATAACTTTGATACTTTCCTTTCATCACATAAAAACCATTGTTTTTCTAGGGATTTTCTTTTGAAGTGAAACTGTTTTAGTGGCGTTGAGATCGAAATATCAAGGTCGCTTCACGTCACGCGTCACGACACTACTTTGGATATAACGCCACCTGTCCAAAGCTACTTATGCTTCTTACAGTTTAGTTGTTCTAAAGTTCAGCCCAATTTATAAGTGACGTTATATAGCCACGATGAGAGTATTTTTGGATTCATAAATTATGAATCACTTTTGCCACGTGTACTGTGTGTACATGTAATTTTTTTTCATGCGAAGCATCCTTAACAATACTTTGAATATACGTTCGATGACTATCCCCGGTGAGTTTTGTGGGTACTGTGCGGACCTTGGGCAAGTCCGGACTCCTACTCAATCGGTGCCTACTGCTTAGTAGGTGTGAATTATGGACTGCGCTTATGTTTTCATCACTAACATCACCGACTTACGTACTCTTCTCACGCTGGGGCTGGAATCTCTCCTGGGAGGCGGGGTTGGCTATCCACTCATGTTAGTCATTACTGTTCCAGTACTGCCGGAGACCAGCGGTCGCTGCGTACGCATCTACAAGATCCCGCAGAGCAACCTCAGCGCCGGCGCCTACCAGCGCCAGTCCGTGTCCGCCGACCAGGTCGTTACTTCGTACTTCTCAGATAGGTAAGCCGTAACACTCATACAGTATACAGAAGAGTATCCGAGTCCGTGACGTCATACTTCTCGGACAGCTACGATTCCTATAGAGATACGGGTACAAGTAGATACAATTCACCTTTAATGTTATCGTAAATGCTAAAAATGTGGGTAAACTCAGAGACTTGATCGATCTAGGTCAGCTGAATGTAGCTTGTAGGTTGGCACTAATAGCCGCCTACGGGATACTCTTTAAATCCGCAACAACATCAAGGAAGCCAAAGTACCTGTTTGTGTTCTAATGTAGGTAACTTATTTTTGTATTACTTACTTCTATTCCAGACCTAACAGCATCAAGCAGAGAATGGCCGAATTGAGACTGGACAGCAAGTCAAGAGGCGGGGGTGAAAATGAAATTGTAGACAGTTCCAGCTTTGAAGAGGCAGCCTCGTAAATAATTTGAAGTGGACCTAAATTATTAAGCTATCTAAGTAGTATTTAATCACGGACTTACCTACACGGACAGAAGAAAATCATTTAGAAATTTCAAAAGAGCCATCGGTTAAATTTCAAAAGCTCCTACTTCCTACTCTAAGGAAAAATGTTAGGAATATAAATGTAAGCCCAATTTTTAAAATCCCTGGGACAAGCAGATTTTCTAACCCCAAAATATAATTTGAGACAAAAGCTATTATTAAGAGAAAAAAACATAGAAGAGTATGTTGTGCGCGTCACGCCTTCACACAGCGTGGGACTGCGGGCGTGCATGTGAGCGTGCGTGTGTAAATGTGTGCGTGCATATTGTGAGCGTGCGTGTATATTGTGAGCGTGCGTGTATGTGTGATTAGGAATCACACCGAATCGAAGCTATTCGTGTCGTCACGCCAAGTCTCGTACCGTTTCGTTTCGGTGTGAATTGACTTATTTGAGATACAATGCATACAGATTTCAGGCTCCTAATCACATAAACACTTTTCGTCGCGGTGTGAATTGACCCTAACACCTACTCGCCGCAAATTTGACTTACGTAAACCGCGTTTCCTACAATTATGAGAATAATGTGACCTAAGATATATAATATATAAATAAATAGTTATAATATTTAGATAGGTACTCGCATAATTTGTTCTAGAAATTTCGCTTAAGAATTTGTTTAAAAAAGAGAAAGAATATATTTTATCTTGAATAAAATTATTTTGTTATGGATGTTTGATAAATTAGCTACCGTATTTTGCTATCCTGATCATGCTATAGCTACCTACATAATAAATGTGTATGTGTATTTTATTCGCTTTTTTGTAGGTAGGTACAATAAAAATATGGTATGGTATTATATATACTATATAGTCTGGTCAGGTTTTCAATACAAAATTTAATGTTATTATGTCTTTAAATTTTATGATGTCATACAAATTTTGACAAATATTGCAGAGCAAAAAATAGATGAGAGTTAATATAAATTATATTTATGTGCATGGAAATTTATATTTATTTTTGTGAAGTTTAAAATTATATTTTAATACACAATAAAACGAATGTCAAATGAAATATATTTATAGCATGTCATAAAAAAAATAATTAATTTTTAAGTATAAGAATATAGGTATATATAGTAAATAGTATTAAAGTAAGAGATATTTAAAATGTACTTACATAAGTACCTAATGTTTCGCTCAAATATGGACACCATTGTGTTAGTTCGAAATTCGGATATTAATGTGTAAGTAGGTACTTAGGTTAAGATGTAAAATATATACTGAATGTAAAAGTTAAGAATGTTTGAAAAAGTAAAATCATTTTTAATACCTACTCTAATTTTTATCGTCGAAGGTTCTCAATCTTCTATTTAAAATGATATGGACGAAACCTGAGGATGAAACATTATGAACTAATGTTTCGTCACCTACACTCAGAATAAAATTATAAGCTGAATGCATTTGAGAATACCTAACTAATACTTTAATACTTATCTTATAAACTTTTCATCAGTCAGTGTTCATTTACTGCTGCATACTTTTCCACAATTATCAGGCAATAGAAAAAATAATTCAGAAACAGATTTAGTTCCTCAAAAGTAAACCTAGATGGCGTTGAACAGAATCTTATCTATAGTTAATCAGTTAAATAAATCCTACTTTATATGATAATGATAGTGTCTACTAGATGACAGTGAAAACATAATAATATTACCTATTGTAAAATTTTAAGCGTATTATAGCAATAGAGGAATACTGGCTGATGGTTTTTAAATATTCTAGTCAATAAGGCATAATATACTACCAATCATGTAAGACATAAAGTGATGTATCATAGATTAGTTGGTATCTATGTCTGAAAGACACATTTTTGTTAACAATCTAGCTATCTAGAATATTTTTTATAGTTACCGGCCAAAAAAATACACCTTTGACAAGAGCTATTTGGTTAGTTTCGACTGTGGAGATGAAACACTCATAAGGTAGACTGCGGTGTCTAAAAAACGCTCTACAAAGCCGAATCTCTCTTTTCAAAGGTCTATAGGCACTCTTTTTGACCGGGCACTGAACGTAACTTTTTGCGATGCAAGAGAATTGAAATATTTAAGTGTATGTCCAATCATTGTTTCCACTATTAAAATAAGGCATAAGAAATATGTGAAATTTTAAGAGTTTGTAATATAAAATACTGTTAATTCACCAATGATGGAACCAAATTGTTAGAATAAAAAAGTCATTAGTTCGAATTAAATAGGTTTTATAACTAGAGAGAAATTGTTATCCTAAATATTTGAAATATATTATAATAATTAAAATTTAAAAAAAAAAGTAGTTAATTAATAAACATTGGAAAATATAATATCTTGAATGTTACATATAAATGTAGGTTTGATATCTACTTATAACAATACGTATTACCTTTGTAGTACCTACTTAAATGTAGTATATGAAAGATCAGTACATAGAGGCGACAAGCCTAATCACTTTCTTTTCCTTTACTGTGCAATGTTAATGCGAATATTATTCATTGTAAATTAAAATACATACATACTTACCTACACATTTTATCGCGGTTCACTTCTATTTATTCCAATTTTGTTCCTTTTCCTGTTCCTTAAACCAATCGGTACAGCACCCAAAATTAAAAAAAACTCAGTAAACGTATGGCGACTTGCCGATCTCCTTTCAACCGCGGCAGCTGGGTGCCGCCATCTAGTTGGGATCAAGTAAAATATTATTTAATTAAAATCAAAAACAACGCGGCTTGAAGATACTGTAAGCACTTTCTGCGTGGATCGGAACAAAAATAATAATTTAAATATTTAGGTAGGTACCTAGTTTGAATAACTTAGACAAATAGGACACGTGTCCTTTTTATATTTTTTTTCGCAGGGGAAGGGCTATGCCTCCCCCGGGTCGTGGGGCTCCCGGCGACATTTGTCTGTCGCCGATACGTTACCCACTAAAACCACCTGCGGATTACCCTCAGCCGCTATGAAGGGGAGTGTCCCGGATAGGACACCTGTCCTCCCGTGACCACGGCTAATGTAAAGTAGCTGCAACGTCGGTAAATGAAAGTGAAACGTGACAAAATCCGTAGGGTGTTTGAATTTACTATGTAAACATAATACAATTTCATAATAAAAAAATACAATTAGCCGTCGGGTCGCCGGCTCGCCGGGTAGGCAGTAGGTATACAACAGATGTAAACGTGGAAGGTGTAAAACACCTAAATTATTTCGGTCGTGGTTTTCAAACTGCATTAAATGTTTTATACCGAAAAATAAGTTTCATAATAATAATTACTTTACAACATCGCCTCTATTTACCAAACTAATCTTAGGGAATAGGGAATATGCTTTTTTTTTTAAATCAGCAAAAGATATTCCGAAAGGAAACATAAATACGAAACAAAAATGCAAAAGTTACCTACAGGACTAAAATGAACTAAAAAAACGACGATTGAAAAACAAAAATTATGTTTCAAATCCTTATTATTTGTAACAATTTTTCTTATAACATGAATTTCGTACTAATCTCATATATTACATTTTCAACTGCGGTTGTGACCAGTGACGTCATTGGTCATGCTCATGAGCATGGCCAATTTTATTTCGTCAACGGTTGATCGTAGATATGCCAATGCAAAGCAATATTTCCCAGCTTATTATGTACTTTTCCAAAAACCAATAAAATAACTATGCGTATTCCCTACTAACGTGACTAGCGACAAATGGCATTAAGTCCCACTATCATACCCACATACTAGTGGCTTTAGATGTAGTCCGTAGATCGATGTTGTAACTTTACATAGATTAGAATTTAGTACCATGTTTACCACCACTTCCTGTTGTAATTGTGTAGGTTAATCGAACCTTCGATTCGAAGATTGCAATTTTTACCTATTCAAAATACTTAGCAAGTAAAAATAGATGGTTCAATATTCGGATTAAATTATATATCCGGTCACCCATTTTTGTACTCGTAAAATCTCTGCCTTATGATCAATATCAATATCAATATATCAATAGCAACTATTAAAATCCATCACTTGCCTACAGTATTTGCTGTCCTATTAAAGAAGCCTAGATATTGTTTCGACTTCTTGGAAGTTATAATATGTATAATGTTCCATAATCTGAGAATGTACCAATATTAATACTAGTCAAAAGCGCAGGCCTTTAACTAAGGTTTTGGCTAATTTATCTTACCATAATGGTGATTACATAAATACTAGACTAATAATAAATAATAAATTCTTATGGCATTTTTCCTGTCGGCTCTCGCCCGCATGCAGGATGCCCGTATGCATCCCTATCATTTCATAAGTGTTCGGTGTTTTTCGTATCACGCGCGCATTTTGGAAAATCCTATCACCTGTGTGGCAGCCCGCGTGGCAGAAAAAGAACCCTGGGTGAGGCCAAACGAACGTAATTTTGTGAGTTGCGTATTTTTGGTTTGCAGGTTATTTTCCATGCAAATAAATACAACTCACTTTACGTTTATGACAACTGACACAAACTTCACATTTGTATGAAATCAAATGCAGCAGAATTTGCGACTTCAAAAATTAGGTACGTTCGTTTAGGCTCACCGTTAGACATAATGTGTAAACATAAAAATAGTACCTACTATGACAAATGAAGCATAATAGTAAAGTATGTTTAAAATGTAAATATGTATGTACGAATTTTTTATTATTGAATGTGTTTGTTAGAAAAAAATCTGTGTAGGGACTTCTCACACCTAAATTAGGTGACCTAATGTACCTACACCTTCTTTCAATCTTAGAACTTAATATGTGTACCTAAGTATTAACGCGCCCAATTCCTAATTTAATATTTTTAAATTCATATTAGGTTTGTAACTAAAGTAATCTATATTAAAATTAACATTTAAAATGTTAAGGACAAGGATAATAAAAAAAATAGTTATACATAAAGAGGTTGTCGGTTGATACAATATTTACAATTTTATTTATTACAATCATATTTAAGTCGTATGTACCTACCTACAGAGTAAAAAGTTGTTATTGTTTTAAAATTTTGGAGTAGATTTGTATATCAGGAAATACCAGTAAGTAATTTGTATCAAAAGGCCTATAGAATTAGGTATGATATGAAATTCATGCTTAAACCTCTAAAATATATATACCTAGGACCCGTGAATGGTAAAAAAATACCTGTCGAAGTTAGTCTGATATTAAAAATATCTGTTAAATTTGTATTAGCGAATATCTTTCGTGTAGATTATTAAATTTAAATAAATAATAAAGTGAATATTAATACTCTAATTGTTATGTAATAACATATTATTATAATTAATAATATATATTATAATTTACAATAATATACATAATTAATATGCAAAAAAAATTTAAAATATTCAAGTTTCACTGAATATTTGGAAAAAATCGTAAGATGTGAATAGGTGCAATATTAATTAAAAAGAAAACTTTCTGTAACTAAGGTACACTATAAAATTATCTTTGTCTCTAAAATTGACAAAGTAACAGTAGTTAAGTGATTATCATAAATGAAATTACTAAGTGTGGAAATTTTTAAATCTTGTCAGTAAGTTTATTAGGTATGTAAAGTTAACATTGTTGTTTTATGTCGTTTAAATAAATGTCTGTCTAACGATATACTTTTGTTATTGCTTATTATAATAAACTATCATACATTGCCCATTATTGTGGTACATAGGGGCTAAATTTTAGAAAATACTGAAATACGGAACTCATTATTTTTTCCGTACTCAATTCATGCAAAATATCATACAAATATGTCCAAGGAATAAAAAGTTTTATACAAACTTTAACCACCCCATATTTTACCCCCTTGGGGTTGAATATTGAAAAATACTTTCTTAGTGGATGCCTACGTCATATGAGAAATAAGTGTGCAAAATTTCAAATTTCTAGTCTTAAGGGCCTGTGCGTTGACACATCAGTTAATCTGCTTTGCCTTTTAAATAATATTTTATTTCTCCCAATTTCATTACATATGAAATTGGGAGTTTTGTAAAGGAGGAACATAAAGTCGATTTTTTTTAAACCATTGATATCTATGCACTTTTGCCATCTCATAGGTAGTTCATTGATTCCTTTACTAAAAAACCATTCAGGAAACAATAAAATCTTTGAAGGCGCTTTGGACTGCACCATCGGAGTTGAATGTTTTCCCTTGCAAGAAGTTATCCAAATTTAGAAAAAAATGATAATCTGTTGGAGCAAGGTCCGGGGAGTACGGTGGATATCTTAGACATTCCAATTGAAGCTCCTCTAATTTGGTAGCCGTCTGTTGTGCAGTGTGTGGTGTGTGTGTGTGGCGTTGTCCTGAAGCAGCAGTGGCCTAGAGTGAATGACCAACCTCGGTTGTTTAGCAGCTAGCTTTTCCATCATTATTTGCAGTCGCTGACAACAGACATCTGCCGTAATCGTCTGGCCAGATTTAAGAAAGCTGTAGTGAACGACACCGGCACTAGTCCACAAAAACGCTCACAAGTAACTTTTTTTGAGTCAATTTTCGCTTGGGGCAGGCTTTGGCTGGTTCGCCAGGGTTCAGCCATTGAGATGAGTGTTTCCGATTATCATACAGGATCCACTTTTCATCACAGGTAATGATTCGATTTAAAATCCCATAATTATTGTGCCGGTTGAGTAATGTAACGGAGCAGTCGACGCGCGTTTGTCGGTTTACTGCACTCAATTCATGAGGTACCCACCTTTCAAGCTTTTTCACCTTCCCAATTTGCTTCAAGTGGATTAAAATAGTTTTATCACTAACACCGCAGCCTGCAGCTAACTCGGACGTGGTGTGCGATGGATCCGCTTCCACTATAGCCTTCAATTCTTCATTATCAACTTTGGTCTCCGGCCGTCCACGGGGCTTGTTCTGCAGGTCGAAATATCCAGAACGAAAACGTTGGAACCAAAAACACACTGTGTTTTCTTTTGCGACACCGCCGCCATACACAATCCTTCGAGACGTTTCTGCAGCACTGGTTCCACGGTGGAACTCGTACTCGAAAATAATACGATATTTCATGTTTTCCATTTTGTAAACAGATTGACGCAAAGAAAATACAAATGAATTACGGTTTTCGAAACACAAATGCATGAGTAAATAGCGGTATAAATTTGAAATTGGAATTCCTAACCAAAGAAGATATATTTGAGATCAAAGTGGTCAGTACGACAAAACGCCAATTTCATATGTAAGGACCTAATATAATATTTATTTATTTATTTATTTATTTACAACTTACAACTTCTATCATTACAGGTTTAAACCTAATACAATAGAGTGTTACTAGTAGGTACTTAAATTTATCTTACTTGCTACACAATAGGTGACCTTAGTGAACTCGTTCAATGAGCACGTAAATAAATCGACGGCGTTTGCGACCGTGTTCAGCGTCCGCAGCGCCCGCGTTAGCGGGGCCATCCGCAGCAGGTTGGTGCGCACGCGCGATACCTCCAGCAGCACGGAATATAAAACACAGGAGGAAGGGGCATAGGTAGAATGATTATTGAAAACCGCTGTCGCCAAACTCACACAAAAACATTTTACGCACACTGAAAATTAACCAATTATAACTGTAACAATTTCTCGAAATCACAAGGTAATAACGACTATTAAGAATGATACAAAAACGACCTTATCTCCTTGACAATAATGTAGAATTTAGCAATTACACATTGTGACTGTTATCGGCATTCCTTCAACATGCTTTCGGCCATCTTTGACTACTTAGTTCAACTATTTGCCGCTCTTGAAATTTGTATTTTATGCACGCAAATTTGCACTTTACTGTCATAGATGCAAGGTTTTAATCAGTTTTAATTCAAATTCGTGTGATTGTTTCTTTCTAGAATGTTCTGCTACTCAAATAGGGATGTAATCATATGAATGTTTATGATCTCGATAAAATCGATAGATTCTGAAATCAATCAATATAATAATAATATAGTTATATGTAAAAAGGGTTATAATTATTGATCGTGCGAACAAAAATAGTTTGCGACTGCAAATGAGCATAATTTGGCAGATAATTAATATAATATATTATATCTATACAGATAAACAAAATTGAAGTGTCTGTTTGTAATTTCAAATTAACAGCTTTTATTTTCACTTAATGCATTTAAAAGTATGATCGTTACTTACAATAAAATATAAATTGTTAACATTTTTCTGTCCGTCTGTCAGTCTGTGTGTTTGTTCCGGCTAATCTCAGAAACGGCTAGACCGATTTTCACGGGACTTTCACTGGCATATATAGCTGATATTATAAGGTCTAGCATAGGCTACTTTAGGTTTAAAAAATAAGGTTCCGTTTCCTTTAGTTCTATGCAAACGAATTTTCGGGCATCAGCTAGTCAGCTAATACTTAATATAATAATTGTATATTAAACTTTTATTCCTTGGACATATTTGTATGATATTTCGTACGAATTGAGTACGGAAAAGATAATGAGAAAAAGGAGGCGGTTATAGTTACGTTCGGCTGTATATAATTTCAATGCAGGGTTTTTTTGCTGCTGGCTCTGAACTGGGCCCTGGTTCATCTAGAATACCTTTTTCCAGGAGAGTTTGAAGTCATTGTTACGTTCTGTAACAACAAATATATATTATTATTATATTATTATAATTAAAATGTAGATGTCAAATAATAACAACAGACGAATGGTTTTTCCGGGCTCTCTCCATGATGTTTAGTCGATGGTATGCGCACTTCAATACATTGCAATGCAAAATAAGCGCGTAATCGATAGTTGTCCAACTTTTTAGTCAAAAGCAGATCGATACAGCTTTTTGATTTTTATTGATCAACTATCGAGTTGATAGTATGGCGCACGTTCTATATTGATATAATCTTATGAAACACAACAAAACAGTTGTTCAACTAAAAGTTATATGTATGCGCTAGCCCTAAAACTGTATTTGCGGTTTAAGAAAAATGTATGAATACTTATGTACTTGATAACACATACGGAACTACACGGTGATCTAAATATCTGTATCCTTTTTTTGTTATAAGGATTGTATTTTCTGCAAAATGTTCTGAACAAATACAACTCGATTTCGTAGGCATCCAGTTGACCCTACCAGTCGCAGTATTCCACTTCTCTTTTGTATGAGGATCTTTAGGAAAACTAAAACGGAAATAATCAATACTTTAGATAACTATTTTGATTTTAGTTAAAATATCTAAAATTAATAAATCGATAAATCGATGATATGGTAAGTCACAACCCTAATGTTCGTTCCACGTGCGTCTGTGCATAATTTCAGATTGTGCTTACTACTCGACACCAGGTGGCGTATTAAGGCTCATATAATTTTAGACTTTATTTCAATAGCAATACGTGTCATTCTTAATTTTAACTAATATTTTAAATGGATAGAGGATTTTCTGAAAGATTATTTATTAATTATAAATTAAATAATGACTTACCGATGATAAGAAACACCTGATCGTAGTAAGTTCTTCGTACCACTATTGTTTTTGCACTCGAGGATGGAACATCGAGTCATTATAAGGAGTTTTTTTATAAAATACGCGTATGAAAATCACCGACAGCACATGTCACAATACTTAAGCAACCACAAAGCAAGTGAGTCCAGTTAAGTCTCGCTGTACTTAACTATGACAAGCGGGCCACGCCCACATGCCCTTTCCTCTTGTGTTTTATATTCCGTGTCCAGCAGCGTCGGTCGGCGCCGCCGCTCCGCGTGCCCGTCCGGCACACACAGCCTGGCCGCTTGTAACACAGCTGGATTGTGCGTTACACCGCGCAAAACTTTCACTACATATGTGGCCAAGGCCACTTCCCTCCTAACTTCTAATTTATACTAGCTGACCATACCCAGAACAAATAGCGTTGGATACAGCAACGGATAACCTGGGTACACGCCGTACCTTTTGAGATATATGAAGCGCACAAATTTGTTCTGGATACGTTCTAGCATATTTATGTATTTGTCCTCGAGTGGGGA
Organism: Phengaris alcon alcon; assembly: GCA_037179445.1. Taxonomy (NCBI): domain Eukaryota; kingdom Metazoa; phylum Arthropoda; class Insecta; order Lepidoptera; family Lycaenidae; genus Phengaris; species Phengaris alcon. The sequence goes on from JAYRCH010000292.1 coordinate 12,456, forward strand.
CCAAATCACGGCATTGCCTACTAAGTGGCTTTTCACGAGAGCTTCGTAGAGTGCTTTCAAAGCTGCGATATTATAAAATTGATGAGCTTGCCGTAGCAGAAACCCTAGGTTGCGATAAGCCTTTTTACATACCTCAACCATGTGTTTTCTGAAGTTTAAATCGGCTGTGAAGTTAACTCCTAGATCCTTAATCTCAGTGACGCGTTGCAGTGGTGTTCCCTCTATGTGGTATTGATGATGACGAGGAGAGCGAGCGCGGCTAAATGACATTACGCAGCACTTAGCCGTATTGAAGTACAGCTTATTGTCACTAGACCACTTTACAATTATGTCTATAACCTGCTGCAGTTTGTGATGATCAGCGTCCTCTATTATTTCCATTATATTTTTAGGTCATCGGCAAATAATAAGGCTATCGCTTTTTTGATAACCTTCCGTAGATCATTCAAAGTCAAAATAAATAGAAGAGGACCTAAATAGCTGCCCTGACTCACGCCAGATCTCGTGAAATATGTTTCAGAAAAGCATCCGCCACAGTCCACAGTCTACGCCTATCCCGCAGATAGCTTGCAAAGAAAGCCAGGGTACGCGGGTCACAACCTGCCTCAGCTAACTTCGACAGAAGAATATCATTGTCGACTGCGTCGAACGCCTTTCTGAAATCAAAGTATGCTACATCTACCTGATTGCCAGCGTCCACAGCTGGTACAAGATGGGTCATCAAATCCAGCAAGTTTCCTATCGTTCCTCGCGCAGGACGAAAACCATGCTGAGCGTCATTCAACTGGCTACATACCTGAGTATACATGTCACGATGAATGGCGGACTCAAAAACCTTGGGTGGAGTACAAAGGACCGCCACTGGTCTATAATCACTGGGTTCCGTGCCACCCCCGCCCTTTGGTACCGCTACAACACGTGAAAGTTTCCACCGCTCGGGAAACTGCGCGGTTTCTATACACGTGTTGAACACGTGTGTCAAAGGCTCTACTAACACTCTACTGCAGTCCTTGAAAACATACGCTGGTATACCATCCGGACCATCCGAATGCTTGGGCGGCAGGCGAGCGAGCGCGCGGCGCACGTCGCCAGGGCGTAGACGCGTGATTTGCACACGTGCGCCCGGCGCCGGCGCCGACGACGCCGCTGCGCTCGCCGCCGCCACGCTCAGCGCCGGCGGCTCCGGATTGTACACAGAGTAAAAGTATAGAGCGAACTCATTCGCGGATTCTAGCTCAGTCAATTGTCGACCATTTCGCATTAACCTTTTTGTGCCCGAACTGTTTTTCCTGGATCTCACGTAGCTCCAAAAGGCTCGCGGATCCGTCGCCAGATGGCTTTGCATCCTATCGCAATATCGGTTATGAGCTCGAGCCGTCTCGATTTTCACCCTTGCCCTGCATTGAGAGAAGGCCGAGTTGTCTGCCAGCAGTCTACTCTGCTTGTACTTTTTGTGTAATTCGTACTTACGTTTTACCTCTCTAATAATATCGGCAGTGTACCAAGCGGGATACTTTCTAGAGCCTAAGTAACTATTTTTCTGAGGAACGCAAACGTCAGTAGATAGAGGTAGAATATATAATAAATAAATAGATAAATTGTTCTGTTAAATTTATAGGTGAAATTAATGAAAAAATTATTGTACATTTTACAAATGATTGTAATATATTAGCTAAAACAAATTCATTGAAATACCAAATCTAAATAAATAAGTACATTAGTCGTCATAACAACTTTGGTTGTTGCTTCAAAGCCGTAATGTCTAAAAATTTCGGTATTTCTACTCCTAGTTTATAAGCTTGATTACCTGAAAAGAATAAAGACGATTAACTCTTAACATTGATTTAATATAATATTCAAAATTATAAAAAATCCTTCATTCGCGCAAAATGGCATAAAATGGCGTTTGTTGTATGATACAATCATGCAGTAAGAGCAGTAATGTATTAGGGATTACTGCATTGCTAAAAGAAAATTGAAGGTTTTATATGGAATGGAATTAAACTATGTTTTATTGTTATTGTACTATGTATTGTTAATTTTTTTTATATTTTATCATTATTATATTATAATATATACCTTGCAACAGCTTGTGTTTCTCCATATAGTTTCTAGTGGCATAAGACATTTCATTTGGCCCAGCTGTCAAGGGTTTTGGTGAAGGTGACTTTGTAAAAACTGGACGACACTTCAAATATTTAGCTGCAAGCTGATTCATTTTCAGACTAGTATCTGTCATAGCAACATTCAAGTTCTGCTGTTGCATTCCCAGAGGATCGTCACCGAATGTGACCCTGAAAGTTAAAAGAAAATTTAGCTTTTTTTTAATTGGTCAAAGTTTTAGTTGTTGTGATCGATTTGCAAAACTTTCCCTACATAAAAACATTTATTTTCAAACTTTTTACTAATTATACTAATTTTATATTGTCTATCATAATAAATATAATGCATGCAATATGCTAAACAATAGTAGTGCTTACCTCTTAGCAAAGCTAACATTTGTCTTGTCAATCTGCATTTGCAAACACTTCTGCCTTGTGTTTCTGTATAGTGCACTCGCAGAAGAAGGCATATCGGATTCATGTAATAAGCCGTTGACATGAGTCTAAAAAATTAAAAAAGCATGATAAGTGTTTATGAAACTTTATTTAAGCAATAGAATTTAGAAAGTAAAAACATCACTAATGTGCCTTACCATAACTTTGTTATAATACGTCCAACCAACATTAGACTGTTCATCGCTGCCTGAATCTGAGCTGGATAAAAATAATTTTATGACTTTTAAATTTGCACTTTTAAAATATTTTGTTTACAGAGGGTTTAGTCAACATGCCATCATTAATTACAATGATGTTGGTCGAAATTGAGTATATTACACGGGATTGACATACGTCAATAGCTTTTTTTACTTCCAAATTCGTCATCGTAATCAGTGATGGCATCATAGCTAAAGGGTCAGTTTTCTCAACAACCAAACTATGTTTATATTCTGCCTCAATTTGTATATGACAAATATATTTTACAGTCAACTATATGAATCTGTAATATGATAAAAAATTTAATCAGTGTCATAAAGATTATAAAAATAATATTAGAAACTTGTGAACTTACTCACTATAGTCCCTAACATCTAAATAGAGACTTTGTTCTGGTGACATGTTTGGAGTGGTAGCATTGTCTACTTGTACATTATACAAACTCAATTCATTGTATGTCTTATCATCACCTACACATTCCGTATCTTTCGTCACATTTTTACTAGTCTCTTGAACATTGATACTTTTAGCCTCTTTATCACTTTTAGTTGGTATACCATCCAAAAAATTTATTTCCTTTGGTTGACATTTTGATACAACTTCTTTGACGCTAATTTGAGATCTGTTGCATTGAATTTGTGCCTCATTTTGTGTTACTATTTCTTTGTTGATGATTGTAGATGTGCGCACCATTTCAAAGCTTGTCATTACACCTATAGACACTTTTTGTTCTTCCACAGCTTGTAACGCCACATGCGATGTTATGTACTGAGTGACAGGCTTTGGATCTTGCTTTTCACTAATTAGCATATCAACTTTTTGCTGCAACATTTGTAATTGTTCATTTTGGAGTTTGATTATTTTGAATAAATCTGATACTGTGGGCTCCCTTTTGACCTTATCATTAAGACTGTTGATTGGTGCACATTCTTTATTTGCTTGCTCTAATTTCTCCATGACCCAATTTCGTTTGTCTACTAAGTTTTCTGGGACTCTTTGTGGTGATTTTGGTAGGGTTTGGCTATGGCAACTTTGTTTCAAACATGGTTGGTTGTAATAATTTATTATATCCGGTTCATGACATGGGCTAACATTTTGTACACATTGATTTCTAAACAGCAGGTGTGGAGATGAAGACTGCATACAACTTTGATATCTGAATTGGCAACAACTACCATGATTTTTTTGAACATTTTTCTCACTAGGGATCTGAGAATCATGCTTCAATTTATTAATTAACTCCATTTTCATAGACTGGGGTGAATTTTCTTTGTCCAAACTTAGTTTATTGAGCTGGCTATAAAATGCGTCTTGAGAATGCATCTTGCTTACATTTTCTTTTCTTAAGAAGAAGTCATCAGTCTTATTCAAAACATTTGGAATAAACCCCTCATTACTGTTCTCATTAAAATGTTTGTTTACCTCACATAAAGGCTTTCGAGAGTACATTTTATTTTGCATTTTCTGTGGTGTACATGACATCTTGTAGTTTCCTGAGTTTGATGCATCAAGGATACTAAGTTCTAAGTCATTAGTAGGAGCAATTTTAGATTTTAAATCTATAACATTATTTACTTGCATTTTGCAAACACTGGGAAATGGCGAGGAGTTTCCATAGTCGTATCTGTGAACTGGATCTGGGTTGTATGGTACAAGTCGAGCGTTTTCACACATAGGCAAACTCGGTGATGAACTAACTTCTCTTTCAATAAAGGGACGAGGAAAATGACACTCGTTTTCATTCATTTCAAATACTTTGTACGACTTTAAAGGTGACTCAAAGCGTACTTTCTTCATATAAAATACGATATGAAAGTATAATGGTGTAAATTCTATTTAGGTATAACAAACGTAGGCGTAACAATATGACTTGATACAAACTTTTATGATGCAATGACATAAACAGTGGTGTTATTTTTAATATTTTTGCTTTAATGTTTAATTTAGCTCTAGTATTGTAAAATACGTTACAAAACTATTTTTTGAAATCAAATTGTTTGACAGCTTCATTTGACTGTCGTATGTTAATAACTTTTTTAAATTCATCATAAAATTATGCAACAGATTGTCTACTCCGGCGCTACTTTTGTTGAAGACATGAAAAAAAAGGGTAGCTAGGTTCTACTATATTGGATAAAGTACCTTAAAATGAAGATTGCGTAGTAAAAAGCTACAAAAAAAATCTACAAAATACATAGTACGCTTTCTTTGCCAAAAAAACTATTTCAAAATTTTAACATTTTTCATTCCCACGAAAACGCAGTCCGACGTCAAAAAGGGTCATATACTTACCATCTAGCCTGCAAGCCCAAGGCCGCTGACTTGTAGGCAAAAATAAAAAAATTTTGACATTAATGACGGCTATTTTTACCGGTGCTAAATTTGCTGGATGGCGACCGTGACTAATATGGATGAACTAAAACGTTTACGCACGTCTTGTAGGAGAGAGTTCACCCTGCTAGCGAATAAAGCCGAAGATGCTAATGGAATGGATGAATATTATAGCATTTTCGACGCGCTGGAGGAGGCAAGTTTGAATTTATTCAAAATAGGAGAGGAGGCTATGATACAATGGTGCGCGGAGTCAAATCCAGATATGGAGGAGTATGAGGCCGACCAAGAAGTATCTTAAGTATAAATTACTTTGGCACAGTATAAAAAGGAAGGCATCACAATACCACACGCATACAGAGCATACCATTGCTAATAAAGAGCCTGAGCGCCGGCTACCGGTGTTACCTAAGCTAGAGGTCAAACAATTTGATGGTTATGTTAAGTCTTGGCTGTTTTTTTGAGGCCAATTTAAAAAGATTGACGACTCCGATAAATTTCAGTACCTACTTCAGTACATGACCCCAAATAACACACCACCTTTTAGAGAGTTACCCACCTAGCGCCGAGAATTATAGGAAAGCCTTGGATGCTCTCAAGCAGAGGTTCGCAAGAGACGATACCCTAATTGAAACATATATAAGGGGGTTATTGTCGCTAATACAAACAAAGCCTGAAAATATTTTATATCTCTATGATAATTTGCAGACAAATCTTCAATCTTTGGGGATTCTGGGAGTAAGCAAGGATAAATATGATGTAATGCTCTTCCCAATGGTTGAGTCTGCCTTGCCCAGTGATGTTTTCCGAGCCTGGCATAAAAGCAAGCCGTTGTCAAGGGATATATCTACTTTAATGGATTTTTTAAGAATTGAAGTAGAATCCGAAGTCGAGTCCTAGATACCAAGAGTATTTGATCCATTAGGAGTGTTAAGTCCTACTACTATTGTTCCTAAAATGATTTTACAGAAGGCGTGGTGTATAAAAGTCAGCTGGGATGCAAGGCTACCCTACGATTTAGCTAAAGAATCGATTAAATGGATAGAACTAGCGCATTTTACTAATGATTGCCCAATACAAAGGCGGCTGTCGAGTATGCCTATTGATAAATGTAACAGTTCACTGCATATGTTTTGCGACGCAAGTAAGAACGCTTACGCAGTCTGTATATTTTTAAGAAAATATACAGACTGCGTGAATTTAGTGAGGGAGTTAATTTAAATATTGCTATGGCCAAATCGAAGGTAGCTCCTGTAAAAGCAATTTCAATCCCGTGACTGGAATTAATTGCTGCTATAATGGCAAGTAGATTGGCTGTGACAGTCGTAAACGTTAGATATACCTAACCTATCAAAACATTATTGGTCAGACTCTAATCCTAACATAGATTAAGAATAAGGGACCATGGAATGTTTTTGTAAACAATAGGGTCAGGGAGATAAGAACTCGAATTGCAACTACAGAGTGGAGGCATGTGCCTGGCCACTTGAACCCAGCGGATTTACCTTCAAAAGTCATCAATCCTAAGGAATTTTAGAAAGTCGCAGGTGAAAAGGTCCTTTTCATGGTTGCTGTTGAATGAAGAATGTTGGCCAGTTACAGAGTTCGTACCTAATTCTAATGAAGCCAGAAATGAACGGAAGGAATGTAGTACTTTAACGACGGTTATGGAAGAATTCTTTGTCGATAGATTAACATTTTTTGCGTAATATGATAGATATTGCTTTGTTGGATGCTACGATTTAAAAAACGAGTAAGCAGTAAAGAAATCTTGTATGAGGAATTTGAACAAGCTGAGATTGCACTCATTCGATTGATCCAACATAAAGACAAGATTACCTACAGAACATTAAGAAATTGCAAGTTTTTACAGATGAAAAGAATATTATACGCTTAAATACAAAGTTGACACTTGGTACGGAAGATTTTAAATTTAAATATCCTATTGTGCTTCCGGGTATAGAAACTATAGTGTAGAATGGCGCCATATACAAATTAAACATGCTGGTGTCCAAACTTTACTGAACGATTTCCGACGGACATTCTGGATTATTGGTGTACGGAAACTAGTAAGAATATAGTACATCAATGTGTCCGGTGTAAAAGATTTAAGGCCAAACGATGCCAAGCACTCATTGGGGTCCTAGCTACGGAACGAGTGGAAGCGCGTGCACCTTTTCAGTTTTCAGGCGTGGATTTAGCAGGCCCTTTAATACTTCAGTCAGAAACTAAAGCCTGGATTGTCCTGTTCACATGCGCTACTTATCGTGCGGTGCACTTAGAAGTAGTACAAACAATATCGACAGGAGAATTTTTAATGGCTTCTAAGACGTTTTATCGCTCGACGTGGCAGGGTAGAGACATTGTATAGTGACAATGCTACAAATTTTCGAGGTCTTGATAATGCGTTCGGAGCCCTAGATTGGAATGAAATACAAAGATTTTCGTTAATTTCACAAATTAAATGGATATTTCTACCTCCAGCAGCCCTGTGGTAGCGAGGGTTCTGTGAGAGATTGATAGGGTTTTTAAAACAAATTTTACGTAGGGTTTTGGGTAGAGCCTCCGTCACTCTCGGTGAGTTAGAAACTATAGTTTGTGATTGCGAAGCTGTGATTAACGCTAGGCCACTCACATACGTAGGAAGTCAAGAAGAGCTGCAACCTTTAACTACTTCTATGTTTATTCAGCCTTTGTTAACTAGTCATGTACCGGATTTAGACGAGGTCAATGCTAAAGTTTTAAATGTACGACATCGTGAGCGGAATTTACGGAATCGATTTAAAGGTAATACATTCGTACTCTAATCCAAAGGCGTAGCGGGTGTGAGGAAATGACGTTGAAGGTAGGTGTTGTAGTTTTGTTAGAAACTGAGGGGAAGCGAATAATGTGGCCGTTAGCGGTTATTGAGGTTACATTTCCAGGTGCCGATGGTGTCAGCAGAGTAGCAAAAATTAGAACTTCAGCGGGGACTCGGATACGGCCAGTGCAAAGTATGTTTCCATTGGAGCTACACATGGACGGTGTGCCCGAGATAGACCAGGCCAGAAGCGAAATTGAGACGACTTCCGACCCAGACATAAGACCCAAACGTAACCGAGTGTTACCAAGCCGGTAATTCGACTATGACTTGAGCTGACCTGCCGGTTCTGTTTTTCCGGGGAGTGTGGTGAACTCGGTTTAAATACTTTGTAGTTACTTATATTTAAAGTAAGAATGTTCTTTTATTTTGTTGATGACTTTTGAATTTGACATTATCGCAAGAAAATATAATAAAATTTTTGGCTTTGGCTATTAATATTTTCTAATTCTAGTTTCGTTTTCTTTATAATAAATTCAATACTTTTGCAATAACTGTGATTTACTTTTAGGAAGATCTATCACAAGCATATTGCTATAATACCAGAATTAAAGTTAAAAAAAAGAATGTCATTGTCAATACTACTAATGTCAAAATATTTCGTGATCAAAAAATCATGAATTAATTTTTATTTACGTAGTAATTATTACGTGTGATTTTTATTCACATTACTATAAAACAAAACTGACTGTAAATTTAACACGTTAATCTCGTAAACATTATATGAAATGAATAAAGAACTGCTTAAGACTTTAAAAACTTTTTCCATACCTTGTAGATTTAAAGGTTATAGACATCCAGGAGCAGTTATTTATCCCGGAGGCATCAAATACTATCCCCGGTGATTAAAGAAGCTTTCCAATAATCTGCATTAGCTAAATGAAGTGCTACTATGTAACCTACTTCCCTACTTTCAAGCATGTTTCACATTATAATATCATGACAATTATGTTTCAGGTTTCCAAATGAAAAAGAGCCAGAAATAAAGAATCCTTCGAAACTGTTTAGAGTTGAAAGAATAAAACCGGTAAAAGGAACACCTTGGTTTTATGCAAAAATATTAAGACACCTGAAATTAGATGAAGATGTGGGTTTATTTTTGTTGCTATATAAGTTTGTCTACCTGATTGATCCTTATTTGGTTTAATAAATATTGTATTACCATTTTAGGTTCGTGTTACTGTTGTTAAAAATACTCCAGAGATTAATGCAAATTTATGGAAAATAAAACACTTGATAAAAATAACTCCAATAACATTTCCATATGGAGAACCAACTGCAGAAGATATCAATCATACAGTTCTCAAAGAGAATGGAACATGCTTAGTGACCAAAACATTAAAACCTCATCCTGAACAAGTAAAAGCTTTAGAGGTGTTTGAATCTGACCCAAAAAAAATGGATTCAACAACAATTAAGAAAGACTCGAGGCGGAAGTGGGATGTTCCCTTTAGTGGAGGATTTTAGTTTACCAATAATTGTTGTAGTATATAGTTAAATTAAATTAAAAAAATATAAGAAATAATTGTTATTTTTATAAGAACCAAGAGCGATATTTTGATCACTAATCCAAAAAAATTCACTATTAACTTATGCCTTTAACTTTGAATTCTGTAATTTTACTAAAAAAATTTATGTTAATTATACACAAAAAATTAATTTTGTAATAAAACAAGAACTAATGAAGGTAAAGTTTTATTACATTTATTATAGTAAAAAAATTATTCATCTTGTAATTCTGCTTTTCTTTTGTATAGTAAATAATTTAAATATTCCGGCGTTTTGAAGTAATGGTCTAATAATATTCCATGTTTTTTACCAAGACTATATCTTGCATCTCCCCATGATACAACATAAGTAGGATTCAACTTTTCAAACTCCTCAAGATGAAATTTGTGTTTTTTAATTTGATTATACCAGTGGCCATTGAATATTGCTACATAATTATCACCATCCTTGTACAGTCTCACTACATATTTCGATAATAATACTTTGGTGACAGCATGAAATAAAAAGAATGATCCTAAATATATGGCCGCTTCTGTTATATCATTTACTATTACAACATTATCACCAACTACTAAAGGATCGCTCATTGTCACAGGGTCAAACATAAATGCAGCATAATATAATGAACAACAAGCAACTGACACTGTTGAAAAGGTTAAGTAAGATGATACAAATTTAAGTGTGCCCTCCATTGGCGCTTTATATATCAAGTCCCAACGTCGTGACATCCCATCTTGTCGTCTATATCGGTCCTCGATTTCTGAAAACCTCTGTGTGTTTTGCGATATAAGTCTAATACCGCGAAAATTCAGAAAAGACTGGTGGTGAAGCGGTCTCAATATTCTATAGCAATTCATAGTGTAATGATATTGTGTTCCACTTGAAAACCGACCCTGTAGGATGTAAGCAGTAACAAGTTTAATTCATTTATTTAGATTTTTCCCTGCTTGTACACTTATGTAATGCAAATTATTAAACTAATAATAATCCCTCTTTTGAGGTTATAAATAAATTTGCATTGACATTGAGTGATCTCAGAACAGCTGTTTTTTTTATTATTATAATTTTTTATTTAAGGCATGGTTATACCATTTGCCAGTGTCAAGTTTAAAAGGCGGGAAATAGAACTTTCGTTTCAATTTTCAACACCATATTCCTATATCGTCAAGTCTAAAGTCTAGTCAAAGTCCAAATATATAGTCAGTATAGTCTATGAGTCATGTCAGTCGATTCAGTATAGTAGTAGAAGCTTTACTGAAAGTTCCTAGGGAGTTTTAGCGGGAAACACAAAATAGCACGTTTTTAGAAGTTGTACCACTTGCCTACACGTTGTGCACACAACGTGCACAACATTAACGAATATTTAATGGTTAATATTCTGCCAATATTACATATTAACGACCGAGATAACACAAATTTATGTAATATTACAAATTCCACAACGTCACCCATTGAACTCCCCGGCAAAACTCGATAATTTTTTTTATATATGGCGAAAGGTATTAAACTATTTCCAGCACTGCCATTACACTGTCCATTTTTTGTAATGGAAAAAAATAGACAGTGTCCATTTTTACACTGTCCATTTTTTTAAAATGGAAAACGCTCGGTGTCAAGTTAAAAAGGCGGGAAAAGAATTTTCTTTTATTCTTTCAACACCATTTTTCTAAATCGTCAAATCCAAAGTCTAGTCATAGTCCACATAGATCGATAATGCAGTCAATAAGTCAAGTCAGTCGATTCAGTAAAGTGGCTGACGTTTTACTGAAACTTCCAAAGGGAATTTTTGTGGGAACTCAAAATAACACGCATTTTGTAGTTGTGCCACTTTCCTACACTTGTGCACGTCAACGAACATCTAATGGATAATATTATACCAATATTACACATTAAAAACTGAAACAACACAAATTTTAAAGGAAATACGAAAACCACAACGTCGCTCATTGACATTCCCGGCAAAATTCAGAAGTTATTAAAAAATGTTCATTTTTTTGTTCATTCAAAAAATGTTCACGTTGTATTACGTTAAATTATTTCCACTGCACGCTGTTTTTAAGGATCACGCAGGAGCATATAATATTATAAATAATGTTTCATGCTTGCGTACATATTTTTATATAACGGAACACACGTTTTATTAGTCATTTAAGATATGAGCGCCGATGGGTGGTAAGTTGGCGGCGGCACGCCGACTTTTTGAAGTCGGCGGCGGCGGCGTAGTCGGCGGCATGACCTCCAAAAGGTTTTTCTGAAGTTTGTAGGTACTTGGTAGTACCTACAAACTTCAGACAACACTAGATACAGTACTACAGTAGTAAAAAAAAGGTCTAGTTCATATCTATAAAATAGTTTTATATATTATACAATTCCTAAAATAGTTCCAGCAGTAAATGTACTTTGATTCCAGAGAGCGTACTGTAATTTTTTTCTATTTTCGTTTTATAAACGTCCACATTTTCAAGAACTGATGTCGAAGCCATTTTTATAACTGACTGCGTAGGCTCTCTAGCGAACAACCAATAATAGCGAAGATCTCAGCCTGGAAAACGGTTGCAAAATCTCCCAAACAAGCACATTATGACATATCTGCTTGTAGGTGCCATGCCCCCCTAGAATCAAGCGCCCGCCCGGTTGTCTTTCCTGGATCCGCTCGTGAAACAAATTATGTCATTGGGGTGAACATTAATCGAGAACTTTCCTTCCCAGTACTCCCTAGAAAGTATGAAAAATGGTATAGCTTCTAGAACCTAGAAGTCAGATGGCATGGCCATGACAGGTGATCAAAAAGAGATTGTTGCAGCTGTCCAAGTTGAGTGGAAGCCTAATTCGTCCTACCTGCCGTCCTGGCCCGAAGAACCGTAATCACAGCCTCTATATGAACAAGCAGAGGAAGTGGAAAGAAGAAAGTCAGGTCAATCAGGGCTTCAAGTGAAGCGGTGGGTGCCGACGAGAGCGCACCCGTGATTATCAGACAGCCTCTGTACACTATTTAATGTTTTGATGAAGTTGACCTGTTCAGCTTTTTGGCTGCGTAGTGTGGCATACCACACTGCGCAGCCATATATGGACATCGGCCTCACTATAGCTGTGTATAACCATTGCCTTCGGCCGAAGGCCCCATTTAGAGCTGACAAATCTCCAGCATGACCCCAGAGCACATCTGGTCTTTTTCATAATGTGCTTATTTCAAGTAAGTCCCTTATCAAGGATCACTCTTAGATATTTTACCTCGCTTGCAAACGTGGTAGTTTTTCCGAAGAGTGTAGCTGTTTTAGTCCCTCCAAATTCCTCTTTTTGGTGTTAGATATCAAGACTGTCTTATTACCGTTGACTGATAGCTTGACCCTTTTGCACCAACTTTCGACTCTCAGTGCTTATTAGCCCAGCGACCACTGATGCGCATTTGCCCACCACTAGTTTCGCTAGGTCGTGAGCATATCCTTGAGCGTAGAACCTTCTATAGTTCAGTTCTTATGCCCCGTTCACTACCAGGGGGACCACTCCAGCGGCGACAGTACCCTCCCTGTGGGCATCCTTGGGTCAGCCTGCTCCTGAGCGTCAAGCTCAGTCGATGACGTTACTCTGTTGTTAAGCGTAGCTTTGATCCACTCTATAGTAGTTGGATCAATATTAGGGATGTTGCCTAGTGTAGAATATCAAATTTTTATGAATTAAATTTTAAAATTGTTGATTAAAGATACATAAATTTAAAGAAAAAGGTGTTTAGATTGACGCGATTAAAAATTATAGGTAAGCAAATAAAAATATTGCCCATCTCTTTCTCGCAAAACGATTTATTACGTCACAAGTTGCATCCGCCATACATTTTGAAATGACGAATGTATGGCGGGTGCAACATGTCGGGACGTCACAGGCCGATATATCGCTCTCTTTCATATTGTAAATTTAAATTGTTTGTATCTTCGTTATTTATTAAGATATACGAAAATGGGTTCTATATTTTTTATGAACATGTTGTCTAACATTAAATAGACGATTTTTTTTAGGCAACATGCCTTTTCTTGAAACCAGGCTATCCGTAATCATCTATCAATGCGATCAACTAGCTCTATCTATCGCCGTTTCAGGTAGGCATGTTTGTCTTTCATGCAGAACCGTTTTGATGAGATAAGTGTCCCTTATGTGGAGATTAACCACCTTCTCTTCGTTTAAAGCATGAAAGCAGTAAGGCTTATATGGGTCTATATGACTTGGGTAATATGTATGTTTAGTCAATATGACTATCTCTCTCACTCACTAAGCGCGCCGATATCTTTTTGCGGCGGCGGCAGTGCGCCGGCGTGGCGCTTATATCTAGTCAGGACATTTCCGGGGTCTGGAACTACAGGAAAACAGTCCAAGGGTAGAAGTTATGCTGTTTTAAGCCAAAACACTCTTTCCCAGGCTGCTCTAATACCAAAGATATAATAGAATAGTGGACGCATAAAGTTCGACTCTCAGTTTAACGAATATAAAAATAATTTTAATATTTTTTTAAAACTTTATTAAAACAATAATGTGTTGTGATTAAAGTATAATACGCTCCCGTCTCCCCTACTACACTTCATTTTATACAACTAATGGAAAATTTAATACATTGTAGAAGCAGATAACAGTTATAAAAGGTTAAATATATAGATGGAGAGCTACTAGGAAATTCAGAGCAGGTGTTTGAGGCAAGCTGTAACCTTGTCATATACTTCTCCTATTGTACCTCAACACGAGACTGCAGGTCTGGCTGGTCAGAAGCGGAACTTAGTCAATATACAAATTATTGAAAAGTGAATTTTTTAATACCCAAAAAACATGTTTTCAGGCAATTTTAAATTATAATTGTATGATGACAAAACCGAGATCTTTACACAGTCTTTAACTGTACCAAATTTCATCCATTTATATTCATAATTACAGAAGCTAGAAGCGCGGACAGAAATTTGGTACAAATAAAGACTGTGTATGATAGATCTCGGTTTTGGAATCATACAATTATAATAATTTTACATTTTAGGGGTTGCTCTCTATACATGTGAAGTGGGGATGAAAAAAATAGATAAGCCCGGGCATGTGGACGTTACATGCTCAGGTTAGGTTTTTATCTTAGAGTCTTATGTTTACCCAGACATCCTAGTTTACCCAGAGTTTAATGTTTAAGTTTTTAAGTTTACATCGTGTTTTTATTTTTTTAACCTTTTTCCAATTTACATTTACACTGGTCTGGCAAGGTTAAAGCCCCGACTAAATGACCTGGCTTTTTTTTCTCCAACTCCTTAAACATTATACTAACACTATATCAAAATTTCTAATTGCCTCAAGGCTCAAACATGTTTTCAAACAATCCCCAAGGATTAAAAAAATCAGTTTAAAAAATTGGTATATTTACTAAGTTCTGCTTCTGACCAGCTAGACTAGGAGAAGTATAGGACATGGTTTCAGCTTGCCTCCAACACCTGCTCTAAATTTCCTAGTAGCTCTTGGGCTAATAATATAACAAATTAAATACATCTCCATTGAGATAGAAATCCGAATATCGCAAATTAAACTAATTAAGTAATATAACAATAAATAAAAACTATATATATTTAGACTTAGGAGCTGTTTCACAATCCTCTAATAAGTGTCGGATTGTCGGATAGCTTATTCGTAACTTTTGTCAATGCTTATGATATATGATGTTTTATATCAAGCGACAGAGACACAACACACAAATATGCCATCTGACACTTAACAGTAGGTTGTGAAACGGGCCCTAGACTAGACATTATTTCATATCACAAAATATACATATCTATTAAAATACCTTCGTAAATAATATTAATAATAATTAAAAGTTATTTTTTAATCAAATAAAATTGTTTATTTGCGATTGATGTGATACCTAATGAATATAGTGCGTTCCGAGTTATTTTACCTCGGAGTTCCTAAGAGAGTGATCCTTATGTCACAGGCATAAAGGTTAAGTCAGAGGTGAAATAACTCTTAACATACTATAGTTACAACAATGGCAGCGTTCTTTGGGAAAAAAATTTTAGGCGCATGCATTGCATGCATTATGATTTGCGCGTGCATGTCGCCGAAATTTTTGACATTCGAAAAATTATGCGCAGAAGTTTTGCGCACGTATACTGCGCATGCGCCAAAAAAAAATCCCCAAAGAACGCACCGAATGGTTTTTTTGCCAAATTGCCAATAATACCAACACCTGCTAAAATTAATTGTTGATTATATAATATCATGTTATCTCTCTCGCTCTTCGTATTAATGAAAGAGAAGGTATAATCTTTTGACAAATTATTAACACTACCAGGCGTTGGTGATAATCGATTACGCAAACGAGTTAGCGAATCAAAGTGCTAAATTGATAAACTACCGACAATTTCACCTTAGAAACCAGGCATCAAAGAGATTTGAATGAAATTCAGCACTCAGTCTAGATTTACCTACATAAAATTTTTTGATAATATGTACATTTCCCATCGAAGAAGCCTTGGGCTACTTTTAAAATTTTAATAAATGAATTTGTCATGTCGTAATCTTACCGTCTTTGTATAACAGCTGAATCTTGCAATCGTAAATATATGCCAAAAATTCAATGAACGATTGTCAAAATATGCCAAGTGAAATACAAAAAAATACATTAAAAAAATGTGTACCCACTATTCTACTATGTCTGAGCCTAACTCAATATTTTTAAAGCAAACATATTATTTAATCTCATTGTGAAGATATACTGATAATCCTAGCCAATAACTAATATTTGTGTCAAACTTCTTGTTAAGGTTTATTTACTGTTAGTTTTCTACGAGCTCCAACTTGTTTATTTTCTTTTTTCACTTCGGATTTTGAAAATAAGTATTGCGTGAATGAGTCCACTTTCAAATCTACACCAGGTACTAAGTTTAATTTCTTGTCTATTAAATTGGAGATACCTCCTTTGTTTATGGTTTGCAATATACTAGATTTGTTTATGTTCTTAAGTTTCATGTCTGTTACGTTATCCGATCTGTGTGGTTGTACAGGCTGGTATTCATTAGTTTTTCTAAAGCTCTCCGGTAACATGTCCGATTTCAATTTAACGAGCGTTGTGTTCACAACTGAACAGTCTATTTGCATCAATGTTACATGGTCTTTTATTTGGGAATCTGAAACAGGGATGGTTTTTTTGAAGAAAAAAAAATGTTTTTATAATATTTTTATTCCAAATACATTTGATAAAATCAATTACGGATATTTTGGGCATAATTATGATGATCTACTGCTTATGTTAAGACAGAAAAGTTATTTAAAAGTTTTGAAAAAAATAATATTAAATAAAATTACATTACGGCCCTACGGAGGTCATTGGCGGAACACAGCTGATCGAATTTATATTATAAAGGCAAAGACTTTGCTTTCGATTTAAAGTCAGCCGTTTCTGTGAGGTTAATGACCTCAGCACCATAAAGCGCGCCATGTAATTTTATTAAGTATAATTTAATATTTATTTAGTATAATGGAAACATAATAGAGAGAATTAATAAATTCAGAAACCTAGGAAGTATAATAAGTGTCGACTCCAGATGTACTGCGGAAATTACCACTAGAATTGCAATTGCCAAGAGAGATTTCAATATTACAATTTTTAACATCAAAAATTAAAATTAAAGTAAAGAAGAAACTAATAAAAACTTATATCTAGAGTTTAGCTGTATATGATACCGAGTCCTGGACAATGAGAAGTAGGGATAGGGCACGATTAGAAGCGTTCGAAATTCGAAAGCTGGTGCTGGAGAAGGATGCAGCGGATAAGTTGGAAGGAAAAGAAAACGTGCTACAGATGATAGGAGAAAAGATAAACATATTTAAAACTCTAAAAAATAGAAGAGGAAAGATGATTGGGCATCTTATAACACATGACACATTCGTGAGGACAATATTAGAAGAAAAGATAGAAGGAAAAAGGGGTAGGGGAAGGCCAAGGAAAAGCTGTATTAGTCAACTTGTAGAGAATGTAAATGTCATGTCCTATAGAGAGCTGAAGATACTAGTGGAGGATAGAGAAAAGTGGCAGAAGCTCCACCGAAAAGGGCTCAAAGGCTCGACCCCGGCCCTTAAATTAAAAAAAAAGGATCATTGGTTTATTCGAAATTTTTAAATTATTTTCTACCTAAATGCAGATTACATAAGCAGTATATCATGCCCAAAATATCCGTAATTAATTTTGCCAAACCGTATAATATTCTGGATTTTAATCTAACTTGAGTTAATGAAAGTAAAATAGTGATGTTAACAGAATGTTAACCTATATAACAGAATATGGACAGATACAGATACTAACCAGATAGAAGACTTTTTTTCTGATCTATCTATGGCCTAATTTATTACTTTGCCTTTGTCTAAACACTAAACTGTTAACTTTTGATAAGAGATTTTTTATCTATCAGTAATAAAAGTTAAAATAAATTACTTACCATTGCCTGATCTAGCTGGTAAAATAAGCGCCATTTTCGGAGGTCTAGTTGTATTATGTGACACTGCTGGCAACAAGAGATGTTCTCCTTTGCCTACTCCCACCACATAAAAAGTATCGTCCCTTCGATCGAGCGCTTGCAAAAATGTATTCCATTCAGCGAATTGATTCATATCTAAATCGTCAATTGATTTTCTAATTGGCTTGTGATATAAACGATCATAGTAGTGCTCTCTTAGATCCATTTCCTTAGCGAATGTGTTACGTTTGAATCGTCGGATTTTCGTCTTCTCGCGAATACTTCTAGCATTTCTGGTTGGCGTGTCGAATACGTTTTTGATTTTCAATTTCCTAAACGGTCGGTAGGAATCTAGCAAGGCATCTGTAAAGTCAGTTGTTGTTAGTTAAGTTACAAAATTAAAATAGTTTCTGTCTAAGTAAAAGTAAATCTCTGTAAAAAGCTATTTTAGGGACACATACATTTATTTTATAATCTTTAAAAGCAATAAATGGGTATTGCTTTTAAAAAACAAATTTAGGTTACAGTACGACTTTATAGTAAGCCCGGGGCGTGCATCATCGTATATTTAAATGAATAAAACAAATTTCAAATACCTGCAAGTTTCTCTTCATCCATATAGTAATTCTTCTCCTTTGAAGAGCCAGTCCAGTTTAACGTCTTTCCATTTCCAATCCACCGTTTCAACTCGCCAGCTATCCTGATACTCTCAGTTTGATTTATGTTCACATCGTTAGTTTTGTTTTGGCAGTTGACCCCATTGTAACTTTGATTCATAAACTCGCCACTTTGGTCGTAATCTAAAACGAATTACAATTAAGTTTCTGTAATTTCTACTTTAATAGTACATATTTTACTAAGACTAAAAAATTAATAACACGCTTGAGTACGTGCACACACACACGCACCTAGCGCTTACGTTGGCACGCCTACTTAAAAAAAAAGTATTTAGTATTAATAGGCATGTTGCCTAATTTTTTTTTTATCATCTATTCGATGTTAGACAACATGTTAAATAAACAATCTAGAACCCATTTTAGTATATCTTAAAAAATAAAGAATATACAAACAATTTAAATTTACAATACGGAAGAGAGCGATATATCGGCCTGTGACGTCACTAGTTGCACTATTTGTCACTACAAAATGTATGACGGATGCAACTTGTGACGTAACAAATCGTTTTGCGAGAAAGAGATGGCAATATTTTTTATTTGTTTATAATTTTTCAGCCATGTTTAAATTACATATACATACCGGCAGATATATTATTTTCACTATCTTCAGACCACAGGAGATGCCTTGAACCCACATGGGGTGACTCAACAGGTCCCACAAATGGCTTTGTAGACCAGCTTAATACAAAAAAACAATTACTATAAAACATTATTACAACATAATTAAGCTATGATGAAATGATCGAGATAAGAAAACGATGAGAGAGATTAAGAGAGTCATTTTAAAACTTGTAAAAGTGCACATTTACTAAGGTGACGAAGGACGGACGAAGGTAAGATTTAATTTAAGTAATTTTTAAATAACTAAACCTCACCCAATAACGTTCCAATTCATGGACACTATGAACACCATCGCGAAAATCACAGCAATATTTTTCTTAGGTACCAAAATTGAAGAATCAATTCGAGGTATCTGAAATAAGTGAGAGTTGAGTTAAGAGTAGAAGTGTTAAATCCTTTTCTTAAAACATATTTATTCATAAAATCACTACATAGTATAAAACAAAGTAGCTTTATCTGTCTGTCCCTATGTATGCTTAGATCTTAAAAACTACGCAACCAATTTTGATGCGGACGTTTTTAATAGATAGAGTAATCCATGAGGAAGGTTTTATACATGCATAATATAGTAGAAAAACACTGATAATTTTAGAGGTTTCTAATGTCGTTAATAAACACATTTCTTTGAGCTTACATTGCAAACGCTAGCTGAACCCTACGAGATATATCAAAATAATGTACTACAGTATTGTACACCTTAAAAAAGTCTACAAAAAAGTCCGCGATGATATATGTCTATCTCATAAGGATAACCCATAATAACAATTTTTTATCCTTTACCTTTATACGAGATATAATGGCTTATTTACGAAGCGATTTCAAGCAATACAGCATTAATCCATATCCAATTAAGTACTCTTAAATACATTGTACATTTAATACAGTCGTTCGCAAAGTGGGCGACAACGCCTCTTTGTGAGCGCTGGAGGCCTAGAGGCCGTGAAGAAATTTGGGGGCGCTGATGTGATTTAAGAAGGCATGGGTGATATGTAAGTTAAGCTAATTTATATTTTAAAATTACTATATATTAATTATTAAACTGAAATTAAAATCCTCCTACTACAGAACATTCATTTATTAGTTTATATATGTATATCCTATTTTATGGTATAAATATAAACTAAAAATATGTATATTAAATATTTATTATTTTTCATGCGTTCACAACGCTATTTATATCTTAAGGTATTAGGAATTGATATCAAACACTGAAAAATATTCATGTTTTCAAGTTTTGCAGGTGAGTTCCCCCACCTCCGAAAACACATAATAGGTCTTTACCTATGAAATTGCCGTTCTGCAGTACTGGCCATTTCAAATCAAAATAATTTTTGTTTGGCTAAGAATTCTAATTTCAAATTAATTTTATTTTCAAAACATGGAATTCTTTTTCCAAAAGTACTCATTTGTTTATTGATTAGTGTTACATTTTCATCGCATTTCAATCTTTTTCGTCATCATGGATACGTTAAAAATTCCAGTAATTATGGAATATGAGTACCGTCGAGGCAGCAACGCGGTACAAGCGGCACGCAACATCAACGACGTTTACGGAGCTAACACTGCAAACCAACGCACCACCTGTTATTGGTTTGCTCGCTTCCGTTCTGGAAATTTCGACCTGAAAAATGAACCTCGCGGTCGTCCGAAGACTTTGGTCGACAATGACGAATTAAAGGCGATTGTAGAAGCTGTTAATATACAATCTACGACTGAATTAGCAGCAGCTTGCGACGTTAGCGTCAAAACAATATTGGTCCATTTGCGTCAAATTGGCAAGGTAAAAAAGCTTGACAAATGGGTGCCCCACGAACTCCATCGTGACATCGAACATGATCGCCAGCGCGAAGTACGCGTCGAGACGTGCCTTGCACTGCTCAACAGACACACAAATGAAGGAATTTTGAACCGCATTGTTACCTGCGATGAAAAATGGATTCTATTTGATAACCGTAAGCGCTCAGCAAGTTGGTTGGATCCTGGTTCAGCACCTAAACAATGCCCTAAACGAAAACTTACCCCCTACCAAACGGGGCGAGCATTACTGCAGATGTGTACTGTGAAGAACTGAACACAATGATGGAGAAGCTGGCACATCTCCAACCAGCATTGGTCAATCGCTCGTCTCCGCTGCTCCTGCACGACAACGCGCGACCTCATACTGCACAGCAGACGGTCTCCAAGTTGCAAGAATTGGGGTTGGAAGCTCTCCGTCATCCGCCCTACTCACCAGACCTTGCGCCTACAGAATACTACTTTTTCCAGAATTTGGATAACTTCTTGGCGGGAAAAAAATTCAATTCCCGAGAGGCAGTACAAAATGCCTTTGAAGAATTTGTTGCCTCCCGTCCAGCTGATTTCTTTAAGAAGGGCATCAATAAATTGCCACTGCTTTGGCAAAGATGCATTGATTGCATGGTTGATTACTTCGATTAATAGAAATAAAAAATACATGAAAAAAATTAGTTTAAATTTTTTCATACAAAACGGCAATTTCATAGGTAAAGACCTAATATTAAAAATAGGTATATCTATTGTTGCAGCCAAGCTGAGCATTTGCCGAACGCGGGTTTTTTTGTGTACCTGATCAAATAAAATAAATTGAAATTAGAATGTTCAATTATAATTCATCAGACATCATTATTGCGAGCCTCTGGTAAGAAAATGCAACCGCTATGTCCCTGCATTTAAAATGCAGGGACATAGCGGTTGGAACACCCTGGGTACGCTTTGCCCTATAGCACGTTAAGTGCGCTCGATAGAACTGAAATTTGAAGTTCTTGAAACCATTTTCTCAGTCATGGTTGTATTGAAAAATCCCAAAAAAATATGTTAATCTGCATTATATTTTGCCGAGGACTGTATTTTATTTCATGTTTTCCATTTTCTAAACAAATTAATTACGATTTTAGAAACACAAATGCATGAGTAAATAGCGGTATAAATTTGAAATTGGAATTCCTAATCAAAGAAGATATATTTGAGATCAAAGTGGCCAGTATGACAAAACGCCAATTTCATATGTAATGACCTAATATCTATGTAGGATTGATTTTAATTAAAAACACAAAAAATAATAGTTAAAGTCAACGCGACGGAGTGAACGCAGCTATAATGTGAGTGAAAGGGAAGTATGAGAGGAAGAGAGATAGATGGCGGACGATATAAGAGGATAGGATGTGTGTATCAGATGTGAAAGTAAAAAAATTAATAAAAGAAGATAAGAAGTTTTTTCTTTAATTTTCCACTCTTCACGACAACGAGCCAACCCCCCGCCCACATATATATACCAGCCCCGGATCTTAAATTTTTATAGGCGGGGCAAAATCTTAAAAATACCGCCCCCGCCCACTTATTTTTTTTTACCTTTACCATCCTTTTAATTTCAGCTATCAAATGTCTACAAATTGATTGACATTTGGACTTCGGCTTTCAGGAAATAATGCATCCAGTGGATTGAGCCAGCGTGGGACACGTAGCAAATTCTGCCACGGGGCCCCCGAGAGAAAAGCGGGCGAGCGGAGAGAGCGAGCATAATATGCTCGTTATATAAAACGCGAGTGACTGTAGCGAACGAGCTATTTTTTTATTCTATTTACTACTTGAATTAATTTTTACACCCTGAAAGACTGTGTACTTTAGAAAATAAAATAAATATCCTAAAACCGACCTACGGAACTAAGTACGTGTGTGTTCTGTATCTTAAACGCGAGCGAGCGTAGCGAGCGAGCAATAATTTTTTGGATTAAAATCTGTTCATCTTTAAAACCTGAAAGACTATTCTCATCCACATGAAATGAGAAACTGTTACGTTTTTTTATAAAAAAGGGACTGTTAAGTTTTTGGAAAATAAGTTAACAAATGAAAAAACAATTCTTCCACTATGTAGGTATCAAACGATTCAGAATATTTTCAAGAATCGGCTAACTACACTGTCATGTGGAGAAAATTTAAAAAAATAAATATTTTAATTTTCATATAGGTACAATAAACAATAAGTTTATCCTGTGGGCGAGCGGGCGCGTATTTTGAACTATGCCTACGCGCTTCACGAATAATGTTCGTGCAGCGCATCTCACTCCGCGCTCTTACCGCGCGCCGCTCCCGGTCTCGTGGTCCGTGTTCTGTAACTCTGGGTATCGGTTGAGTTGATATTATGGTCACAGTAAAACGAGTGAAATTTCTGTACCTGCTTGTACTATTATTTTTTCTGTGGTCAAACTTAAGTAAATGATGAGTTGTTCATTCGTCTGTAAAGTGTGAATTTGGCCGCCCTCGGAGCTTTCCACTCGGGGCATGGGCCCCAGCTAGCCTTAGCCCTACCCTAGATCTGGGGCTGATATATACATATTATTTTTTTGATGTAAAGGGTACACTTCGACTTTTTCTAAAGTAGTCTTAGCATATGCTACCAAAAAGTAAGATTTTGCACCAAGGCATACCCTGGATCCAAAAATACTAAACAGAACTACTGAGTCCTTATATATACATGTTGGGGATTCCGGCGTTGTTTATAGAACTGCATAGTCCAGTCATCTTAGGCCAAATTAGGTGAATATCTTGGAAAATCGACATACCCAGTATATTATCACGTAAATACTTGTATTTTGACATCCCAAAAATTGTTCTCAAAATTCACATATAATTGGATGGTCGCAAGTTTTAAAGTCAGGGGTCAACATTATATTCAACATACATTAAATTCATTCTTTCTTTCTAATAATTCTCAAATTTATCAATGCAATAACCCTCATAATCTCTTTCTGTAATTGTAAAAATACTAAGGGACATATTTTAATTATATTCTCATTTACACGAATTCCATTTGAAGTAAAAAATAATTAAGTAAGAATTTAATTAATTGATTAAATAATTTAAATTTATTAATAATGGGGTTGGACAATGCGTAACGAATTCCTGGAACCTATCATGACTATTTTACCACCTGCTCCAGATGAATTACTCAATACAATATTCTGTAACTGCAAGAGTGGCTTTGTCTCAAGATGTGGATGCAGGAAAGCGAGGTTACAGTGCTCTTTGGCTTGCGGCCAATGTAATGGTCGAGCTTGTCTCAATTCTGTACCATATCAGACCGATATTAATGATGATAGAACCTTTGACCGAGAAATCATTAATGACTTGGAGACAAATGTCGTTGAAGACGGTAATGAAGAGGAACTTGAAATTCTGCAACAGCGGGACGATGACGACGATGATGAAGAAGAAGAAGAAGAGAATTGAAATTAGAACTGTTCTCGAAATTTTTATTCTTTTTTATTAATTTTGACAATAATTAATCTATAAAATGACACTTTTAATAAAAACATTAACCGATTTTAACACTCTCCAGTCGGCGCGATACCCCCACGTCGCCTACAAAATCAGTATGGGACGTGACGCTTAAGGTCACTGGCGTTATACAGAGGTTTAAGATTAGCAGCGATCGCTCGCGTTTATCGGAGATATTTAGTGAGGAAAATAACAATACTTAATAAAACAAGCTGCCCGTGCCCAGTTCATACTTATTATTGTGTATGGAATTTTCAGAAGCTATATAAACGGATACAGTATGATCCTTATCAAATTAAATACGTTACTCACTTTAAGCATTTTATACACATTATAGTAGCCCTTTAAACCATACAGTTGAAATTAATATCTTATACATATTTAGAAGATATCGTAAAATTTATATTCAAGCGCGAAAAATATATTGTATCAAGCGATCTCGCACGCGCGTCGAGGTGATAGGGTCCCGATTTTACCCATTGGGTACGAAACCCTAAAAATTTTTTAATATTGTATACAGAAGTATATCGCAATGCGTAGAGTTATTTGCTGAAGAAGTTTTTTCTCCAAGAATGTGCGAACACTATTCCACGTGGGCGAAGCTAGTAGCAAATAATGTATCAAAAAGGTTCTTACTTTTCGTTTGTGACCACTTGACTCAAGTTGGTCTCTTAGCAGTTTATTTTCTAGCCTGAGTCTTCCAATTTCTTGATGTGCTTCTAACAACTGTTGTTCCAATGCGGATACATATTCTTTCTTTTTCTGTCTCGACTGACAAGCTGATTCACTGTAAACACGAAAATATTTTGTAAGGGTCAGTTCACACAGAGACGCGACTTTTTAAGATAGCGATACAAAATATGTCTTTATTAAAAAGTGCGCACCGCGTCGCCTTTCGGTGTAGGATGACAGTTGACACTAAGTTAAAAGAATATTAAAAAAAGACAAAGAGAAACTTTATTCAGAATCGACTTTCCCACGTGCAAGATTACAGGCTTATAATTTTGACGTGGTGCAGAGATGCTTTAAGGTCAATTCACACCGAAACGAAATGATAAGCGACTTAGCGCTACATTTTAAAGATTGCTATTCTAAATTGAACTTTATTCATAGAGAAGGAGCAGAGTAGTCGATCATGTGATGAAAGATCTTTATAAAAAGCTTGAAGTATTACCGATTTTTTATCATCCTCTGTTGTTTCTTTATGGCTTTGATTTCTGCATCTGTTAACCTGGACATGTCTATCATGGATCCATTTGATTCATCCTTAATTACTGTTGCATTGACATTACACTCTATGCTTGTTCTGTGAACTTCTGGCTTCAAGTTTAACACTATACTATTCTTAGGTATTGTCTGAAAATATCAATTGTTACTTTATCTAAGCTTTAAGCCCAATCTTAAAAATGCCTTAATTTTTTTACTTTTACCATCTTTATAATTTCAGCTACCAAATGTCCACTAATTTATTGACATTTGGACTTCGGCTTTCCGGAAATAATGCATCCATTATGCAGCATTGTAGCAAATTCTGCCACGAGCGAAAAACGGGCGAGCGGAGATTTTTTATTCTATTTTACTACTTGAATTAATTTTTACATGCTGTAAGACTGTGTACTTTAGAAAATACAATTAAATCAATATCCTAAAACTGACCGACGGTACTAAGTAACATAATATGTGTATCTTAAACGCGAGCGAGCGAGCAATAATTTTTTGGATTAAAATCTGTTCATCTTTAAAACCTGAAAGATTATACTCATCCACATGAAATCTGTTCTGATCTGTTAGGTTTTTCTGTTACGTTACACTGTTGTGTGGAGAAAATTTTTTAAAAAGATTATTTTAATTTTCATATAGGTACAATAAACAATAAGTTTATCCTGCGGGCGAGCGGGCGAGCGGGCGAGCGGGATCGTATTTTGAAATATGCCTACGCGCTTCGCGAATAATGTTAATGCATCGCATCTCACTCCGTGCTCTCACCGCGCGCCGCACCCAGTCTCGTGGTCGTGTTCTGTAACTCTGGTGAAATTTCTGTACCTGCTTGTACTACTTCTGTGGTCAAACTTAAGTAAATGATGTTGTTCATTCGTCTGTAAAGTGTGAATTTGGCTACCCTCTGAGCTTGCCGCCCGGGGCATGGGCCCCAGCTAGCCCCCCCTAGATCCGGGGCTGAAGCTTACTTATAAGAAAGAAAAGACACAGCTCGCATAAAAACACAATTCACCGCGATAGCACAAGAAACTGTCAAAAATCAACACAGTTGACACCACACTTGTCAAAAGGAGTTAATGCTCATCTATTGAATGGATTTGATTTGGCGGGTCCAATACTAGTCCTCGAATATGAGACTTCAAATGAGCTCAGACACTATTCTACTACTATTATTAATATGAAAGTTTGTGAGGATGGATTGATGGATGTTTGTAACTCTTTCATTCAAAAACTACTGAACAGATTTCGATGAAATTTTGTATGGTAGCAGTTTAAGCTCTGGATAAACACATAGGCTACTTTTGGAACGAAGCTCCTTATGGCGCGTTGCGAAAGGGGGCTAGACAGAAAAAATTAAGACTGGCACGACACTTTTTGCCACTCGAAATCACAATGTAATAACGACTATTAAGAATGATACAAAAACGACCTTATCACCTTGACAATAATGTAGAATTTAGCAATTACACATTGTGACTGTTATCGGTATTCCTTCGACGTGCTTTCGGCCATCTTTGACTACTTAGTTCAACTATTTGTTTTGTATAATATAATATATTATATCTATACAGATAAACAAAATTGAAGTGTCTGTTTGTAATTTCAAATTACCAGCTTTTATTTTCACTTAATGCATTTAAAAGTGTGATCAGTACTTACAATAAAATATAAATTGTTAACATTTTTCTGTCCATCTGTCAGTCTGTGTGTTTGTTCCGGCTAATTTCTGAAACGGCTAGACCGATTTTCACGGGACTTTCACTGGCATATATAGTAGACCAGTTCAAAAAAACCGACTATTTGTTTTTTTTCAAAATTCGCAGTGAAATATCTTCCTAGTGATGAAAAAAGAAGACTGTGAAAACGGGAGCCCTTAATATTAATATTGAAAGGTCGCTCATCGTGAATTTCTATTTTACATTTAAATAACATGGAGAAATTTTTTTTTTAACTTTGGAATTTTATAACTCATTTTTGAATGAGCGTATCGGGATGAGCGATACATGTTTTTAAAGGAAATTGAACGCTCTAAATAAAATGTCTCTTGTGTTTTTTTTTGTAAGTTTACTCCTCTAATAGTTATTCAAGTTTAAAATTCAACATGTAATTAATTTAACGTTTTTTTCTTAAATTGTGATATAATAATCTACACCGATAAATTTCAATTAATGATAACTATTCTTTCATAGGTATGTCAGCCAAGAAATTACTACAAAGAGCTACTAGAATTAGCTTTAATTTTTCTTGATGGTCAACCAGAACGCACGAATAATTTTAAGCGCCCAGGAGCAATGCATCATGCACGATGGATGGCTAAAGCTATTTACAGTTTGAAAATTTTCATTTTTAGAAATCAGTTTCCCCTTTCAAAACAAGAAATTAATAATTTACGTCATGTCTGTATTTTTGTGATTTTAGTTTATATTAGAGTATGGTTTACGTGTTCTTTAGCGATCCAAGCTCCTAATAATGATTTAGAAATGTTAAAAAAGTTACTTCATTACAAAAATATTAATCAATTAGTTTCACAAAAAGCGTTAAAGAAAATAGGTGATCATATGTGGTATTTGAACGAGGAATTAGCTCCTCTCGCATTATTCGACAATAACGTTTCTGATGAAATAAAGAAAAAAATGTGCGTAGCTATGCTTCAAAATCCGGAGAATAAACTGATCAAAGACAAGCGATATGTTGCTGATGGAAAGAATTTGGAATCATTTTTGGAAAAAGACTTAAGTGCATTTGTTTCAACGAAATCATTGACGCTCTTTCAAATATTTGATTTACCCTATGATTTCCTTGATATTGATGTACGGATGTGGTCTGAGAATGAAAGTTATAAAGAAAACCTAGAATTTTTCAGAGGGTTAACAGTAGTTAATGATGTAGCGGAACGGGGTATTGCATTAATAGAAGATTACAATAATTGCTTAACGAAAAATGAGGAGCAACTCCAATATCTTCTACAAGTTGTACAAGAGCATCGTCGACGTTATCCAAATTTTAATAAAAAAACATTAAAATAGCCATCACTTTATTTTATAACGATTTTTTTACTCTAATTTATAGAAAAATAGTTGTTTCAATAAAAATATTTATGAAAATGATACCTTAAAATTTGTTTTTTATTTCAATAAATTAAAAAGGACTGTTCCTAAAGTGTCGTCTTTTTATTAAGATGTCCTTATTGGGTTATTGGTATTTAATTGTTGTTATTAGCATTTCATTGTTCGTGGTTTTAATAGTTGAAGTGAAAATCGTAAATTTTATAAAATGAAAATAATCGTGTTAAACTTGAAGCTTTTAACTATACAATTGTAAAATAATTTTTTTCGAAGATAAGTTTTATTATTATATCACAATTTAAGAAAAAAACGTTAAATTAATTACATGTTGAATTTTAAACTTGAATAACTATTAGAGGAGTAAACTTACGAAAAAAACATAAGAGACATTTTATTTAGAGCGTTCAATTTCCTTTAAAAATATGTATCGCTCATCCCGATACGCTCATTCAAAAAAGAGTTATAAAATTCCAAAGTTAAAAAAAATTTTTCTCCATGTTATTTAAATGTAAAATAGAAATTCACGATGAGCGACCTTTCAATATTAATATTAAGGGCTCCCGTTTTCACAGTCTTCTTTTTTCATCACTAGGAAGATATTTCACTGCGAATTTTGAAAAAAAAAAATTGTCGGTTTTTTTAAACTGGTCTAATATATAGCTTATAGCAAGTTTTTTATCCCAAAGAACTACAGTGTTTCCATGGGATACTGTAATTACGCGGGAGGAGCCGCGGGAAAAACCTAGTTCCTTATATGCAATAAACAATTCTTACCTCAATCACATATGCATTTGGGCTAAATTGGCTTTCCTTTTGAGGTAGCGGCGACAACGATATTGTGCCATTCTTTGTACTATCAGTGGGCACCACTATGGGTGACGGCTTGGCGACATTTACAGCTCTCTTCAGTATACAAGGTATCTTCCTTTTGTCAATTATAGGAACTTGATTAATCTCCCTTTTAATGGAGTTTTCATTTATGACATTGAAAGAGGCATTATTTACGGTATCTGTAAAAAATACAAGCAATCAAGGTTTTATTGGATCTTTAAATCTAGTCCACATTTCTAGTAATCTGGTGTACATTAAGAATGTGGATACCAGTGTGATCATAAAATTGAGAATGTTCACTATGGATCACACTGATATATTATGTAAATTGTGAGGTTGTAGATAAATCCTTATAAAAGCAAACCCACCCTTAGAAGTATTATTATTAATATTTGCATAATTTTCATGGATGTAAGCATCTTCCTTTTTCACAACCTAAAAGGGAAAATAACAATAATAGTTGGTTTCTGTTATAAGTTTATTTTTTGTAGGAAATCTGAGAGATACTTATAAGAATTTTCTTTACTTAACTAATGCCCGGTTTCTGATCAGTTATTTGATGGTAGTTTATGAATTCAAGCACTTTTGATTGGATGATATAAACACATTAACCAATAAAAGGACCATTGAATAGATAAACAACTAACAAAAATCCTCAGAAACCGGGCATTAGGGCCCTACATAAAAAAAAGGAAACATTTCACTTCTATTTACCTGTATGATACCATTTTCTATTGCCATAACAGGTCCATGTTTTTTATTATGTAATGAATTTGAAGGGACATGGTTTCGACAAGGTGCTAAAAGTAAGATTTGGAATCATTCAATATTATCATAAAGTATGGAGGCTAGTAAAAGTTTTTTTTATAATGACAAATAGATTAAAAGAGCAATATAATTATTAATTTGTACCTGTTTTATGAAGAAATAATTCAACATCCTCTGGTTTGAGCTCATTTGTGGGTTCACTATCTATGGATGTCCAGTCAAATGGTGATAGGGAGGTCTGCCTTTCAGTGGTCCGAATAGAACTAATAATATTAAGTTTTAACACCCTAAGTAATGACCTTCAAACACATTAACTGACATGAGTGTGGCCAACAGTGCAAATAAAATTCATTGCCATATTTGTCTTAAATTCCCCTAATTCAAAACACACTTAAAAGTTGTATTCTAATTGGTTGTGGTTAACAAGAATCTTAAGACATTACTAATTAATTAGTTGAATATTTAGTATTCATAATAGTACTTTACTTAATCATATTACTAATAATTATTGTCGTGACTACAGTTTTAAGATGATGTAACTTACTTTTTGGAGTCATCATCACTACTGGAGTCTGAATTGCTACTTTCATTGGACAAGGATTTGGTGCTTAAGTCTGGTGACAAGGGAGGTACCAGCAATGGCACAGCATCTGCTAAAATTTGACTTGGGGATGCATCAGCAGCATCTAGTAATGACCAGTGGTATTCTTGTGTTAACTGATCTAAAAGATAGTCTTCATCTAGAACAAAAAATATATAATATTTTTAATATAATTAAGTAATAGAAGTATGTATTTCTACTGTAGTTGTAAAAGCTTTTATTGTTTAGTTTTATCAACATAATATTAGTTTTATTTCCACATGTTGTGGCAAAAATTGTGTCCAAATTGTGTTGAAATAAATGATTGATTGATTGATCTTACAGTCCGTTCAAAGTTTACCTATTACAGGAACTTTATGCCAATGGCTTAAACTTCACTTTATAGAAACTCTGAGGTAAAATAACTCTGGACACATGATGCTTGCAAACCCTCAGTAGGACTTGTGTGGTGGACTACAGCCATTGCGTTTCATTACAGGAGACAGTTTAGGAGGAGTTCAGTGACATACACACGTACAGTAGAATAATATATATAAAGATTATAAAGTATAAAAACGAATATAATTTACTAGTAGTTAAAATATATAAAAGTTTTACTTTAATATGTCAAGGTAATACACCTTTCTGATTAATAAATAATTTATTGATACAACTAATTTTGAGCTTTCATGTAATAGGCGAGTTCAACATTGTATTGGTTAATTCGATTAAGAGGTATCATGAGGTATTTACATAAAAGGTTGAAATATTATGTTATTGCTTTATGAATAAAACCGAAAGTAATTTCAAGGTTTACGAGGCAAGATGTTGCTGCATATGTTACGAAACCGGAAGGTTAACGACATTAATTGGTATTGAATTCACAACATTGCACTTTTGTTTTCATAACTAGCCGGAGTCTTATTGCGCGAAAAAGAAGTGTACCATTTACCGTTTAAACAATCCTTGTTCCCGCTAAAGATATCCACATCCATTGGAAACGGTCGTAAAATTAGTTTCAGCTTCTAAATGTTAAACAGGAGTTAAATTTTTTACTAATTATTAAATAAAAACACCACTTCATTCTACGTTTAGAACAATGTGAGTTTTTCTTCTTCCACTTCTTTTACTTCTGCAACATTTTTTCATCAGTTATTTTAATAAAAAAATTAAGTAGGTGGAATTTATTAGAATAAAGTTAATAAAAAAATAAAGTTATAAATAATAGTTTAATTTGCCTTTATATGTAATATGCGCAAATTGTGCAAGTATAGCGCTGGTGTAGATATAAGAAATAAATTATTGCACAACACTCGCTCGCTGCTGACATACTTTTAACTTTTGACTTTAACATGACCGGTCTATGTGAAAAACGTAAACTGCTGTCAATATTGATTTGACAATTGACACTGACAATTGACTGTTTTCATTTATCCCCAATTTTAGGATTATTCTCGTATTTTATTATTTCTAGGTACACTTTATTAAGTTGCGGCTATCTTGTTAACTTTTCACAATGCTATACTTTCAACCGCAAAGATGTGATAGATTAGTCACCGAAATAAAATGTTACCACTGAATCTTACAAGGGAATGCTTTCGGAGTTTAGATGATTTATGTGCAATTCCAAGTGATTTAAAGTCACCGGCAGCGACAATGTCCGGTCCAGACGAACAAGAAGATTTTATATTTCGTCCGCAACAGCATTTAGATGCTAAATGGCTAAATCCTGATTTGCAAGAAGTCCTACATGATCCTAAATCGCTTTGCGCCACATTCAACAGCCTCTTAATAGACAGAGAAATATACTTCGATGCTGGAAACGGTCTAGTGAATGGAGCAGGAATAACTGCTAAGCTGGGAGACAGTGGGAAATATTACTGTGGCCTTAGAGTAAGTAAATGCTTGTTTGACACTTGTGGGCAATTTGATATTTCTATGAAGCTGTAATAAGTATTAACTTTTGTATACTATATTTTCGTAGATTTTGACTTGCACCTGTTGTGATGGTCTCTGCGGTCCACACTCGGGCTGTGCTTGTTCACCATGCTCTGCACTGTCAGCAGAAGAGGAACTGCGTGTGTCTATCCAATCTAAAATAATTGCACCTCTACACTCTCTTCAAGTTATAGATGAAATCAAGTGGAAGTTAGATCCAGGTGAAAATATTTATATAGTTTTAAATTTATATAGCACATTGTATTGCATAAACATTGTGTCAGTTTTCTTAATTTATGATTAGTTTGAATAAATTTAAAAGTGCATATTGTAATATAATTTTTTATATAAAGCAATATTTTCATAACAGGACCAGAATGTATACAAAGCCTAATTGACTCTTTGGTATGGGAACAAAGAATTCGTGCAATCAACACTGCTGTTAGTTGTCTTTTTATTTCACAAATTCGTCGATTGATAGTCATATGTCATAGACATCTTGTAGCTGTGATAAGGTAAGATTATAAAGTTTTTACCGCAAAGTATAAGATTAAAATGTTGTTTTAAAATATTAAGCTTGATGTTGCCCACAACTTTGTGCACGCAAATAGAAATCCAGCGGGAACCGAATTTGAGGATTTTTCTGCAATAAAAAGCAGGTTATGTGCTTTTTTATGGTCTATGCTATATCTGTGCTAAAGGAGATCGGCAAGTCGCCATACATTTACTGCCTAGTAATTAAAATATGTGGCTACAAAAAATTGTACTTTATGAACATAGGAACAAAAAAGAGCAATATTATACATCAAACCCAAGGGAGAAAAGATAATTAAATATAAACTAACCTATCATTCAATAAATTGCCCTAGTGGTGGCTTGCGGAAAAATGACATCTATTAGTGGTGATATCAATTACGTAATGATTAATAACTAGTTTGTTTGGAAACACAATATGCTAACAGATGATAAATGTCACTTTCATGTTACGAAAACCAAAAACATAACAAGTAATTATTCATGATAACCAAAGATTAAACAGATATGATGGAAACAATTACCACAGATAAGTACATATTTTACAGATAAATTCTCTTATATTCGGAGTCTCATAACTTTTTATTCCCAAGGCCTAAAAATATAATATATTTTTTTCATTTAATACCTTTTTAAGTACTCTAAAACCACATCTGTTCGAAACTTGGCCACTCTTGATGGAAAATCAGGCAGGATTAACCATCAAAATCCGTCCAGTAGTTTCGGAGCGTATTCAATGAAAAAGAAATAAACAATGAAATCTTTCCTCTTTATAATAAGTATAGATAATATAAATTGCTTAATTATTGTCCTCTGTATTATTAATAGGGTAGATGACTAAATGTAAAATATTAAGAATCCATATTCAGAAGTATTGAGATATTGTCATATGATACATATATCATGTACAAAACCTTTTATTGTATATATATGTGTGTATGTCACTGAACTCCTCCTCCTCCTAGCACTAGACTTACGAACTTCTGTGAACAAATCACTGCACCTTTGAAAAAAATAATTTTTAAAAATATTTCTTCTGAGAACTTACTCATATTTTAGAGTACAACCTACTACTGCTATAAATATGAAAGTTTGTGAGGATGGCTGAATGTATGGATGTTTGTTATTCTTTCATGCAAAAACTACTGAACGGTTTTCAATGAAATTTGGTATGGTAATAGTTTAGGCTCTGGATTAAAACATAGTCTACATTTTATTCCGCTGGCATTCGTACAATTAAAAAATCACTAATTTAGACTATTGTAATTATTATAAAGGTGTTTATTTAAATATTTTAGGGATCAAAATCATAATAAAGATGGAAAGAAAGTGAAATTAGAAAAGAAGCCTGTACATGGAGCGAGCAATAGAGCTCTCAGTAGTGTTGTGACCACATTGAAGAAGTCAGTTGAATTGAGCACTGATGTTCAAGAGGACATTGAGGAACACACTGATGATGCTGAGGGGTATGAGTTATGACATGACTATTTATTTCAATTCTACATATTATTATTGTATCACAATTATTGTATCTTGGAAGATTGTGTGAATTTACCCTTATGCAAATATAGACTCTTAAAGAGATTACTCATATTGAAAAATCTGATGGTTGTAAAAAATTTAAATATATTTATAATGTATAGTATCATCTAAACATTTGTATACAAAATGTTTGCTCAAATACATTATATGGACGCTTTCACACCACGTCAATCTGGTCCCGTGGTAAGTACTGGAAGAACTTGTGTTATTGGTACCAGACAACGGAAAAATATTAAATACTTTTTATACTATACTTATATTTAATACACAATACATCCATGACCCAGGAACACAGAAAAATTTTTGTTCCCTGGCAGTAATCGAACCGCGACCTCCGGCTTGTGCGCCAACGCGCTAACGACTGAGCCACCGTCTCTGTTCTTATACATTTAATTTTATTTTAGTGCCATAGGATTAGCTCGAGTTGGAGCAAGAGCTGCCCTGCGACTCGCCCTATCTCTCGTCCGCCGCGCGTGGCGTTGCGGCGAGGACGCAGACGTATGTTCGGCGTTACTACGTGACGCTCTCGACGCGGTGCGAGCGTTGCCCGACGCAGCGCTATATGCTGGCACGGGACAGTCCAATGTCTCTGCTTACCAGGCCCCCAGATCACAGAAGATATGGGCCGAAGTGGTGGACAGTGCGGCCAAGTTTCTACACCAAGTTGTTGCAGGGTAAGTTCATATAACAATTATTTACAACAGT
Organism: Phengaris alcon alcon; assembly: GCA_037179445.1. NCBI lineage: Eukaryota > Metazoa > Arthropoda > Insecta > Lepidoptera > Lycaenidae > Phengaris > Phengaris alcon. The sequence continues at coordinate 48,151 of JAYRCH010000292.1, forward strand.
TACAGATATTGACATTTCTATAATCTTCAAATTTAACATTAAATAGGTGAGAGTTCAGAGAATATATTACGTGAGGACAGAGACGCATCGTGCGGTGAAGGAGGAAGGGTCGCAAGTTTTATTACGTACAACAAACGGTCGTGCCTATAACGCAGCTAAAACCCATTTTTAATGGGATGATATGAACAATATACAATATAGTTCTTGATTCATGTTTGCTCCAGTGAAGTGGGATGCAACGTGCCCCAAGGCGACTGGCGCACATCACTATGCGTGTGGGTGGAGCTGTGCGCGCGCCGCGCGGAGTTGCCCGCGCTACTGAAGGCCGCTGACGTGCTGGTCAATCTGCCGCCGAAGCAGAAACGGCAACCGGATAATAGGTTTGATTTTAGTTCTTCTTTTGAATATTAATCCTGCTACTATTGTAAATATGAAAGTTCGTAAGGGTGGATGGATGGATGTGGAGTTGGATGAATGGATGGATGTTTGTTACTCTTTTACGTAAAAACTACAAAACGGATTATGATGAAATTTGGTATGTTAGTAGTTTAAGCTCTGGATTAACACAGGCTGCTTTCCCCGTGGTATTTACGCGGGCGGAGCCGCGGGCAAGCTAGTATTGACTATGCATACAGGCTTTTTCAAATAGGCATTTATGGTAATGCTTCGAGTTGTAAGAATAATCGTCATATTGCTTGGTTTTATTGTATAACCACACATTTTGCGGAGAAAATGGTAGCCTACATTAATTCAGGCTGTACCTTAATTTTATTCAAATTGTTGAAACCATTAAAGAGATAAGAGCTAACAAACTCAGAAATTGATTAGTATTTTTGTTTACTAAAGTTTTTTATTGCAGAATTATTCTGGAAGAATGCACAGCGCCGTTGGGTCCGTTTCTCCGGCGGATGGCGAAAGTGTCGGCGCCTAGTCCGATCATCAACTCGGAGCCGAACACAGAAGCTAATCCTACGGAAACATTCCTCAAGTAAATAGACATTAAATGAATTATGTTGATAACAAGTAGTTCTACTGTTTATTATGATGCGCGGATGCGTGTTTAAAAATCTCAACATAAACTCTTATCTCATAATCAATTTGTATCATACAATTTTCTCATGAATTAATAGTGACCAATTAGATCAAAGTTATTGTTGTTTATATAAGAAGAAAGAAACGGAAATATTTGATAAGATTGACAGCAAAATATTTTCTTTTAACTCAGGGAGCTAACAATACCCAGCGGCGACGGCCTTATGAGCGTGCGCAAGGCTGGCATTGCGCTGCTCTGTCACTTGGACAGGCTAGGGGCTCCGTTACTGCCGCCTCTCAAAGGATTTGTTACTGTAAGTAAAAGTTAAAAATGTGTAAGCAAAATTATTCGAAAGTGGAGCTTTTTTGCTGGCTACATGCCAAGTCTAAATTACTTTATTAGACACGTTCTTTTTACCTACAAAACGTACTTGCACACGTAGCATAAGCACTGTAAAAATTGTTTCTTTCTACGGAAGAATAGACAAAAAAGTACATGACATTTTGCACAGAATGACGTCACACAATCTGTCAGTATCAATCTGTTCTTGTGTAAATAAAATGCATTTAAACGGTGGCATGCTACACGTGCTGGTCAACAGTGAGCAAATTTTACATTGCCGTATTACAATAGTGAAATGCCTTACAATGTAACTAGCTTTTACCCGCGGCTCCGCCCGCGTAATAATCACACGGGAACACTGTACTTTTCGGGATAAAAAGCCTATGTTTTAATCCAGAGCATAAACTATTACCATACCAAATTTCACCAAAATCTGTTCAGTAGTTTTTGTGTGAAAGAGTAATAAACATCCATCCATCCTCACATACTTTCAAATTTATAATAGTAGTAGGATCTGGCATTAGTGGTGAAGGCCACTATGCGAACGAGACAGTAATATAATCGCGTACAAAATCGTACATTTTAAACGTAAATTCGCGACTCGAGTTCACGTTTTACTCGTTAGTGTTACTTTTCTCGTGTGTTTCACAGTGCACAGAATCTGCACAGGAAGTAATTTGCATCGACTCTGGTCCGGTGCAGCTGGGCAGTCTCCGTATACAGCAGATCGCGTGCGCGGAAAAACTAGCTCTGCTCCTGACGTTAGATGGCGCCGTTTATACCCTGCCTTATGACACCATGACGCCTCATCTTATACCCGGTAGGTGAATTGAACTTTAAATTGCAGAGTTACTGAGCTTGCAAATCAACCAGTGACTTAGGGTCAATTCACACCGCGACGATACCTGACGCGACGCTGTACTGCATTTTCAAGATAGCTATTCAAGATTGAACTTTATTCACTACACAAAAAGATACACGTTTCATATGACTTCTGTCATTCACTGCACATGAGGTGTGCAGCGCGGTGCAACTTGACATTCAAACTCTTACAATAAAACGTGTATCTTCTTGTGTGATGAATAAAGTTCAATTTTAAATAGCTATTTTAAATATGCACTGCAGCGTCACGTATCGTTTCTTTTTGGTGTGAATTGACCCTTGGAGCTTATACACATACACAAGATACGGCACTGTATGCATATTCAATGTTACGTGTATATGTGTATTAGCTTTAGGCGTAAGTATATTATGATCAATAAATATCTTCTTTACTACATAGGATGTTTGTATTTATTTCTTGTAGGTTTGGAGAGTAAGACAGTAACTCAGGTGTCGTGTCACCCGCTGGGCCGCCACTACCTGTGTCGCGGCGCGTGCGGCGGCGCGTGGTCGTGGGGCGCCGGCGACGACGGCCGCCTCGGTCATGGTGACACTGCGCCGCGTGACGCGCCGCAACCGTTACACCATCTGGCGCATCATGACGTAGTACGCGTCGCTGCGGGTGTAGCGTGCAGGTGAGCGAGATAGATGTACTATGATAAAAGATGTGCGAGGTACGACGATACGCCGCCGCGACGCGTATAATGCGTCGCGTGCAGGTAAGCGAGCGAGATTGATGTATGTGTGTGAGGGAGATGAGAGAGTAGTAGGATGATGAGACGCGAAAGAAATATATTAGCTATGTAACTTTATTGTCGTCTATGTATTGCAGTGCGGCCATCACCACTCGGGGCGCGCTGTACACGTGGGGCCGCGGTGCTCACGGCAAGCTCGGCCATGGAACTATCGAGAACTGTCTCACGCCACAACCCGTTTCCTTCAACGCGCACAATATTGAACGTATCATTGACGTCGCTCTTGGTAAGTATCTAATAAAGTTATTATTAAGGTCTTTTTTTTCAGTAGGCTAATATTTTATCATTCACATCAATAAGCTTTTGTCGTTCTGTCATAATAGCTTCTGGTGGGAAGATTCATGTTTACTTCATGTTTACTTTGTAAATCCAAAATGGCTAACGATAAGAATCTGTTTTCCTCTCTCAAATATTTAATATTATGCTTCAATATTAGGTTGGGGCGAGGCGCAAACATTATGCTGTACATGGGAGGGTGCGGTACAAGTGTTTGGCGAGGGCGACACGGGCACGCCACGCGCGCTGTCGTCACTCGCAACCATCCGTGTGACACGCGTGTACACCGGCGAGCATTTTCACGCCGCGCTCACGGACAGGTGTGTTTGTGTGTGAGGGAGAGAGATGCATGTTTCTGTTATATCTATTATACCTGAATGCACATATTATGTCAGTAATTAATACACGTAGATTATGTCTTCATTCACATACATTTATGATATGATGTACCGTGTATCGCCGGCCGCTGCCTCATATACGGTTCGAAACACGCTATATGTTTAGCTCTATTTATGTTCCACATTTTTAATAATTATCCAATGGTGGTACGTTTGTATTGTCTGGTTAATATCGTTATTTAAGCAAACGTGTACGGCCGCTGCCTCGAATTTGGTGAGCTGCGCGGTGGCGGGCATTGTCAGTAGCGGCGACGCGCGCTAGCGGACGCCATAGTCGCCGTTTGACAGGAGTGCATTTCTGAGAACCGCTGACTATGGCGCTGGCCTGCGCGCGTCGCCGCTGATGTCACTGAACACCGCCGCGCCGCCGCTGCGCCGCTCGCCGTATTCGAGGCAGCGGCCTGAAGCATTCATTATATTTTTAGCGGCCAAGTGTACACGTGGGGCAAAGGGGACGGATACAGACTTGGACATGGAACAACCGAAAGTATCAAGACGCCCAAATTAGTTGAAGCTCTTCAAGGTACCATTTAATATCCACATAATCCATATGAATCGTATTCCTATATAATAATTGGAAACAAACCATGGGAAACTCGCGATACTGGGGAAAATTCACGAAACGAATTTTAAATATCGTTAATGTCAGATCTTCGAGATTACTCCAATCTCAACCAAGCTTTTCGTAATGTTGCCGGCAATAAAGGTCAGGCTCTTATTTCTCTGTATTATTAATTTATTAGACATAAAAGTGGTGGACATGTCACTGGGCGTGTCGCATGGGCTCGCGGTGTCGGCGGACGGGCACGTGTACGCGTGGGGCACGCACGAGCGCGCGCAGCTGTCGCGCCCCGCGCCGCAGCCGCTGCTCGTATTCAACCCACCTTTCAAGGCTAATGGTAAGTGCACTATATAATCATAAACAACCTCTAACTGTTCCAACTCTAGCGATCAATAACACAAAATAGATATTGATACCTTTACTTACCTGAAAACAAAAAAAATGTAGAAAATTATACAGACGAGTTATATTAGATATATTTTTGATTTAATAATAATAATAATAATAATAAACATTTATTTGACACAATGAGACATTACACCACAAATAAAACGAAGATTTACATACAAAACTCATAAAAACAGGACAGAAAAACAACTGAAAACATAAAAATTACCTACCATGGGAGTAGGTACGCAATAGATACTATTATGGATAGGAAGGTAGGTAGTGTAATGCCTAACTGTCAAAAAGGAGACCGCTCAGGCGTATCACTGCGGCGTAGCACCACAGATTTAGATTTAGATTTATTTCACCATTTAGATTTTTGTTACTTTGAAACCGCGATAAGTGTAAATACATACGATTTTACTGTGGTGATTTAAATTCAAGATCTAATTTTTTCTGCCATAGGTGTGGCTAGTGGACCAACACAAATATTTGCCTGGAGTGAAGAAAATCCCAGGGATCTGCCGTCTTCGATGCCTTTTGTGATAGATTTGTCAGAGAACACCTTCAAGTATGTATAAATTAACAGGAATGCTAATTAATTAACGTAGTGGTATTTAATTATAGTTTCTGAAAATTAATAATGCTCTTTTTATTTACAGATTTCTGGAAAGACTTCTTAGAATTGTAGTGGAACAGTGCAACACGGCGAATGTTAAAGAAAACGAATGTATTGCAATATCCTGCCTCAATATTTTAAGATTACAAGTGAGTCCTGATGTGTTGGCTCCGGTCTCTAGTGACCTGCTATATCACGCTTATTTTTTATGCGTCGTATATTTAGCTAGTTAACATAAACATAGTTATAACTTTATTGGAGCTGAGCATATTTGGTCCATGATATTACTCTTTTTCAGCTAATGAATCGTTACAGGTTCATGCATGGCAGTGTACGCAAGGCACGGACTCAGGCGAGGTAGAAGGCACGTGGTGGGGCGGCGTGCACGGCGCGCTCGCTGCGCTTGCGGAAGGCCGTGCGGGCGCGTCCGCTGCATCCGCCGCACGGCGTGCGCTGGCTGCTGCGTGGCCGCTGTTGCTGCCAACGCCGCATCTGCGTGCGCTACATCTGATTGCGTTGCTGCCGCAAGGTACGATGATAATTGCGTATTGTAAGTAAAAAAATAAGGTTTCACTGGAGGACATGTTGTCAAAGTGACCATTAACATTTATTCTTGATTTATAAGAAACAAATATTAGCACAGCATTGGTAGAAAAATCAATCTTAGCTCCCAGTAAAATCGGCACGAATCGGCTGACGACGTCATGCCGTGATGCCTCGCTCCGTTGTTCTTGACTCTGTTGTTTGTCTGTGTGTTATACTATATTTTCGATGTTTGATTAGTCCTGGGCGTCCCGCGACGGTTCATTACACCTGTTATTTGTAGGGTCGGCGCCGGCAAGCGCGGGCGCACGGTTCATGACGGAGCTGCTGGTGTGGTCGTTGTTGGGCGGCGGCGGGCTGCGCGACGCGCTCAACAACGCGCTGCGGGCCGACCCCGCCGACCCGTATAGCCACCTGCAACTGGACGAGTCAGTCTCTTTTTTTCTATCTCCACTTGTCACTCTCTCATTTCGGACTTTTGAACATAATATGATAACGCACGTATACGCTAGACGCGACTTTTTCTTTCCCGTTTTTAGGGTTCCGTAATATACAAGGAACCTTTATAGTTTCGTTCTGTCCGTCCGTTTGTCTGTCTGTCTGTCCGCGCTTCTAGCTTCTGTAATTATAAATATAAATGGATGAAATTTGGTATAGTTATAGATTGTATATGGATCTCGGTTTTGGCATCATAAAATAATAATAATTATATATTTTAGGGGTGGCTCTCCATACATGTGAAGTGGGGATGAAAAATATTTTTTCATTCTACCCCATCGTGTGGGGTATCGTCTTTTAAAATAAAGGCAAGGTTTCATACAGGACTTTTTTACAAAGTCGACCATCTTCCAGTAATTTAAAATAAAAGTTGGAGGCCTCCAAAATGGTTTGTAAGTTGGTCCCCCCCTAGCATTTACTATTGGAGCTAGAAACTTGTAAGTTTCCATGCTGATACATCATGCTAAAAACTCTTTAGGAAAATTATTTTGGACGAAATCGGACAGTAACTTTTGAAGTAATTTGAAAAAATCCTATTACGCGTTGATAGTTACGGAACCGTCAATAGACATGTCCTGACATGCTCTTGGTTAGGTTATTTTTTTCCCGTTTATTTTTTAAGATATCAGAATCAAATTATTTTGTATAGAGTTATTTTTGCAACATGTATTTGATCAAGTCACAATACTTTTGTATCTGCTAACTACCCGTTATACCAGATATTTTGTAATTTTGACAAGTAACAACAAGTAACGTCACACACTTGAGTGCAAGTTTTTGTCACTACTCACCGTGAAGAAGTTAACCACAATTTGTATAGCATCGAATTAGTTACCATTGTTTACCACTAGGGCCTTGTTTCAATGCCAGACAAATTGTAGTTAACTTCCTCACGACGACCAAAAAACCTAGCACTCAGCACACTGGTAACTACGATAGATATTTTTTTTTTACTATAGCATCGTTGTTATTCTTTATAATAAAATTCTCTTTTATTTACAGTGAATACGATCAGATTGATATAGTAACTGGACAACGAGGTGCACCTACAACGACCATGTCCGAAGACTCCGAAACTGTTCCAGGTAGGTAGTTTTGATCGAGCATGGTGGTAAGAACAATAGGGATGTTAACAAATTTTTAGAAAAATTATGTTTATATTTTGTATTCATTAATTTGAAATAAAACAAAACAAACCTTAAATAGTTTAATTCGAGCCTTCTTTAAACAAACTGCTGTCAAACTGTCTTGTCAAAGGTGTTAGATAAAAACAATTATATGATGATTAATACGATCAAAAGCTATGATATTTAAACTATTGTGATATTTAAATAAACATAACTTTTTATATATTCGTTATTCATGTCAACATCCCTATTGCCTTTGTAAGTATAAATGTATTATTGTGTTAATGTTCTTTAAAATGTATTTGTTTTTCAGCTACGTGTCCTGAGGAGTATGAAATAAGCAATGCTGCACCCACTGAAAATGGTGCCTCTGTACCTTTAATGCATTTGGTATGTATTTGCATTAAAACTTCCTAACCCTTTAATAAACAGTACCTGGATAACCGAGCTTTGCTCGGAGCTCGAGTAGATTACAAAAAAAAGAATCACAAAAATATTTTACCGGAATTCGAACCGATTCCAAATTTACGAACAACGCAAAAATTAACCAAACATGCCAATCGGACTGACATTATAGAGTCGAAATTTTTATATATTGTTGCATGACGAAACAAAAAACATATTATTTAACTTAAAAATGCGCAGTTTCCCAGAGATAAAACCTAGCTAGATCGATTTTTCTCCCCCAAAACTCTTTGCATACTAAATTTCATGTAAATACTTGCAGCCGTTGCCGAGATTACGATTATATATATACAAGATTGTCTCGTTTAAAGTATAAGATAGCGGCTCTGCCCGCCTTAATAAATATTTTTCGGGATACAAAGAAGCCTATATCGTTCTCCGTGATCTTGAATTTTCTTAATTCCTCGTAAAACAATCAAATCTTTCCTCTTTATAATAATATAATAAATATAATAAACATTGTCGTAGAATAATTGAAAAATTTGGATCTCAGCGAAATCCTTAGGATTATTGCAAAGAGCCGGATTATTTGATTCTGAGAGAACACATTTGTCACTTCTAAAATTTCTAATGTCTATATTGTACCTTGCTGATTTTTGAACAATCCGAACAGATGCTCTAAATTAACTCTTTGCAACAGCCAGTAATATTCTATTGCCATGTTCCTAGTCCAGTCGGGGTTTTCTGCGAAGATCCTGAAAATAGTTAAGAAAATTGCGAAATTTTATCTCAGAATCAAATAATCCGTCTCTTTGCAATGATCCTAGGATTTTGCAAAGATCCTAATTTTCCAATTATCCTACCACATATGCGTAACAAGAAACATTTATGTATTTAAGGTAAAACATTTAATAAGCAACACAACGTCACAAACCCAACTGCACATTAACTCCATAATAAACGGCGACACGAGCAAGGCCGACGAGCTCAAGGGCCACGACACCGTCTCTCCCAGCTGCGATTTGCTGATACGATTTCAAAGGTAAGTTGTGAATATGCTAAATGACTGATTTTTTTATTGCATCAATGAATATTACTCTTAAATGTAAGTAATTACACAGAAGTAACAGTATACTAAAAATCTATATTTTCGTACGTACAGCGATATGTTCACAAAATTTTGTAAGTCACGTGATGACGCTCCATACAAAAGGCGTACCTTATTGTGACGTCACTAATAGGTAGAAATGTATGGAGTGTAAGGCCGCAGGAACATATTTGTAAATATCTCCGATATTTTTCTTCCTACTTAGCGCAAACAATGTTTTTGTATATGATGTAAACTAATGATTTGTTTTGTTTAATAAGTTAGCAAAAAAAACTTTTTTGTATTTTTTAGATGTATCTTATTAATAAACTACACATAAAATATTATATTTTTTTCATTTACCAATATTTCTGAATGTATAAATGAAACTAAATATTTTAGATGTAGTAATCTCCCCTATTATTAAACTACACATAAAATATTATATTTTTTACGTTTATCAAGTACAGTAATAGCCCAATATTTCTGAGTATACAAATAATAATGTCGAAACAAATTGATTACTTTCATCAATATTTTACAACTGAATAGCGGGGAAATGATTCAAACTGTGAAACTTCTATACCTTAATTTGAAGAAAGTCTTCAACCTGATAAAGATATCTATTCTTCAGACTGCTATTCACGGAGGCGATGTGGTGTCGCGGCGGTCGCAACACGCGTGGCGGCGTACGTTTGCTCATTACGCAGTACGTCACGCTGCTGTCCGACCACGCGCAAGCCACGCTCGCGTGCTTCGTACGCGCTGTGTTCCGTGCGGACAACGCGCAACTTGTGGCGCTGTGTGACGTCATTACTCAGGATATCATTGGTGAGTTAATAAAAAATAGTATGTATAAATACCAATTGATGCGCTTAATGGAATAAAGCGATAAGACAGATACGAGTGTAACCATACAGATTTGTTTGGTTAAAAAAGCTTGATTGTCCCAAATTGAATGATTATTTACGTTTATTTGTTGGGATCTTAAGTGTATTAAAATAAGTCTACTTTTTTTCTTCGTTAGGGCGTGTAATAAGCGAGTTGTGCGTGTGGATATGCGCATCCGGCGCCCGCAGCGGCCTAGTGCTAGGCGAATGCGGCGTGGCGGCGCTGCGGCTCGTGCGGGCCTGCGACGACGCGGCTCGCTCGCTGCCGGCCGCCGCTAAGTTAGACGCGGACTTGCTAGGCTGGCCTGGCCTACTGTCCCGTAGAAACCATCCCAACTCGACTATTGTTAGAAAGTGAGTATTTTAAACTTTGATATTAATAATGCACAAATTTTTCAATAGATTTTTATTTATTTATTTTATATACACAAACTATGTCCTAGATGTTGCATACCTCTGCATTAATACTTTATAAAGTTTTAATAACTTATATTTTAGGTATGATCTCAAAAATCATACCAAAGAGGGCGGTTCCTGGATAGTCGTGTCCGGCTACGTATACGACGTGCACAATTTCGACTGCGACAACGCCAGTACGGTGGAGCTCGTACGCAAACTCCGCGGCTGCGACGCAACTGCGGCGCTCAGCGTCGAACCGCACGCCGCATATTTGTCCCGCATCAAAGAGAAATGCGTCGGCATGTTCACTAACCAGATATACTCGCATAAGTGTCAGGTAAGGCGATATTTATTATTTGTATGTATAGGCAAATTTAATTATGTTGGCATGTTCGCTCTCGCACCCACGAGATTTGACAACTCTACACGATTTTACAAAATAGCACTATATTTACTATTTTTTATTGTAAAAGAACTATATTATAATATGATATGATATGATGTATTTCACATCCTTTATGCTTGGCATTAGGTATGCCAAGCATAAAGGAGAGGATTCACAAACTGCCTAACTCGCGTTATGCCTAAATCAAATTGCGAAGTAGGCAAAAGTAGCCTTATTAACCTTGTACCATGGCTCTCCCACAGTTATGAGAAAATAGAATATCGTAAAAGTATCATTGTCGTGTGACAGACTGGCAATTAAATGTGGTCAAACATTATTCTTATGTATGTACAAAATTTGAGGCTTAACGCAACTTGCGCCATATAAGATTTTGGTATACAGCGAAGTAGTTCCTAAATTTTTCATTCCTAATTAGGCACAACGCGCGATAGGCAAACAGCTCGTAAGCTTAATAGAGCCGCGCTCCCAATTGAACGTGTAAATACGCGAGGCCTACAGTCTAATCTGGCATGTCCATGACATCGCATTTTCCCCAGCTCAAACCGCGCGCAAAGACGCCGCCAGTCCAAACCGTGACGCATTTTTAGCTGTAATTATCACGACAGTTTGATCAACAGTCCAAACCACACAGATCCCTCTGCTGTTTGAACGCAGTCTGATCCGCGGTTCGAACTTACGTGTGCAGTGCGCTATTAGCTATTTGAAAATGATGTTTAGGTAAAACGCGAGATAGTGGTTCAGTGAATTCCTAAAGGTCTAAAACTCAAATAATTTCTCTATTAAATTTTAATATTTATTTAACTGAAATCAAACACCAATGATTTTTTTACGAACATTTTTACCCTATCGGAAGTAAATGCTACAGAACTAAAGAAATCATGTCCTGTAACAAAATGTCATTGTCGCATAGATGGAATTCAAATCGCGAACATGACCGATCACAGTGCGATAACTCCCGAGTGCAGTTTCGGTTTCGGTCGTAGTTTCGGCAGGTTTGCCGCCGAAACCGAATCTAAATCGAAACCCGTTTTTTTGCCGAAACTCGACTGAAACTAAAACCGAACTTTCGGTCGGACACTAGCAATTTCACTATACAGTGTGATGAATGCTTTGTCCTGTCAATATTTTGCCGGAACCAATTTTTCAGAAGATATTTTATATGCAAACCTTCACAAAAAAGTATCAATTTGTTAAGTGACTGTAATTAACAAATTTAAAAAAATATTTATCACGCTGTATTTATAAACAGAACTCTAAGCTGAGCAAAAACAAAAAAATATTTGTCTCCTTCATACTCAAAAAGCTTATTCGCGCACGAGTGTGACAGAGTGTGTGTGATACACAAACGTAACTATCTATGTGTAGACGTGCCAACAAAACTATATTTACCTATACCACAGGTATGAACACTACCATAAGTACGAATTCAAATGAACTTAAGCGTTATACTCAACATTTATATTTTGGTCCTTTTCATGAATGTACACGAGACATTCATGTGTATACAACAAATAAATGACTCGTGTACATTCATGAAAATTGTTTCGCTTATCTACGTTTGTATACGAACATATATTATGTTCGTGAATCGTGACGGAATTTCAAATAAATTTCTTATATTTTATAGTATAAAGGGTGAATTATTCAAGTGGGCTTGGTTCGTAATCCTGAAAGTGCTGAAAGGATTTGCGACCCCTTTTTTGATAAAAACGTAAGGATCGAACCGACTGATTTTGGTAAAAAAATACTTCCTGTATTTTGAAAAAACTCTGGAAAGTAATGGCATATGACAAACTTGAGGAAAAGTTTCATTTTTTACAAAATATATTTTTTGCCATCATTTATTAGATAGGTCGGTTTGAAGAAGAATGTCAAAGCTTATATGTAGAGACTCAATTTTTATTGGAACTACACGTGCTGATGAAAAGTTATTATGACGTTAAGAACCAAATCTTCCTGTATATGTGTTATATATCCATCATTAAAACACCAATTATTTTCTATTCTTCTTTTCAATTATACATTTCCTTAAAAATATATAAAGCAATTTATTAAAATACAACGTTTTCCTTAAGTTTTCCATATTATGTCATTACTTTGCATATGAAAGCAACACAATATTATGGTGTAGTAAAACAGCGTGTTAATTTTTTGTTCCAAAATAGGCCGGTTCGATTGCTGGCTCGCATCTCGTTTTAGAATTTTTCGCTATTCCTTACAGTTTCGGATTTCGTATACCTTTTTAAAAAATTCACCATATATACTATATAGTGTGGCTAAAGATTTATTATAATCACTTCACAGGAAAGTACATCGAGTCTAAGAACTCTTCACATCTTATCGTCGTGTGCGTTCAATCTGGCTCTCGGTCTAACTCAGTGCGGGCTGAGACTGTCGCGCTCTATACCCGTACAGCAGGTGGAACGCGAGGCGGCGCCGTACGCTACTGCCATGTTCCTTAGAGGCGGTCTTCAGGTAAATTTTCAATTTTTATTCCATTTCATAAATAATCTACTAACTTTTACAATACTTACAGCAAGAATTGTGTTTGCATTGATATTTTATTAAAAAAAAATATATTGTAATATTATCTTATGAAAGATTATATTTACATAAATATGTAATTTCCCGAATTAATATTATAAAGAAAAAAAGACATTTTGAAAATACGATAATATGCAGTTATATATATGAGCAGAAAAAATATACTTACATATTAATTACTATTATTCGTTTAAAAATCTAATTTAAGCTTCATGATTTTTATCAGACGTCGCACCCGACAAATCCATTCGAAGAAGAGAAAGCGGAAGCTCGTAGTGGTTCCTCAACAGGCGGCAATAGCCCTGCATGCGACGCGCCTCTCGCGCACACGCCCAGCGTACGGCCCGCGCGTACGCCGCGACTCAACGTCCCAGTTGCGGTCACACCTATGCGAGCTGATGCGTTGCTGTTTGCGCTGGCCGAGCCTAAGTTACATGTAAGATAGTGATTTTATTTCGAAAAATGAATTTTAAAGAACATTTAAAAGTTATTTTTCTAATATTAAATTTCCACTACTAATATAATGAATTTACTGTTAGTAGTATTTTTATATCCTCGTATGACAAGTGCTGGTTTTAAAAAAACAAAAGCACTACAAACTTTTATTAATATAAGGCGAATTCCAATAGAGTACTCAAAATAACCAGAATAAATAGAATTATATTCCTTAGTATACAGGATGACCTGAAATTCGATACATTCCTTTGAAAGACAGAAAGTATACCTCATTTACAGTAATATTTTTCATGGCATCCCCTATCCGAAAGTTGATATTTACAAAGTTATTGAAATTTCAAAAATTTTTTCTTTATTTTCGACTTTTTGACTTTGACATGACGTATTTTTAAAAATGTTTGTCTTTTTAGTGATTTTTTTATGTATTTTAACCGTCAATGAGTCAAATATTATTTTTAAGCAATAAATAGGGACAAACTAAGCGAGAATTTTTCATTATGAGACATGAAACAGAATTTTCTTTTAAGAAAAATGCACATTTTTCTTAAAAACAGGTGATTTTCTTAAAAAAAAATGTATGATACAATGCGTACAAATACCTTAAATAACTTTCTTACCTCATAAGCTTCCAAAAAAGGTACAAATATGTACATAAAAATATGAACATGTAATAAACAAAGACAAAACAATCATCAGGTAACGTTATCTCAAGAATTACTCTACCTGAGGCGACCTTTTTTTTCAATTGTTTCCTTTGTTCAAACTTCGGGATGTTTCGGCTACTGTCGTCGCGGCCCTTTGTCAATAAGTTACCGACTGGCTTAGAGAGCAAATTTAGTAGCTAATATTAGTTTTAAGTCAACTATTGCCGTGTACGGACGTATTGTTGCTTTAAACTACACCCTTACTTCTACTTGTGTTTTTTTTGTATCGCGATGGCTGCTTTTGAGTACGATGAATACGCTGACATCTTGTTTTGTTACGGACTTTGTAATGGTAATGCTGCTGCTGCACGAAGAACATACGTTGAACGTTTTCCGAATCGACGAGTGCCAAACGTTAGAGTGTTTTCAACAACATTTCGACGATGGCATCCCCTATCCGAAAGTTGATATTTACAAAGTTATTGAAATTTCAAAAATTTTTTCTTTATTTTCGACTGACATGACGTATTTTTAAAAATGTTTGTCTTTTTAGTGATTTTTTTATGTATTTTAACCGTCAATGAGTCAAATATTATTTTTAAGGAATAAATAGGGACAAACTAAGCGAGAATTTTTCATTATGAGACATGAAACAGAATTTTCTTTTAAGAAAAATGCACATTTTTCTTAAAAACAGGTGATTTTCTTAAAAAAAATGTATGATACAATGCGTACAAATATTCTAAATAACTTCCTTATCTCATTAGCTTTCCAAAAAGATGCAAATGTCTACATAAAAATATGACGTTGTAGTAAACATATTAGAAGTAAAATGAAATAATGTCTAAATCGATTTATTTGCGATAAGGTTAAAATAAAAGGAAAAACTTGAATTTAATTACGTTTATTGTGTTTAAAAAACATCAATGTTTAATTAAATTTAATAATAAATATTCTACTTTAGGTCTTGTTCAAAATGTGAACCTCTGTTTCTGATACAGGCCCGTAGTCTTCTCCGTACATCTGTTTTGATTATTCTGGTAGTAAGACTAGTTTTGATTTCTTCTGCTGCATTTCTTATGCGGCTTCTGAGCTCCTCTACAGTAGTTATGGGTGTAGTATACACCAAAGCCTTCATATGACACCAAAGATAAAAATCACACGGGGTCAAATCGGGACACCGTGCTGGCCAAGGAATTGGCCCGCCTCGACCTATCCAGCGATGTGGGTAAGTTTGGTCTAGCCACTGGCGTACGCCGAGGCGGAAGTGGGCCGGGCAACCATCATGCTGGAAAATCATATTACGACGAGTTGCTATTGGCACATCTTCCATTAAACCAGTAATCTCCTCTCTTAGGAAATGTTCGTACATTTCACCATTTAAATTTTGAGGCAAAAATGAGGTCCAACTAAATTATTATTCATTATACCCATCCAGACATTTAGACTGAATCTGGTTTGATGGGCCCTTTCTTTTTTCATCCTGGGGTTTTCTCCTTTTGGTGCCCAGTAATGTGTGTTGTGGAAATTGTTTATCCCGTCACGGTCAAATTTCGATTCATCCGTCCACAATATTCTTGAGAAGAAATTGCGATCCTCCATGTCTGCATTTATCATAAAACGGCAGAATTCCATTCTTCTAACCGGGTCTCCCTCTTCCAACGCTTGGACAGGTGTGTAGTGAAATGGATGTAGACGCGCTGTGTGTACTGTAAACCACACCTTCCATTGACTCAATCCAAGTCTTCTAGCTGCCGCTCTTGTAGAAATAGAAGGATCATTTTGAAAAAGTGTTAAAATTTCTTCTTCTTCTTCTGGAGCATACAAACGAGTCTGCCTGAATCGCCACGTCTTCTATCAACACGGCCGCTTTCCCGAATTCGTCGAAATGTTGTTGAAAACACTCTAACGTTTGGCACTCGTCGATTCGGAAAACGTTCAACGTATGTTCTTCGTGCAGCAGCAGCATTACCATTACAAAGTCCGTAACAAATCAAGATGTCAGCGTATTCATCGTACTCAAAAGCAGCCATCGCGATACAAAAAAAACACAAGTAGAAGTAAGGGTGTAGTTTAAAGCAACAATACGTCCGTACACGGCAATAGTTGACTTAAAACTAATATTAGCTACTAAATTTGCTCTCTAAGCCAGTCGGTAACTTATTGACAAAGGGCCGCGACGACAGTAGCCGAAACATCCCGAAGTTTGAACAAAGGAAACAATTGAAAAAAAAGGTCGCCTCAGGTAGAGTAATTCTTGAGATAACGTTACCTGATGATTGTTTTGTCTTTGTTTATTACATGTTCATATTTTTATGTACATATTTGTACCTTTTTTGGAAGCTTATGAGGTAAGAAAGTTATTTAAGGTATTTGTACGCGTTGTATCATACTTTTTTTTAAGAAAATCACCTGTTTTTCTTAACAGAAAATTCTGTTTCATGTCTCATAATGAAAAATTCTCGCTTAGTTTGTCCCTATTTATTCCTTAAAAATAATATTTGACTCATTGACGGTTAAAATACATAAAAAAATCACTAAAAAGACAAACATTTTTAAAAATACGTCATGTCAAAGTCAAAAAGTCGAAAATAAAGAAAAAATTTTTGAAATTTCAATAACTTTGTAAATATCAACTTTCGGATAGGGGATGCCATGAAAAATATTACTGTAAATGAGGTCTACTTTCTGTCTTTCAAAGGAATGTATCGAATTTCAGGTCACCCTGTATATAAATTATCATATTCTTTTGACTTTCAAAGAATAAATTAAATTTTTATTTTGATTTTTCTAGGATCCCCTAGCGCTACACCTGTGGTGGGCGTGCGAGCGGCGCGAGGGCTGCGCCCCGCACTTCCCCCCGGAACATCCGCTAGAGGAGCTCCGCAGGGCTCTACTTGCTGTCCTGCTCTATCACGCCGGGTTGAAGGAGCACGCGTTAGCCACTGCTACTGCTGGTAATGTTTAACCTTAAATACGATTTAAAATCTCAATCGGAAAAATTTAAGTTTTGTTCACTGCATCTTTCTTTATTTATTTGTCATTAGTAGAGTTCTGTCTTATCTGTTATTTTACTGATGATATATGTGGTAGGATTTCATTTGTGAATAACATTTAAATAGGGTACCGATGGAGCATAAAATCATTTTGGGGATCCATAGACGTTTATATTATAGACGAGGTATGTTGAGGCAAAAACTGTCTCCACTTAAATGGCCCCACTTTGGGAGTTTTTGGAGTCATTTTGACATTTGAATTATGGTGAAAACCAAGAAGGCGTATATTTTCTTGTATGAAGATTTTTTCTGTCAAATGTACGTCATAGCCTATCTTTAGTTTTTAAATCGTTGTAAGGATCATTTTAAAATTGACATCTGTAAAAGCTTCAATAAAATACTGCGAACATAATCGAATTTATAGTCTTGGAAAAAACAAAAATTTGTACAGTTAACAGTATGCAGTTAAAATACTTGGTTTCGGACAAACTATGGGCAATTTAGTGAAATTAAGCTTTTTATGTTGACATTGTTCAAAGAAATGGAAAAAGGGGAGGTGAAGCTGTCGCCGGCAATGTCGGACATAGTGAAGGCAGTACAGCAGAGCAAGTGGACTCTCATGAGGACGAGGCAGCAGATGTCGCGCGGTTATAAAGAGGTACGCTATTGTAGACGCATATCTAATTGAAAATTAGTGCTTTTATCATTACCAAGTGCTAAAGTAGAAATACTTTGTAAAATAAAGTTTTGTTTGTACAAATTTATTGTAACAAAATTTAATTTTAGAGAATAGTTGAATTAGGTGTTATGCAGGCACATTATTTTAATATCTTATTTTACCAGGATGTATTTACAATGTGCTATATTTAAGATAAATTTTCTGTATTTAAAAAAAAAGGATTTTTTATGTTATTTAATTTAATTATTTTACAAAAAAAAAACAATTCAATTCAAAAAGGTGTGTGCCGCTCCGCTAGAAAAGGCTCGTTTCTTATTGCACGAAGTTCGCGCCGCTATTTCGCCCGCAGTCGCGGCGCTCAGAGCGCGTCCGCCCACGCGACGGAGTCCCACCGCCGCCAGAATGTTCCAGAAGGTCATGAAAATGGCCAAATGTCCTACGTTTAATAAGTGGTAAGTCAATTCTAAATAAAAGTATGCACTAATGTAATATTACACATCTTATAAGAACAATGTTACGCCATTTTATGGTAATGTAAGTATATCAACTTTTTATTTAAGTGAGTTTACTTAAGTGCATATATAGTAGTAGTCCTAGTTTATGGATATGTTCGGTATTTTTCATGCAAAGAAATAAATAATGTATCCTTTCTTTTAGCTTTGAAACTACAAAAGATCTACGCAACAGACAAAACAGTCTCAGTAAAAGTATGCTAAAAGCGACTGGCAGCCTACTTCAGGGTGATGCTCTACTCATAAAATCGACTATCGGTAATCCCATAATAAATAAGGTCGATGAACACCCTATAGTGGTTGAACCACTAAAAAGTCATTCTGATACAATATCAGATACTGCCAAAGACTACTTTCGAACTAAAATGAAATTAAAACTCAAAGAGAAGCCACTTGAAAAAGACTTAAAAAACGCTTCCAATTACGATGACATGAGAAACGAAGGGCGATCGGAATCTAAAACAGACAAAGATGATTACGATAAAGATGATGACAAAACTCCAACGAATGAAGTGTCTATGAGTTCAATCAACGATATAACAGACAACTCAGTCCTTAAAGAATCTCTAGAAAGTGAGAAGCAGGTCATGTTGCTTGCTGACGACTTGAAAAATGAGTTGATAGTAGCTGATGAGGAGAAGGATGATGATAATTCTGAGAGGAACAAGTTTGTTAATGCTTGGGTTAGTCGACTGGCGTGTGAAGAGAAAGGTGAGATATATATTTTATGTTTGAGGCTCTTAGGACTTAGGGTTCGATTTTCAAGGCAGACAAAACATTTGACGATAAGGCCTTAAAGTGGTAAACCGAAAATTATTATAATATTGAAGAAATGGAATAAAATTGTTGTTTCGGCAAATTACAATTTAATTGGGATCGAGAGAAAAAATGGTTTAGTTTAAAAAATTTATTTCCAATTTTAGATTTGTATTGGATGTTGGAGGAGGTAACTCAGGAGCAACAGAGTTTAACGACGGCCATCATAGACTTTGTTATTACCGAAGCGCCCTGTGATATCGATACACTGAGGAGAGCTCTGTATTGTCAGGTAATATTTGAATCAAAAATATATAATGCTATTTAAATATAATTTAAGTTTTGTTTACATGAATCGTATACGAAATTGCACCTAAAAGAAAATTTACCTAAACCAGTAAACAAAACGAGGATGACTTCACTACCAAATAGGGCTAATTTATATACCAAATTGGTAGTTTAGTAAAATCTGTCTAAACCATAGGGTTAACCAGAATCGATATATAATAATAATACTTTTTTCTTCAATAACTTTATTGGTGTTAACTTTGATGCTATATTAACGCCTATTTGCATTATTTTAGATACAAAGAGCCGAAATCCGATTGAACGGATACACGATTATAAACAGTGTTCTCAACTCAGCACAAACGATGTCCGAAAGTATAAAGTACGCTGCTTTGAGCGGGTTGTTAGGAGCGTCCATGGCCGATTCAGTTCCTCACGCTCCCTTGAAACCAACCATACCGTTTACCCCGCCGTTGAAAGGCATAGAATCAGTGATACCGCATACAAAGTACACGATCCTTCTAGAAAGATCGAAGTTAATGGACTATGTTCTTATTGAATTGAAAGCAAAGGTCCAAGAAGGGGAACAAAGTCAACCGTTGCCTTTGAAATTGAGTGCCAATTATGGGGCTCATGCGTTGCTAAACAAACCGTCCAGAGCAAGGTATTCACATTCTTTTAAAAAAATCTTGATAGCAAAAACATATGGAATGTAACTGTGTTATGGAAATTGTCAAATTTGATAATTAAATTCGCAACGTCCATTGTATCGCTAGCTATGGGTCACGGCCCTTATTCAGAATCATGAATTCTATGATCATTTAGTTAAATGTAATTATGTTATCTATCGTCCTTCGTATTTATGAAAGAGAAGGCATGATATTTTAACCCAGGATTAACTTTAAGCCAGGTTTGCGCATGTGGGCCTAAGAGCCCTTAAAGAATATGACCTCAATAAGATATACCATTTCAGATTCCTCATCACACTTCTATCCCTGCTACTGGAAGGATGTCAGGGCCCAGAGTTAGAGCAGCTTATCAACTGTGGAGCGCTCAGCACCTGTCTCACTCTGTTGAAGCAGATCGGTGGAGACACGTCATTACATACTTCGCTCATCTGCAACAGCTTGAAGCCCAAATGTATGTTATAAGTTTCTAAGTTATACAATGAGGGCCAATGTAGCGCGCTTATAATATTCATACAGAGATGTTATCGGAATGCATTTTATTACATAATACGGAATAGGAATTAAAGAGTAATCTAAAAAAAGTAAAAATCTGTACAAAAAAATAATAATAATAGTCTGTTTGCAATTTCAAATTAACGCCTTTGTAGTAAATGCATATGATATCTACACCAACAAAATCAAATTATTATTTTTTTAAACTGTTCCGGTTTATGTCTGAAACGGCTGGGCCGATTTTGACTTTCATTGGCAGATAGCTGATTATTAGATAGCTATATTTATCTTAGGATTCCGTTTAAATAGAATATGGTGCCATTTCCATTAATAGTTAATAGTTAACAAACAACAAACAACGTTGCGAGCACCAGCTAGTAGTTAATTAGTATGAATTAGTTTGTTAAAACGTTTTCAAACGCTTGATATGACTAACTTGTAAGGTTACTGAGATTAAGGCGACTCAAATGCTATTTTTCTATAGCCATAGTATTATTTACAGCTGAATGCTTAATTATATATGAGGATGAGAGACTGGGTGCAAGAGCGCGGGGCGCGTCGCTGTCCGGTCCGGAGCTGGCCTCGTTAATGAAAATTGGCACCAGAGTCGTCCGCGGTAAAGATTGGAAGTGGGGAGATCAGGTATGACGTTGACTGCGTCTATAATAAAATTATTTATATGCGAAGACTTAAAAAGTAATCTGTATTTAATCTATGGTATAATGTTTTTAGTCTTATATCTTTATGGTATAATAAAGTATGCGATGTTAAGAAATGCTAAGCGATTACTGCGCTTCATGGACACCCACTTCATGCCGATTTTCTGTAATCCATTTGTACCGTACCACGAATCTCGGTTCGTATAAGAGCTGACTCATTCGCATAGGCGTAAATCATGCGCGCGCGAGCGGGACAGACTGACAACCGAACCGAGAATTTGGCCCAGGTACTAATTACAATTCACCACATAGGACGGTGTCCCCAGTGGAGAAGGTCGAGTGGTTGGCGAGCTGGGTGAGGATGGGTGGGTGCGAGTAGCCTGGGATGCGGGTGGTACAAACTCCTACCGTATGGGCAAAGAGGGCAAGTACGATCTCAAGCTAGCCCGCTCGCCCTCCCCGCCGCCGAGTGTGGACGAGACCGTGCAGGCCAACGGTAAGAGTTAATGTGTAACTAGCTGAGCCTAGTACGCCTAACTAGCGTGATGCCTATGAGTAATATATATTGGTCTTAGCATATTTTAGGCCGAGTTTTGAGAAACATTATTTGAATTTTAAAATATTTGAACCATATATATATGGTTAAACTCTAGCCAACTTATTTTGAATTAGCTTTTGCCCACGGCCCCGCCCGCGTAAATACAGTATCCCACGGGAACAATGTACTTTTTCGGGATAAAATGTAGCCTATTTTAATCCAGAGCTTAAACTACTACTATACCAATTTCATCAAAATCCGTTCAGTAGCCAACCCATCCATCCGTACATCCATCCTCACAAACTTTCACATTTGTAATAGTAGTAGGATTGAAGCTGTGATTTGTGAAACATTTTCTATTAATTTATAGATTTGTAATTTTATTTTCTTTATTTCCAATGTAGATAAAAGAACTTTTAATTTTTGTAAACTAAAGAAACTAATTTTGATATACAAAATTATTGAATATATTTCTATCTAAAAAATTCGTTGACTTTAACTAAAAATGTATTTATATTAACGCTAAGAACATTTTGCAGGCGAAAACAGTGTGGAATGGTGGCCTGTGAACGAAGTGCGTGCGGCGTGCACGTGTTGCGTGCGCGCAATATGCGCGGGAGCGGGGCGGCTGACGGGAACGACGCGGGCGGCGGCGGCGGCGAGGCGTAACGTGGCGGCCTTACAGCGGAGACTATTAGCGCTTGCACACGCGCACGTATCGCCGCCGCCTACGGCGTTCGCGTCGCAGACTCATACTGCACTGGCCTTAGTTCGAGGTAATAAATTCTTTATGCGACAAACATTTTATTCTTCCTAACTAGGCAAAACATATCGAAAACACATCGTAGATGTTACATACCGCTCGTGCAAGCATGGCTTTTGGTAATGTCTAGTTTAGATATTCCCTGTTTTGTACTTGTACATAAGATTCAAAATAAAATCAATATTATATCCAAGTTACTTAGTGTCATTGTCACTTTTACAGCAAGTGCACAATCACCGGAGATGCGAGGTTCACTCTGCACAGATTCGTGGTTCGAGCTGTGTTACAGTATTATTTCGTCAACCGACAAATCTATTTCCCAGGATCTCATATACCTTCAGGTACTTATTAATATAAGTATATAGTCTTTATATTTGTCACAATTTTTTTATTGAATTAATACTTACTTACTCAATATACTACTTACTATGTAACTTCAAACCACCCAAAATTAATCTTGGATTTGTACACGTTTTTTGTGTAGTTCTTTTAGTAATAAATTTTCCTGATCTACTAATTTTTATCTAGATACAAGCGCTATGGCTACTACGTCGTGTGCTATGCGAGCACAACGGCCCCGCGGACTGGCGGCGCACGGTCGCGGCGCAACTGATCGCGCTTGCTGGCCGCCTGTGGCTTGAGACGCACGCGTACGACCCATCCCTGCGTGCGCACGCGCACACGATCACCAATACACTACCTAACAGCGGCGACGAAGAAGAAGTCGGTACGTATTTGTGTTTAAAAAGTTTTAGTATGAAATGGATTTGTAATAATATTAAATAAGCACTGATATTATTTAATAATTAATGAAAACAGTCATATTTTATTTATTCGAAGAAAAGGTCAACAAAGACAATTATTTTATTTTTATATGTTTAATGTACTCCGTAGACTCCATCTTGGACTGGTAAAACTGGTAAAACAACTACCGTAGCGAATTGCGCTAAGAGGACGATATTATTTTTTCTTTCATATACTGTCATTATTTAATTATCTCGTTTTGAACCAATTATTTTTTTTTTTCTTGTGATTTACCGAAGCTATCCCACTACTACCATATTAAAATATACGGACTATAGTCGTAATGATGTCCTATTTGCATCTGTATCAGACGTGCGGTGGCGCGCGCCCGCGACCGCCAGCTACACGGGCGCGACGTGCGCGGCGCTCGCGGAGCTCGTACGGAGTTTGCACGCCGCGCCGCAGTGGCATGCCCCGCTTACGGCGTTACTGTTGGACAAGATGCAGCTAGCCGCGCAGACGGTTTTTTATTTCTTACATATAACATTGTAACATTAATTGAAGAATGTTATATTCATGTAACAACTTTGTAACGTTTGGATGTTATGTTTAGATAACCAGTGACTGGCATTGGTGGCCTCATGCGAGTCAAGATTTGACGCAGACTATGAAACCCTCACCTCCGTCACTAAATACATGTTTAATAGGTATATTTTTTTGTCCAATTTACACTTTTATTTTGTTTTTTAATCAAAGCTATAATGTATTCTTTAATATGCAGCGGGATCTCTAGGTGTGGTTGGTGGTTTGGAATGGCGGATTCGCCTAGGCCAGCGCGTAGTGACGGGCTCACCGGCGCGACAAGCTATCGTCACGCAACTCTCCTCACGCGCTAAACTTACCCTCGTACATGAAGACAACACTACTACAAAAGTAAGGAAACGTTATCCTTACTAGTATAAAAACGCGAAAGCTTGTATGTATGAATGTTTGTTAATGGTTTTTGAAATAACTACTGAAGTGATTTTGATACAATTTTGTATGGTAGTAGTTTAGGATCTGGATTAACACTGGAGTAGCATATTACTTAAAGTACTTCGATCCTAAAATACTACCAAAGTAAAAGTTTTGTTGCGATAAAATTTATATCGTGGGGATTTTTTGCTGCGATAAAAAATTTGTCGCAGTAAAATGTACGGTTTTCGTGGATTCCCTTTTTCCCGAAGCCGCGGACAGCTAGTCTGCTGCTTCAATTTTTTTTAATTTAAAAAAAAATCATACGTGAAGAAAAATGGCATATAATGTTTATATTTTATTCCTATCAAAACTTTTCTGAGCTCCTGAAAGTTTATTAAACATTGTTAATTTTTCTTACTTTTATATCAATCATAGAGTGACCTGAGCGGCGTACAGAGCGTGGAGTGCGGGCGGCTGTCACTCGCGCTCGGCGGCGGTGAGAGCGCGCTGCGCGTATGCGCTGCACTGCTCGGCGCCGCGCCGCATGCCTCGCCCGTACACCCCCACCACTTGCCAGGTATACTCTAATTTGTAATCTCAGTTAGTTAAATGACAGTTGAAATATAACACTATCTCTACAAAAAATAAGACATTTAATATGTTTTGTATACTAACTTACGTATATTATTTTTAGCCGAAATAGACGTATACGGTCTTCGTAGACAGCAAATGGAGCTGCTGACTCTGTGTGCGGTGCGAGGCTTATTGACGACTAGGACCCGACTGCGCAAAGTGTTACTGCAACCGCCGGATAGTGGAGGTATGTATATTGTATAACATTCTCGTCATCGTTGTGCCATCATTGATTCAATGTATTTGCATGGCACTGAACGTAAATAAAGTAAGAGTAATAAATTCTTTATTTGCACAATTACATAAATAAAATACAGTAATCTGGAAAAAAATGCAAAATGGCGGTCATACCGCTTGAAGCGGTTTCTTTGAGACAACAATTATTACACAATTAAAAGAAAAAATTAAAATTATAATATTAGTATTATCCAAATAGTTATTTAAAACTAACACATACTAACAATACACATTATAACAACTAGTTCTACGTATTTAAACTGTGAAAAACTATTTACAAATAATTATTTTGTAGAAATTAATATAAGTACTATTTAAATTAAAATATATTAAATAACGTTATAATATTATTTTGTTTCAATATATCATCTTCTTACATAGAAACTTATAGATTTCAATAGTTAAATCTTTGTACCAGGTGCAGTAGACCGATCGTCCTCCACTAGTACGGACGGTACGCTGCTGCGGCGTTTGCTGGCGCTCGCGACGCGGCCCAGCCCGCTCGCTGCGGCGCACACGCCCGCCGAGCTCGCCTCCGCCGCGCTCACCATAGTGCAACAGCTAGCGGCTCATGTCGCAGGTATTTATGTATAATGTGTGAATATGTTCTATCAGATGTGATAATACCTAAGTAAACTCATTTAATTAATCTTAGTCAGTAAAATAACAGCCGCTTCTCCTAATTGACAAATAAATAAAGATCAATAAAAATATGATTTTCACGTCGTCTACTAGTCGCGACGCGATTTATAGAAAACGTAATATCGCACTTTCTAGTATTCTAATCTATTTACAGGCGATGAAAAAGAGTACGAATCACTGCCAGAAATACCGATCATAGACAAGAGTAATTTGATGCAAGTGTCCATGGGTCCATCTACGAGCACTGCATCATTATGTATGTACATTTTAAAATTGTGTTTCAATGCACGTATGATTTGTGATTTAGAAGATCTGTTATTTAATTGATATACCATAAAATTAATTTGTATAATATTTGGTTGCACTGTCGAATTATAAATTCTATTTTTTTTTCTATTTTAGCGCGCAAGGACCTAAACACGTGGGCCAACTCAGCACAAGTACAACAAGTTATCGAAATGGGATTCTCTAGACATGCCGTTTATGGAGCTATACAGACGCTAGGTAATATTGTAGAGCCGTTTTTTATATGAAGCCTTAATAATAACTACTGATAGTTAAACTTTAATCGCTCATTTTTTGGTTTGTTTAGTTTGAAAACCATATAGTTTTTTTATAATCCAAATAAGTTTTTCTAGTTGTCAAAGCTGCTGTTCTCTTTAATAATAGAATTAAATTCTTTGAGTAATAATTCTTAGTCACCGGAATAAAAATTCATATTTTAGGCGGCGCCAGTCTTCCATCAGTGGAGGCGCTCGTGGCATACCTTCTGGAGTTGCCACAACAAGGCATGGACGATACCGTGTTTGACGTCAAACCTATGGTTAAACAGGACAAAAAACCGACTCCGTACAGATGGCGTAGCTGCTTTGCATCAGAGGACGAGTATGCGCAGTACCTCAGTGACGTCATAACGCCAGGCATGACAGTACGATGCTGTAAGGCGTTTGAAAATGTAAGAAAGTTGTTTATCAGTTAAGGTCTGCTCCGTTAACTACAGATTCCTTTTTTAAATTCACAGATATTGTGTGACCATTCACGTGTTTTTACTAAATTCTTTTTAATATGTTCTATCAGAGAATCTAATTCATAAGCATGCAGTGTTCTCATACTTTATTTGTATTATAATGACGGCATGCAGTCACAATATAATTGTCAATGATAATATGTCAGCTTCATATTAATATTATTATAATACAAATACATTATGATAACGGTGAACCTGCTTATGAATTAGATCCCCTAATAGTAGGCCTTCTTTCACTCCCAAACAATTACAGCTCCATATAATTTGTCATGTGGTCCCTTTAGATTGCTCTGGGAGATGTCGGGCAGGTCCAAAAAGTGGAACGCGACATCAAACAAAATGTATTCCTGCATGTAAGTGTTTATATTATTCTACTTATTACTTTCGCATTTCACACCTAAAAAGTTATTTTCATGTTTAAACCTATCGAATAAAAAAATTTAAAGCCTGTCTGACAATCTTGTGAATGTGAATAAGCTACCTGAAATATATCAGAATATATTTCAGGTAGCTTATTCACAAGTTTTGCTCTGTCACTTGATATAAAGTAAGCAATTAAAATAATCGTGAATAAGCTTTGCTGCACTTATCAGAAGGTTATGAGTAAGTAAGTAAAGTAGTCGCGGGCTACAATTATCACGTTTCCAGGTGGAATGGCGTGGCGTGGGGCGCGTGGCGGGCGTGCGCGCCGTGCACGCAGAGGTCGTGTCGGGCGCGCCGCCGTTCACACCCGGCGACCGCGTGCGCGTGCGCGCGGCCGTCACGCAGCCGCGGTACAAGTGGGGCTGCATAGACCACACTAGCGTTGGCAGTGTTACTGGTATGATGATGATGAAATGACTGTCTTCAAAATAATTTTGAAGTGACGAAAGGCTTATTGGTTCTCATATATATGAGTTTTACGTATTTCTTTTTATAAAAATTATATACTGTTTTTAGCGATATCGAACAACGGGCGCGATTTGACAGTTGATTTTCCACAACAACCTGGCTGGACGGGTCAAGTCAGCGAAATGGAATTGGTCACTGATCAATGTAAGTTTACATACGAGGGCTGCACTAAAAGTGTCGGGAATGGAATATTTTCACTATTCCTGTCATATTAAAATCTTTTTAATTTAAAACTCCTTGGTTTTAAAAATCGAATACCATTTATTTAACTAAAAAAAGGTTCTCGGTCTTGTCACAAGGTCTTGTCAAACTTGTTTAGTCGTTGAGAAAATGGAATTGACTCGAGAAAATTCTAGAGCGATGATTTATTATGACTTTTGAAGTGGTTTAACACAAAAACAGTGTGTTGACCGGATGATTTCTGCATTTGGTGATGAAGCCCCATCCAAAACCACAATTTATCGCTGGTTTGCTGAATTTCAACGTGGACGTGTCAAGCTCAGTGATGATCCCCGTCAAGGTCGTCCAAAAACTGCAGTCACCCAAGAAAACGTTGATGCTGTGCGTAAGCTGATTGAGGAAGATCGACATGTGACACCGCGAAATTCAGGCAACTTTAGACATTGGCATGAGTCAAATACAAATAATCTTGCATGAACAATTAGGTGTAAAAAAGTTGTTTTCCCGATGGATACCGCATTTGCTCTGTGAAGAGCAAAAAGCGGCTCGCGTTACTTGGTGCGTCAGAACTCTCGAAAGATTCCACGCAGGATCCTCAAATGCTGTATACAACATCGTATCAGGTGACGAATCCTGGATATACGCGTACGAACCCGAAACAAAAAACCAGTCACGAGTTTGGGTGTTCGAAAATGAGTTAAAGCCAACAAAAATTGTTCGTTCACGGAGTGTTGCAAAAAAAATGGTGGCCACGTTTGTCTCCAAAACCGGCCATGTTGCGACTATTCCTCTTGAGGGACAAAGAACGGTTAATGCAGAATGGTATGCTAATATTTGTTTGCCACAGGTCGTTTCTGAACTCCGTAAAGAGAACTGCAACCGCCGCATCATCCTCCATCACGATAATGCGAGTTCTCACACCGCGCACAGAACAAAAGAGTTTTTAGAGCAAGAAATCATAGAATTATTAGACCATCCGCCGTACAGCCCCGACCTAAGCCCTAATGATTTCTATACTTTCCCTAAAATAAAGAATAAATTGCGTGGTCAGAGAT
This sequence comes from Phengaris alcon alcon, assembly GCA_037179445.1. Lineage (NCBI taxonomy): Eukaryota > Metazoa > Arthropoda > Insecta > Lepidoptera > Lycaenidae > Phengaris > Phengaris alcon. The sequence continues at coordinate 77,142 of JAYRCH010000292.1, forward strand.
TTTCATCACCTGAAGAAGCTGTGGACGCCTACAAAACGGCCATTTTGGAGACCCCAACTTCCGAATGGAATGGTTGCTTCAATGATTGGTTCCATCGTATGGAAAAATGTGTCAAATTTCCCGGAGAATACTTCGAAAAGCAATAAATACATTTTTAAATAGTAATGTTGTGTCACTTCCTTGATTCCCGAAATTTTCAGTGCCGGCCTCGTACATACGAAACTTTGTTAGTCGTTGAATGTGCTACTGTACACGAACATAGGAAAGTTTTTATTTACTGCCTTTATGTTTGTACTAAACATAATACAACTTCGGTCGTTTATGAATGTATACGGTTTCTTAGGATAATAATACCTACATTAGGTGTGACTATCCCATGAAACCGTATATTTTTGCGGCATAAAAAGTAGCCTTAAATTAAAACATTCTAACAGCTCGGTCAAATCTATTGAGCCTTTAAAGGCTAAACGAGAAAATAACTTTAAAGGTTCACGAAAGAAACAGATAAACAATATAAACTAATACTAGTAAATAATGTTTAAACAGCGGAATGGTGCTGCGCGGCGGGTGGGTCGGGCGTTGGCTGGCGCGGCGCGGTGCGTTGCGTGCGCGTGTCGTCGTGCCGCCCCGCTGCTGGTGCGCGCCGCCTGCTCGACTCACAGCCGCACACGTACTGGCAGAGCTCCACTGGTACTGGGCAGGTAAATTTGATTTGAAACTGTACATTGTTAATATTTTTAAATGAAACGTCAGTAAAAATTATGCCCAATAAAATTAAATAACTTTCAATTCTATATATAAATTATTTTTTTTATCTAGCGTCGAAGGAATCCCTTCATTTCATATATTAATAGGTATTTCCTAGAACGCCATCTTTATTCAAAAATTACCCTTAACGTATCCGTTAAACATTTTGTACCAACATACAATTATTTACCAGCACTGGATCCGCGTAGAGATGCGTATGGGCGTGCGCGTGCGTCGTCTTGGGTTGGGGGTGGCGGGAGGCACGCACGGGCCCGCTGCGCTGTCGGTACGTGCGGGTGCGAGCTTCGACGACGCCGCGCTTGCGCCGTTAGCGGCCGTGCCGTGCGCCGCAGCGCCAAAGCGACCCGCGCCGCCCAATCATCTAGCGCAAATACAACTGCTGGCTGATTGTAAACAGGTACGATTAAAATAAAACATTTTTGGAATTAAAGGAAAATCTCATGGTACTATTTTTAGAACGTAACAAACTCATATCAGCTGTCATCGGCTCTCACAGTAGTTCCATTAGTAACATTTAATATTATACTCGTTAATAGTCGTTGGTGGTGTTTGCACGATCTTGTTTTTGAATGTATATTCAGCATTCATAAGCATTGTGGGACGAGGGAGTGGCATGCTTTACGCATGCATATGCGTGCACTCAAACATTTGCTTGCAGGTTGTGGGTATTTTTTCGCGAGATATTTCTTGATATAATATTAATTAAATTGTATTGTACTCGTTGGTCATGGAAATACGTTTTTTGTTTTTTTACAGTATTACCCCTGCATAGAAATCAGTATAAAACAAAATCGGAACGTGAACGCCGACGTTCGAGTACACGGACTGTACATTACTGGCTTTCGACCCAATCCGATGTATACAGAAATTTTATCCGTGAGTGTACTATTTCCATAGGTAAAACCTAAAATAAATTGTATTAAAAAAGATGAAATTAATGAAATTAAATGTTTTAGAGCATGAACTTTGTGGCCGAGGATTGGATGGAAAAAGATAGCCCGACTGGTGCTGCGTCATCTGAAAATAATCCACCAACGTTACCGAATGATTGTCCGAAGGTTAACTCCGTTTTATGTTTGTTTCGCGTTTTTTTCTAACAGGCTACAGTTTACAAGTTACTAGTTACCACTTTTACTTATATTATTGTCAAAAAATATATATTTCTTTGTTTTTTTAAACAACTTAAAGAGCACTTAGCCTAAGGGCCTGTTTCACAATAGTCCTGTTAACGTGATTTAACCGATAATATTTACGAGAGTTGCTACCCAGATTGACGTGGTATGAAAGTGTCTATAGATTATTATTATATTATTTCAGGTGTACGTATGGGGTCTTAATGACAAGGACCAATTAGGAGGTGTGAAGGGGTCAAAAGTGAAAGTGCCTGTATTTTCCTCGTCTCTCAGTTCGTTACGACCTGTCCATATTGCGGGGGGATCGAAAACACTATTTGTGGTGTCACACGATGGCAAGGTATGTCGTGATTCGTGAAATCAATTGTTCCTGCTATTGTAACTAAGATTACTAACATATTGTTTGGATAAGGAAAATTTACTGAGCACAATAATTTTCTAATATCCTTCTGTTTTTTCTTTTAATTTTAACAATTTCGTTACTACGTTAGTCAAAAATTACAACATAAATAAATGGATCAAAAACATCATCCCATCGATAAATAATAAACTGTACTTCAACACCCCATCACTAGTTGTATGCATGCGGCGAAGGCACTAACGGGCGTCTAGGGCTGGGCCACAGCAACAACGTGTCGACCCCGCGCGCCAACCCGTATCTCTCGCACGTGCTTGTGCGTCGCGTCGCCGTTCACTCCGGCGGGAAACATGCGCTGGCGCTTACCGCTGATGGCAAGGTAATGTTGTGATAAATTATGAAACCATAAAATCAGGTGGTTTTATGTGCACCTTGATAAAGCAAGGAAATAGTTGTAAATAGTCTGAAATAAAACAAAACCACCGACAAACACTTATTATAAGAAATGGCACGTTGGCTACCTTTTATCTTTAAAAACATGTGACAAGAAGTGGTAAACAACTACGAGTTATAAACTTTATATTTTTTGGAATCCAAAATTAATGTAATACAACTTTCTTGTCGTCTCCTTTAATATTTATTTTCAAAGGTTTATTCGTGGGGTGAAGGCGAGGACGGTAAACTAGGACACGGCAATCGTCAAAAGCTCGAAGTACCGCGACTAATAGAGGCGTTATCGGACGAGCGCGTCGTGGGCATAGCGTGCGGGTCCGCGCACAGTGCGTGCGTGACTGCGCGTGGACATCTCTACACATGGGGCCTGGGGGAGTATGGGCGGCTCGGACACGGCGATGACGTCACGCAGCTCGTGCCTAAAATGGTAATAGTACAGCTACCAATTTACAATAGTCAAATATGTCACTTGATAAAATTACATGCGCTATATTGATACAAATCTACATAATATGTCATATGCTCAATAAATATTTTACATTACAGCTAAACGTAGAAATGGACTAAAGTATTGTAAAAGAATTTACTGTTTACATTTTTTTAAACAGGTGGAGGCTTTGGCGAATTTCCGCGTAATACAAGTGGCGTGCGGGTCGCGCGACGCTCAGACGCTCGCGCTCACTGCTTGCGGCAAAGTGTTCTCATGGGGCGATGGAGATTTCGGAAAATTAGGTAGTTTTGATATTAGTTCCTAAATTCAAAAGAATTTTATGAATGTAAACCGTTATCAAAGAAATATTTTAAATTATGAATTGTAAAATGTTTTTTTTAACTTAGGTTGGCTTTAACAATGATTTTGTAATGAAATATTGAATTATAATTTAGGTCGTGGTGGATCGGATGGCTGTGAAATTCCAATGAATATTGAAAGACTGAACACGCTGGGCGTCGTGCAAGTAGAATGCGGTGCACAGTTTAGTCTCGCACTGACAAGAGATGGCGAGGTACGTCTTTTTCACTTGCATATTAATTTTTTAAACATTTAATATTTTTGCTACTTTTGCAACTAACTGTCCAAAGTCCAAACTAATTGGGCTACAAATTCTAAATCATGTGAAACTAAGAAATGTATATTTGGATGGAATTAATAGTGCCAATTAGTTAGGTACACTATTTACATCTTTTTTATATTGTATCAATGAAAATAAAAATTAATTGTAGGTATGGACGTGGGGTAAAGGCGACTACTTCCGCCTCGGGCACGGATGCGACGCGCACGTGCGGCGGCCAACCATAGTGGAGGCGCTGCGAGGAAACCGCGTCGTACACGTGGCGGTCGGCGCGCTGCACTGTCTGGCTGTTACTGCTGATAGCCAGGTTCGTTAATTAATAATATTACAATATGTAGTCTAAAACTTTAAAGATTTCATAATAACAGCTGTAATATCCCGCTATTTTTGCACGTAAAACTGTAGCTTCTTGCTCATCAATACAATTTATAAGCCTGTTTATAATATGTTTTAAATATTTTTTTCTCCTTTTCCGGGCTTATAAAAATTATAAAATAAATAAATAAAGGACACCGGTGAATCCTGCCTAATTTTCAATCGAGAGCGGCTAAGTTTCGAACAAATGTTGTTTTATAGTACTTAAAAAGTTATTATATAAAAAAAATATATTACAATTTTAGTACTTGGGAATAAAAGTTATGAATCTCCGAATATTAGAGAATTCATGTGCAAAATACGTACTTACCTTTGGTAATGGTTGTCATTTAATATCTGTATAGTCTAAAGTTATCATGCCTTAAATTGTCAATAGGCTACTTGGCCTTGTTTTTATTTATGTCGTAAACGCTTCATAATTGTTTCATTACACACAAAAATAATAATATAACATTATTTTAAAACCTAAAAACCTATGTACGGTGGTTTGGTGTCCGTACAGAAGTAAAAGACAAGTTAAGCTCAATGGGTTTATTGAACGCTTAACTTATACTAAATGGTGAAATGGTTAAGAGTGCACGCGAACCGATTGGCGGCTTGACGCGAACTGGTTAAAATATTTAATTTGTATGTCGCGTGGCGACGTACACTCTGACAGTGTGAAACGTGATGTACGGTACATTCGACACACTGTTGACCGTACATGCTGCCAGCGCGTGAGAAGAAAGAATGGTGGTGATAATGGTATCAAAAAATTAATGGTCTAATGGTTAGTGAGTGACGTGAGACAAGGTGATATACAATATTTGCTTAATCCAATGGCACCCTAATGCCTCTATCACAATAATCACTAAAATGATGCTTATGCACTATAGGAGAAGTGGACTGCTCTTTCACTTTATCACTATACCTATCACTACTTTTAACACTTGATTGCCCATGGTTTACTACACTTACACACTGATCACTAACACTATACACAAACGCTGCGTTCGCCAGCCCCCGCGGCTCAGGGTGCAGCGGGCCCGACGCAGCAAGCGCCGGCGCTGCGCTAGCAGCTGCCAGGGCGCTGGAGTCTTGGCGGCGCCACCGCTGTAGCGCGTGCGCGGCTGTCGCGGCCACCAACACACCCGCCACCACGTATATCGCGACGTGATGGTGAACGTTGTGATAGGATATACCACCCTTTGCAGACTTGACGTCAACAAAACCAGTGAAATCAACCCCTGTATGGTAGAAAGGACGGGTTCTGTTGATCCTAGCTGGTGTTAAATCTCCCATCAACTGGTCATGTTTCAGGGGGTTCTGCCTTCTACACAGCACACATCTCCGCAGCCTCTTCTTTACAGCATTATTTCCTCCTAAAATCCAATATTCTTGACGCAACCAAGCTAACGTTAATCGTGCACCCCATGGACATGGAAGGTCATTTTATGCGCCTGGTCAATAAGCATGTCGGTAAGTTGATGGTTATGTGGTAAAATGCACGGATGTTTCATCCTATCTACTATTTTGGCGTTGGTCAATCGCCCCCCAACCCTTAAAAGTCCTTGGTCATCAATAAATGGTTTTAATTTTAGTAAATTACTCTTAGGGTTAGGTTGGTTATGATTTTTAATATATTGCATATCTTCTAAAAATTCTATTTGCTGTACATATTTTATAATTAAGTATTTAGCTTTTCTTATTTCAAGTATAGTTAGGTACCGTGGTTTTTTATATGATTTAGGTGTAAATCGCAACACCCACGCAAGCACTCTGGAAGCTCGCGTAAAATCGCTGTATCTGCTAATAATATTTTCTATGACTTTGTTTTCACATTCAATCGTTGTGACGTTTATATTTAATACTGGTTTTTTAAGCTCTTCGCTGGTAGTATATGATGAATTGGTTAATTTTGACTCTTCGAATGATTGTAGCCAGTGGGGTCCTGTCCACCACATGGAATGGTTAATCAGCTGTTCTGTGGTGATACCTCTACTCGCACAGTCAGCTGGGTTATCTTTGGTTGACACATAATGCCAGCCACTTGGTGATATAACGTCTGTCACCTGCTTCACCCTATTCGCGACGAATGGTTTCCACTTAATTGGATCGCCATTTAGCCAACCCAAAACTGCTGTCGAGTCGGACCAACCGTAGATTTTGATGTTGTAATCTGTTAGGCAATTACAGGTGATTTTCATGACCTTGGTAAGTAGAATAGCGGCACACAATTCTAATCTCGGTAACGATACATTTTTCTTTACCGTTACGAGACGACACTTAGCAGCCACTAGGACTACAGAAGATTGGTTGCTGTGAATATTGTTGACTCTGCAGTACACAACACAAGCATAGGCATTTTGCGATGAATCACAAAATCCATGGAATTCTATGGTATCGTTCTTAGAACACTGTATCCATCTCGGTATGTTTATATGATTAATATTGATGATATCAGCTTCCATGATTTTCCATTTTTTGTTTATATAAGCTGGAAGGTCGTCGTCCCATTGTAGGTTTAAAACCCAAACTTCTTGGAAAATTAATTTCAATTTTGTGGTTATGGGTGAAAGCCATCCAAGCGGATCGAATATTTTCGATATATTCGAGAGTAAACTTCTTTTGGTTAACTTACAGACTGGTTCGGATTTTAATTGGAATGTAAAATAATCTTCGTTAGAATGCCACTTAAGTCCTAATGCTTTGGTTGATTCCTGGTATTTAAAAACATAATATGCTTGGTCTTCACACGATGACTGGTTATCAGGTAATACATCTGGTTTGTTAGACGACCATTTCCTTAAATTAAATCCACCTAGTTTAAGGAGATTTATGAGGTCAGAAATTAACTTTTTAGCAGATTCCAGGTCATGCTGTCCATGAAGCAGGTCATCCATATAGAACCTGGTAGCCAGAGCTACGGCTGCTTCTGGATAACGGTGACCCTCATCCTTAGCTAGACGCTTCAATGTCATCATGGCTTGGAATGGTGCGGCCTTGGTACCGTATGTGACAGTGGTATGTTGGTATTCTTCTTATGGTTGCCCTTCTGAGTCTCTCCACATAATCTTCTGGAGCGGCTGGTCATCCTCATGGACATTTATAAACCTACACATCTTCTCTATATCAGCTGTGAAGGCTATTTGGTACTGCCTCCACCTTAAAATGAGTGCAAATAAATCTTCTTGCAAATTTGGTCCGCTGTACATAAGGTCGTTCAACGAAAATCCAGTCGAAGTTTTCGCTGACTGTTTTTAATGAAAAACAACTCGCGTAGCAGTGGTCCTTGAATCTGTTCGTATTACACAATGGTGCGGCAAATAACATTGAAGTATCGGGTTACCGTTGCATTTCTTCATATGGTTTAAATTAATATATTCATGTATAAATTGTTTGTAGTTTTGTTTAATAATTTTATTTCTAGAAAATCTTCGTTCTAACTGATGAAATTGGGCCACAGCTTTGGTTTTAGAGTCACCCAATTTTTCGGTAATCTCTGGTTTGAGAGTTAATCTTACGACGTAACGTCCATCTGGTTGACGCGTCGTATGCTGCTGGTAATGATGAAGGCAATATTTATCTTCATCAGATATATTTATAGAGTTGTCCTAGACATCTTCAATCTCCCAAAACCGCTGTATATCTTGAAAATCGATCATGATGAAGTGTCTTGCAACTTTCAACTTTGGGATGGTTTAATAGTTCCACTTAAAATCCAACCGAGCTTGGTATTTTGCGCGATTGGTAGTGATGTGTTATTACGAATTAAACCTGGTAAAATTATTAATTCGTAAACATCGACACTTAAAATTAAATCTACTGGTCTACTTTTATAAAAATCCGGATCGGCTAGTGGTAAGTTTTGTAAATACGGCCACGCTGGTTTTTCAAAGGATTCTCTTGGTAAATTCCCGACCACATGTTTCATAACATAGGCTTCGGTCTTAAATGTAAAATTATTATGAATCGAAGATACTGCAATCTGAACAACTCCCCGACTATTGTTGGCTTTCGCACCAACTCCCACCACCACACAGGGGCGCCTAATCCTTGATAGGCCTAAAAGTTGGGCGGCATTCTCAGTAATAATAGAAGACTCTGCGCACGGGTCTATGAGGGCTCGCATGGTATGGTGACAGCCATCAATGGACCGTATATTAATTTTAGCTGTCGCTAATAATTTGGGCCTGGTTTCTTGTGGTGCATTGGTAACGCATATGTTCAATTTTCTGGTAGGATGTTCGATGTTGGTATTACTAGAAGTAGAGGGAGCAAAAGTAACAAGAGCATTGTGTAGAAGAGTATTATGCTGTTGGTTACAAAAACGGCAAGTTTTTTCCGAAGAACATTCCTTGTCATAATGGTTAATTAAGCAGTTTTTAAATAATTTATTTGTTTCTATTACTTGAAGTCTATTCAGCGGTAACAATTCCAGAAATTGTTTGCATTTAAACAATTCATGCCAAAAGTTTTTACAGAGTATGCATTTCCGTTGTGTCGCAATGTTCATTGGCTTCGTATTGATATGGTTTATTACAGCTGGCCTTGGTTTAAAGTTTCTGTTCATAAAATTATGTAAATGATTATTTCGTTGCTTATCGACCCATGGTTTTTGGTATTGGTTTTGATATACTTGAGGTGGACCTGTTTTGTTGAAACCTTGCTTACGACGAGATCTTTCTAGAGACGTAAACTTCATTTCTAAAAATTTCAAAAATTCAGACAAAGACGGCAGTTCCTTAGTATTTTTTAGCGACTCTATGTAGTCGTGATGGGTTTCGGTATCTAACTTTTGGCATAAAATGTATACAATCAGTGGGTCCCAATTAGAGATGTCGATTCCCATTGCCTTTAAAGAGTTTAGACACTCGTTGGTAGTGTCATGTAACTTTTTGATGACCGCTGCAGATCGTTGTTGAATGGTAATGGCATGGTTAATAATAATTGTACGTGGGAATTAAATATTAACCTAGTATTATGGTAACGATAGTTTAATATTTCCCTGCACCTTCATAATTTTCTGAATTAATGCGTAAATGGTGAACTAATTTTTCAGCCTCCCCACGCAGCTTACTTTTCAAAAACTGCATCTTTTGCGCATTTGGTAAGGATTTATTGTGAATAGTTTCGGAGAACAAATCCTTAAAACATATCCAATCTTGGTAATTTCCGCTGAACATGGGAATGTCCATTTGTGGTGTTGAACGTTCCTTGTAAGATGACCACCACATCTGTTTGTTCACGGCTTTCTTCATGGTGTAGTACTTTCTCTCCATCTCAACGAAGGCTGTCTCATAGTCCTCGTTCTCTAACAATCCCTCGCTGTCAATATCCCAATGAAGAGAATCAATGACCGACCATCTCGATTAAATACTTCTTAAAATATCTTCGAACTCCCAGCGTTCGGAGCAGCTTTTAAGGTCGACCGCCTCTATGGTTCGAGAAAGCGCCTTGAAGTTGCTCTTTTGCTTTCGAAGCATTTCTTCTACCCTACTGGAATTACCTTGGTTCGAAAGTTTAGGTGCAGGAAAACTAAAAGAGCTACCCTCCTGGGCGGGAGAGGAAAAATCGCGCCTATCTGAGCCCTGCGATAATGGTGTAGCTGGCCTCAGAAATGGTTTGCTGGGTTCGCTGGTTACGTATTTAGAGATCATACTCCTAACCTCAGGGTAAAAATCTTTTGTCCGTTGGTAATGGTTTTCCGTAAAATAGTGGTGGTTAAGATCTTGGAATTCAGCACATAGCCTGGTATGGTTGGTTTGGAATTAATTCCAGTACTAGTCCAACATGTCAAGACGTTTTTCTATATAGGCGGGCGTCTTACGATCCGGCCCGTCCTTCTTGAAATTAACACACATGGTGTTAATCGCGGACATGATCTGGTTCTGGGTGTTTAATAGAGCCTCCATGGTTGAGGGCATTAAAATGGTCAATAGAGATTGGTAAAAAAGTTGAAAAAAAGGAAAGATCTTACTTGATGACTGGTACGTGGTGACCTGGTATGTCCTCTGAAGTCTCCCTGGTGGTAATAGCTGGTGAAGTCGCTGGTCTGGTGAACTGGCTACTTTCCACGCACAAGCACTTTGGTTGAAATTGGTACACTGGTTTGGTTCTGGTCCACTGGTTTCACTTCACACGCGAAGTACGAGGGTAAGTTACTGGTTATTGGTTAAATACTCGAAAAATCGCAATGATCCTCGATTGGTTAAATGGTAAATTAACTGGTCACTGGTAAAAGGCTCGAAGGACCACAATGTACGGTGGTTTGGTGTCCGTACAGAAGTAAAAGACAAGTCAAGCTCAATAGGGTTTATTGAACGCTTAACTTCACCAAATGGTAAAATACTGAAATGGTTAAGAGTGCACGCGAACCGATTGGCGGCTTGACGCGAACTGGTTAAAATATTTAATTTGTATGTCGCGTGGCGACGTACACGCTGATAGTGTGAAACATGATGTACGGTACTGTTACAGTCGACACACTGTTGACCGTACAACCTATAAAAAATATATTTTAAAAATACACTTTAATAACCGCCGATAACACTATTCGACAAGTTGGTTGATAGATTATCTGTGCTGTGACTTCATACTAGTACAATTTGTAATCTGTGCTATAGTCCGTAGTAGTAAAATGGCGGTGCTACTTTCCGTTTGACGTTTTGACATAAATAACTTTTTAAGAGGTCATGAACTATTTATTTACAGAATCGTTCCGTTTCACTACTACATATGTGTTTAGTGTGTTTGTGTCGTCACATCCTTGCCGGAAGTTACTTCGAGGTGTTTTCACCAGTAGAAATTAAAAAACAAAAATACATATTTTTTGAGTAACTTTATTTATCAAACTTAAGTTTTTAATTTATAATAATCGTTAGAATACGTTTTCCTAAAAGGAAATACTACATCAATGTATGAAATTAAATATGAGTCAAGTAGCCTATTTGAGGCGTAAAAGCTCCATTTAGTGGCCCAATAGAAATATAAATTTTAATTTGAGTTAAAAGTTATTTTCTTTTTCAATAGTTTAGCAGTTTAGTAATAGTTTTATGAAAAAAAATGTTTCTAGGGTTGTGAAATAGATCCCTCTATACTATTTATATTAATACTAAGAAAAATATTCATTATATTCTTGGTTTTCGTAACGTGAAAGCGACATCTATCATTTATCTGTAAGCATACGAGTATTGCGTTTCTAAACAAACTGGTTATTAATTTCATTACGTAATTGACATTACAACTAATAGATGTCGCTTTTTCGCAAATCACCACTAAGGTAATTTATTGAATAATAGGTTAGGTAATATTTAATTATCTTTTGTCCCCCGAGTATGATATATTATTGCTTTTTTTGTTCCTATGTTCATAAAGAACAAATTACAATAAATACTTTTGTGGACACGTATTTTAATTACCAGGCAGTAAATGTATGGCGACATGCCGGTCTCCTTTTTATATACGCAGGTATGGGCTTGGGGAGACAACGACCACGGACAGCAGGGTAACGGGACCACGTGCGTGAACCGGCGGCCGGCGTTGGTGGCGGGGGTGGAGGGCGTGGCACGCGCCGCCGCCGGCTCCTCCCACTCCGCCGCTTGGGCGACCCGCGCCGCTCGCCCCGACCCGCCCGCTACGCCCGCGCCGCTGCCTTTCCCCGCACTGCGGGACCCGCTGGGCGCGCATAGTCTAGGTAAGATTTTTATTGTTTTAAATATTTACAGTATTTAATTAATAATTATGAAATAAATGGCCAATAAAGATGTTGACAGTAAATATATTTACGTTGTTTTCTTCCATGTCATCGTAAAATAAAAATATACACATGAACTAAATTAAAAATTGACGCATTATATTTATATAAACATCAAAGTTAAAAATCGCAATAATCCAAAAATATCAAATTTCACTCGTATGTAAAATTTACATTGACACTCAAAGTTTTTAATATTCTAAAATATAAAAATATAACAACGTATTCCATTCTTCCTAGGACTATATTCGGAAGAAATTGTAGTAGGAGAGCCGCAAGGGAACCGACCGTCACTAGCGAGTGCGGCACTTGCGTTGGAGCCGCCGGTGGCGGTGCAACACGCACTGTCTCTTATACTACTTACGTTGCACATCACTCAGGTAATTGGGCCATTTTATGTGGCATAATGACAAAATTTAAGGTTCTAATCTTATTTACTTGAGGACAGAAAAAGTTTCCTTTAAAAAAAAGGTTATAAAATTAGAACCTTAAGTTTTGTCATTTTATTTACAGAAACTTCAAATACTTTATAATATTATATTGTTTAATATTGATATTGTTAATAATATAATATTGTTTATTTGTCGTTTTTAAGGTTCCGTATGTTAAGAATAAGAATATTTTATTTGCATTATAGGAGCTTTAAAATACGTAATTCCTATTGTTCCAATGGGTTGCGAACGCAAACGTATATACGAACGAGTACACATGTACTAATTATACATTCATCGTAGACTCAACGGACACGTCCAAGCGCTAGTCGGCGACAAATTGTAATTTACACATATTGTTATACTCATAGCCGGGTACCGTTAATCAAATAGTTAACTTCGTTAATCGTTAATCCGCTACAAAAAAAGTTAGCTTCGTTAAACATTAAAGCGTTACATTTCGGAAGAATTAACGCAAGTTAACGTTAATCGTTAATCCGTTAATATGTGTAAAATTGCATCTTTATATCGTTGCGTTAGTGAACTTATAAAACCTGTTGGTTTAGGTTCTAATTCATTCATCAATTATCAACACGCAAATGATCACTGACAGTAATTTATAACAACAACAAACAAACAAACTCTAAGCACCGGCGCTAAGTAATGAAATGATCAAACGAAACAAATCTCCTCGCAGTTTTCTTTCTCACTCGCACGCGCCGGCAAAATATATCGAAAGTAAGGCCAACCAGACGAGATAAAGAATGTAAACAAATTTTCAGGGGTTCAAAACATTTTTATTTGAATAAATTATTATAAAGTCGAATTTTAATCGCTGTCGTCTGTACTAGACAAAGATGATTCGTCGGAAGAGTCCGAGTCAGCTGTGTTTATGATAAAACTATCTATTGTATTATCAATCATGTTGTCAATATTGCTATAAAAATTGTCCTCGACTTCAAAAATAAAACTAACCGAAACGGAATAATAACAACAAAAAACCAAGTAAATACGGAGACGAAAAAATATGTATCACTTCGAACGCAATCCAAACAGGAATGAACTTGTTCACAATTGTTTGGCGGACCAAAACTGCGGCACTGGCCGCTTTCCTGTACCACGAAACACGCTACGACAGCTGTCGTCGACCAACTGACGTCATTATTGCATACGAGTGATAAGGACAGATATAAAATTAACTCACTTTCATAATGCAACTCAGTAGCGGTCCGTTTATTTACGTTTTTTATCTCGTCTCGTTGGCCTTACTTTAGTTTTGTTTTTGTTTCACTCGGTGCCACGCGCCGCCCGGCACTTGTCGGTGCCGTGCGGTAACTATTAGGCACTGGATTAACGATTAACGGACTTCTGCATATTAACGGAAGTTAACGTGTCCGTTAACATTTTTAAAAGTTAACTTAAAAGTTAATCTGTTAATCAAAATGTTAACTTTGTTAATTAACGATTAACGGATTAACGAGTTAATGCCCAGCTATGGTTATACTACCTAATATGTATCCAGTATCAAATTCTAATTCACTAACCTATTCGTAGGCACGCACGCTACTCGTGGAAGCTCTGCGCGCGCACGAGGCGTGTACGACAGTGCCGGCGACTACAGGGCTGGACTCTGAGGACGACGACACGGAGGCCGATGCGCGCACCGGCGGCGGAGAGGCGCCAGCCGACAGAGCAACCTTACCGGTAAATTGTGTTGCAAAACGGAATGCATCAACAAAGGAGTTAGCTGCGTCTCCGGCTTCATAATGATAGAACACAACGCAAGCGTTAATGAGCGGTTTTCTGTCAGGGTATAAAATGGCCACATTAAGTGAATCGTACTATGAACCATTACCCTTGAAAGAAGTTGCTAATACAGTAACTTCTAACAATTCCAGTTTGTCAGTTTTCCACCTTTATAATCGCATCATCCTATTTATGTCAGAAAAAATTGTATGTAGAGTGGCGCTAGCAGTCCCCTCAGCGGGTCTATTTCATCCCGTCATTCAGCCGTGATGTCGTCGAGCGCGGTGTCGGTAGCCGCGGCCACCATGACAGTACAGCAGGCGGACTCGCCGAAGGTAAAATCCCTTTAAAATTATTCATCTCTTCATTTATTTAGGGCCTGTTTCACAATCGCCTAATAAGTGACGAATAGCTTATCCGGAGTTTTTGTCGATGCTTACCTTATACTGAGCGACAGAGACAAAACTTCCGGATAAGCTATTTGTCACTAATGAGGCGTTTGTGAAACAGGCCCTTATAGTATTTCTAGCTTTTGCCCGCGACTACGCCCGCGTAAATACAGTATCCCAGGAACACTGTACTTTTTCGGGATGAAAAGTAGTATATTAAGTGTCAATCCAGAGCTTAAACTACTACCATACTAAATTTCATCAAAATCCGATCAGTAGTTTTTGCGTGAAAGGGTAACAAATATCCATCCATCCATACATCCATCCTCACAAACTTTCACATTTATAAGAGTAGTAATAGTAGGATTAACTACACACACCGGCATATTTAGCGGAACATAAAATAAAGGTTTGATATCAGTATCATATAAGGTTGCTGGCTGGTTTATACGTCATTTAATTTAAAAAGAAATATTCAAATTAAGAAAACAACTGAACATCACAATTTATGCAATTGTTTTAATTTTATTCAAATACACCTTATCTGGAGCGAACTTGTAGTATTTCTTCCTTCTGAGTTTTATATGAAATTTCATTGAAATACTGTTTTTTGTTAGTTTTTTTTAATCGCGTATATTTTTGGAGTTGAGGACTGTATTATGCCTGACTTAGCCCCAACGGAGATTGCCAGGGCACTCGAAATGCGAAGAAATGGTCAAACCTACAGAGTGATATTCAGAGATCTTCGTCGACCAGTTTCAACGATCCATCGCAGTATCCAACGGTTCAGGGAGACCGGTACTTATGTGAGAAGAGCAGGACAAGGCAGAAAAAGACGCACTTCGAGTAGGGATGATCGTTTCATTCGGCTTCGTGTACGTAGGAACCCCCGTTTGACGGCCGTCCAAGCCCGACATGAGTTAGAAGCAGTGCGGGATGTAACCGTAAGTGAGCGTACGGTACGAAGAAGGTTCGAAGAAGCTGGTTTTGGGTTCATTTGTGCCCGCCAAGGCTCCAAGGCTCGAGGTAAATCATCGTAGAAACAGGTTAACTTTTGCTCAGGAACATCGACTTTGGAACGCGGACCAATGGAGTAAGGTATTGTTTAGTGATGAGTGCAGAATTCTCTTAAATCGAATTGACGGCAGGCAAAGAATATTCAGACGCAAAGGAGAACGATACATTCTGACAAATTTTGAAACTACAGTTGCATACGGTGGTGGATCAATAATGGTTTGGGCGGGCATTTGTTTGGGAGCTCGCACAGACTTGGTAATGATTGACAGATGGAGTCTGAATACAGACCGCTATATCAGAATATTTTAGAAGAAAATGTCGTACCGTTTGCCCCATATATCGGTGACGATTTTGTTTTTAAGCAGGATAATGCTCGGCCGCATACCGCTCGGGTAACTCAAGCTTATCTTAATGATATGAATATCATTGTTATGGAGTGGCCGGCGAGATCACCGGATATGAACCCAATAGAGCACGTTTGGTACTTGCTGAAAAGAAAAGTTAAGTCCAGAATTCCAGCTCCTGCCAACGTGGGTGAACTGCGAATCGCCGTAGTTGAGGAATGGCGGAGACTATCCCAGGAGGATAGCATCATTCTCAGTATGCCTAGACGGGTAGAAACTTTAATAACAGCACGTGGAGGAAATACGCGATATTAATCACCATTTTTCTAATTTAATTAATTGTTATTTTAATATTAATTTTCACTTTTCCCGGTTACATGAAAAGTTCAAAAATGTACCATTTTTCACAAATAGCCTTTACTCGCAAAATCTGTTCTTAATGTGATCTCATTTTAAGTAAAACAAATGAAACTTTAAATAACAAGAGAATTGTAGTAAGTAGATTTTAAAATAAAACCATATTTTTTTAATTATGGACCTTTTTTTTGTGTTCCGCTAAATATGCCGGTGTGTTTATATAAAAAATTCTGCATATGTAAAGTATTAAAGAATTTGTTAGGTTAAGTGTGAACTGTGACACACCATGCGCATTGGATCCACGCGCTGTCATTTCAAAGTCATTTTGCTACGCACCGAGATTTAAATTAAATATAACTTGACAACGGGCAATAACTCCCTACTTACCTGAACGTATTTTTAAATCAGCTGGCGCTGGACGACTTCACTTCTCAACTAGGCGAGTCGGACGCGCGGGCGCTAGTGGACCTTCTGAAATTGGCCGCAGCGGGGCGAGTGCCCAACGCAGCTAACGCTGTCAAAGTCATTACAGACGTTCTAATGGGTGAGTTACATTCATATTAACGAACTATTAATATAATATCATTATGTTTTTCCATAAGGATTGAAACAATGTCCTTTTTTAGGGTTCCGTAGTACTCAATGAACTATTATAGTATTGTTGTATAGATTGTGTATAGGTTTCGGTTTTGGTATCCTAAAATAATAATATTTTAATAATTTAGGGGTGGTCTAAGTTATCCAAAAATACTAAAATTGAATAAATCGATTTACTATTAATAATATCGTCAACAGCTCTGTGCGGCAGCAAACCAGGTGTAGCTGAGATGGTAGCCGAAGTATGTGTGAGTGAGCTGGAGGAGGCGGCGGGGGGCGGCGCCCGTGCGCCGCCACGCCCCGTCACCGTTGACAGCCCGCACCCGTACGCCGACGACACCGATATATCAGGTCTGTTATCTATATAACTTCATCAAAGCCTGGATATATAATTGTATGCTTTATAAACAAAATTGATTTGGTAATTTCCTACAGGTGTGGTGAAAATCCCCGGTGCGTGCACTCTACGTGTGACTTTCGAGCAGGGCTGCTCAACTGAGCGGCGCAACGACCCGCTCACGATATCGGACAGCGCAGGCCGCGTGCTCGCCACCCGCTCTGGCCGCGAACCCGCCGATTGGGCGCAGGAGATACTCGTCAATGGTAGGGCTATTTTTTTAGATTAATGTCAACAAAGTCGTAACATACAGTATAATGTTGTAGCTATATAGTCAAAAATTTCATACTAATTTAATTCATAGCTCTGGATACCTAAAGTATCAAATAATTAATAAAACAAAATGAGGACTGTAACGCATCACGCAAAGTAAAGTATACACTATACACCGCTATTTTAAAGTGATTTTGCTGTGTATTGGCTTAAGACACTAGGTGACACCATGACTCAAAATTAGGTACATCTTTTAGTTTACTGCCTTTTTATCACAACTCACGAGCTGTCTAACACTTGCAGGTGACGAGTTACGTTGGCGGTTCACGAGCGACGGCTCCGTCAATGGCTGGGGTTGGAGGTTTACCGTACACCCCATACTGCCGTCTAACTCTTCAGCGGTGAGTTCTTGTTACATATACCTTCAAGACATATGCAAAAACACAAAAATAAAGTGGATATTGCGGTAAGATAGCTAACATAAATAAATAATGTGGCAAATAAAAATTTGGTGACACCTAATATTATACAATCAAGTTTTCGTTTATTGATTATTTGATTAAATAAATTATGATAGGTGGGGTTTTTTTGATGCTTCTTATGATGATGCTGAAAATAATTTCCTAATCTTGTAATATTTTGTAGGAGAGCGGGACAGATAGATACGTGCTATCTTGTCCGTCCGTGGAATTGGCATGGCGACTCCTAGATGGTCCTTTACTGAAAGCTGTCTCCAAAGATCACCATTTGGCACCGAGGTTGGCGCAAGCGCTCGCTATTTGTGCTCAGATGCCTACTTTGTGTAAGTTTATATTTCAAACGTATGACTTGAAGCATTTTGCATTTAATATAATATGCATAAACAAAACAATAATTATATTATTATTTTTATCTGATTTTCTTTTACATTATTATGTGAGAATAAATTATGTTCCTAGCGTGGCGTGCACGCGTATGGTGCGTGCGTCGTCTCCGCGGGGTGGTGTGCGCGGTGGCGGGCGGCGCGGGGGGCAGCGCAGGGGGAGAACAGGTCGCTGCCAGCCCACCCGCGCTAACGCAGCTACCCCAGCTATTACAAGCCCAGTACGAACACGAGGAGCCCGCACTGCGTACAGGCACGCATCTCATGCATACGCATTACCTTAAAGTACGTACTAAGTTATGGAATATAAAGCCTTCAGATTTTAAATTCATAAAATGATTTCATCGTGCGTAAGTGGATGTGCTCGTTAGATACAGGTGTGGCGTAATCGATTTAACCACATTTATAATTTATGTGAACTATTGATAAAATATATCATTTCTTTGTTCTTCAATTCCCATTTATATCTTACAATATAATGTTATATTACATTTATACCTTATTCACTCTAAAGGAGCTAGCGTGGCTAGCGTGCGGTTTGCGTATAGACTCACGCGTCTGCAACGGGCCTGACGCAGTGCGGTGGGCGTGGTTCAAACGCTATTGTCTATGTATGCGGAGCGCGCACGCACTAATACGACGCCAACCCATGCCGCCGCCATTCATATCGGAAGTACGGAAGAGATTGGTAGACTTAGGTGTATACAACGCGGACGACAGCCTAGACTCTAAGAATCCATGGGAAGATAATATCAAGTTTACCAGACAACACGACGAGCAACTACTTCACTGGGTTAACAAGTAAGTAAAAATATACAATATGATAAATACTTATATAACAAAAAGTATATGTAGTTATATGGTTATCCTACTACTATTATAAATTTGAAAGTTTGATGTATGGATGGATCTTTGTTACTCTTTCACGCAAAAACTACTTAGCCTATTTTGATGAAATTTGGTATGGTAATAGTTTAGGCACTTGATTAAAATATAGGCTACTATTTTACCCGAAAAAGTCCCGTGAATAGGTACTTAATTTACGCGATCGAAGCCGTGGGCAAAAGCTAGTATCAAAATATAACTTGCGGAGTGTGGGGCCAATGTTTTACTGTATACTTGCCTTTCCCACGCGGGTGGGGCCCGCGTAAATACAGTATCCCACGGGAACACTGTACTTTTTCGGGATAAAATGTAGCCTATGTTTTGATCCACAGCCTAAACTACTATCATACTCGTATAATTAGGCCCTAGAGCCTCCACCCGTACACAGCGCAGACTACACCACTGGTACGGGTGGAGCCACGACCTCTGTGATATTATTTGCTGACCATAATTCACAGGCGGCCGGAGGAGTGGTCCGGGTGGTGGGGCGGGGGGTCTCGCGGCTGCGCGGTATACGGGTGGGGCCACAACCACCGCGGGCAGCTGGGCGGTGTCGAGGGCGCTAAGGTGCGGTCGCCGGTCCCGTGCCGCGAGCTCGCTGCGCTCGACCCCGTGCAGTTGGTGGGCGGCGAACAGACGCTGTTTGCCGTCACGCCCGACGGAAAGGTGTATGCTACAGGTAAGAAGGAGATGGATATATATGTTTATAGTTTGTTTCAGCGCAATAAACAAACTAATTTTGCTTTGACTCAACAAGTTTAAAAATTACCTTTTGTATGATAATATTGCAAGTATTCAATTTTATCGGTGCCATTCTTAGGTTTTTAATTTACGGCAAATTATGTACGCTAATAGGCTACTTGACCTTTTTTATTTATGTCCTAAACGCTTCATAATTGTTTTATTGCGCACAAAAAAGTAATGTAACATTATTTTGAAACCTAAAAACCTACATTTTTTTTTTATTAAAAATACACTTTTTTTAAACTGCCTTTTCGACAGTTTTAAAAAAGTGTATTATTTATACTATTCGCCACGTTGGTTGATAGATTATCTGTGCTGTAATGTCATACTAGTACAATTTGTAATCTGTGCTATAGTCCGTAGTAGTAAAATGGCGGTGTTACGTTCCGTTTGACGTTTGTACATAAATAACTTTTTAAGATGTCATGAACTATTTATTTACAGAAACGTTCCGTTTCACTACTACATGTGTGTTTAGTGTGTGTCGTCACATCCTTGCCGGATGTTACTTCGAGGTGTTTTCATCAGTAGAAATTAAAAAACAAAAATACATATTTTTAAATAAATTTTATTTATCAATCTTAAGTTTTTAATTTATGATATCGCTAGAATACGTTTTCCTGAGCCAAGTACTAAAGGAAATACTCCTTCAATGTATGAAATGAAATATAAGTCAACAATAGGCATTGTTATTTACACTACTTGTCTCTGTTTTAGGATACGGCGCCGGCGGTCGTCTCGGAATTGGAGGAATAGACTCAGTGTCGCTCCCTACCTTGTTGGCGTCCATTCAACATGTGTTTATTACCAAGGTATTAATTAAAGTCAAAGTCAAAGTCAAAATTTTTTATTCAAAATAGGTATTTTTATATACTTTCTGAACGTCGATCTACATACCGGTAACATACCGGTGGTAGGTTGATACCTATGTATATGTATAATGTATAAAACATTACCGGTATGTTATACCGGTAATGTTTTATACATTCCTACTACTAATATAAATATGAAAGTTTGTGAGGATGGATGGATAGATGTATGGACGGATGAATAGATGGATGTATGTATGGATGGAATGATGGATGTTTGTTATTCTTTCACGTAAAAACTACTGAACAAATTTTTATGGAATTTGGTTTATACCAAATTCCATCAAAATTTGTTCAGTACTATTATTAGTAGATTGAGCTCTGGACTAAAACATAGGCTACTTTTAATCCCGAAAAAGTACAGTGTTTTGTGGAATACTGTATTTACTCGGTCGGAACCACGGGCAAAGCTAGTTTCTACTTCATATAGGTAAATAAAAAAAGGAAACTATTTTATTATCCACTATCTATTTTCTTTGGTCCTTCGAGCCGGATAGACAGGGCCTTAAAAACTTAAACGTTAGTTTAATAATATTACTTATTAATAATGCGGTAATAAATATACAGGTGGCGTGCAACTCTGGAGGCAAGCACTGCCTGGCGCTGTCCGCTGATGGCGACGTTTACAGCTGGGGCGAGGGTGAAGACGGGAAACTCGGACACGGAAATAGAGTGTTAGTGCAGTAGTTTTGTCTTATGGAATTCATCCAAGTGTAACTACTGTGTATAGTATAATTTATAATCTCATAAGTGAAATTACAGCCAACACGTATATCGGTCTCGTTTAACTTGATGAATTAAGAAAAATAAGTAAATTAATAAAGATAATAATCTTAGACTACCAGACGGGTTTTAAATCCACTTGACATTTTGTACATACCAAAAAACAACCCAAACCCCAATAATAAACCCCTAAGCACGCCGTGGGTTTGTTGGTTGCGGTAATCGTTACAATCAATGATTTTAAAACTAAGGATGGGATCTGACGTACTTTTGACAGATAAAATCGTCATACAAGAAAAAGTTACGCTATATTGATTACAGAAGATTTTGTGAATTAAATGCGGACTGTTTAGACTGCGGAAAGCAAATGTCAAAATGTCAAACCTCGACTGCCACAAACATCCCCAAAAGTAGGGCAGTTTAAATGTGGACACTTTTTGCCTCGACATGCTTATGGTCTATATATATATATATATATTGTTCAGTTGGAAGTTCTCGAAACCGAGTTACGTTTCCGAGACGATTGTTATAGTGTGTGTTGTCGGTTGTGTACGAAGTACTACTTCTAACTAGACTTCGTCTTCATCAACCACAACTATTTTAATAAGTTTATTTTTTCAGGAACTACGACCGTCCGAAGCTAATAACGGCTCTATCGGGGCTCGAGGTGGTCGCTGTAGCATGCGGCGGCGCGCACTCCGCGTGCCTCACCGCGCGCGGCCGCATCTACACATGGGGGAAGGGGCGCTACGGCCGGCTAGGACATGGAGATTCGGAGGACCAACTTGTACCTAAATTGGTACGGTATAACTGAGTATTATACTAAGTATTTTTTGGGTTCCGTACCCAAAGGGTAAAACGGGACCCTAAGACTCCACTGTCCGTCCGTCTGTCTGTCTGTCCGTCTGTCCGTCTGGCTCCAGGCTGTATCTCATGTACCGTCATAGTGCGACAGTTGAAATTTTCACAGATGATGTATTTAAGTTTCCGCTATATGAAACAGAATGAAATAAATTTTTATTGGGCTCCCATACAACCAACGTGATTATTTATAGATATACGTAATTGTGCGCGAGTCTGACTCGCACTAAGTAGGTGTGAATGTTGAACTAGGTATTTAAATGTTTAGCATTGTTTCCCACTTTTGGATTAAAACCTACCAATTATTATATTTGTGTGAAATATTGTACAATTTCAGGTGGAGGCGCTGGCGTCGTACCGCGTAATCGACGTAGCGTGCGGCTCGGGCGACGCGCAGACGCTGTGCATCACCGACGACGACAACGTCTGGTCCTGGGGCGACGGCGACTACGGCAAACTAGGTATTAATACAGCTAAAGCCACACTGAAGACGCCGTTGGTTGCCAGGGCTAGCAAGAATTGCGAATAAGGAGGAGCAATTTTCCTTCACTATTTTGTGGCTGCGCTAAGCTCATAGAAATGTTACATATGAAGCTAATTGTAAAATTTCTATTTAGGTCGTGGTGGTTCGGAAGGCTGCAAGCTGCCCACTAAAATAGACTGCCTGAAAGGATTGAGGGTTGTAAAAGTGGAATGCGGCTCACAGTTCTCCGTAGCGCTGTGTCAGTGTGGCAGTGTTTATACATGGTAAAGTACCAGTATTCTTGTATTACATAAGTAATTCTTTTTTTATGAAATGGACCAGGAAACGAGTAGACGTATCGCCTGCTGGTAAGCGATCACCGCCGCCCATGGACACTCGCAACACCAGACGAGTTACACTTGTAATTCCTCTGGTGTTGCTCACTTGCGTTCCTGGTCTTTAAAATCCTCAACCCTATTAGGCTACCCGTAACCTCACTCACTCGGCGAAACATAACGCAAGCGTTATTTCACGCCGGTTCTCTGTGAGGCCGTAGTATTTATCTGGTCGAGCCGGCCTATTCTTGTCGAAGCGTGACTCTCTCACGTAAGATTCCGTTCATACGTTTTCTTGATAATGCCACTCTATGCCATATGACATAATATGTCATAGCGATATTGTGTACAGGGGCAAAGGCGATTATCACCGACTCGGACACGGCACGTACGAACACGTGCGACGCCCTATGCGAGTCACGGGCATGCAGGGAAAGATGATCGTCTCCATAGCTACAGGTATGTTAATGTCATATACTTTATACTTAACTAATGCTATCTCGCTCACGCGTGTTAAAGACGTATAGAAATTGACAAATCAATGCCGAGTCAAGCGCATCAAATAACGTGCAAGCAGCACAGAAGGCGTTTTACTAATAAATAAATTTCCATTTACTATTTTTTTTACCGAAATAGACCACGAGCAGACGGATCGCCTGATGGTAAGCGATCACCGCCGCCCAAACGTCCCTTGGACCTCCGGTAAACTAACTCACTCGGTGAAACACAACGCAAACGTTATTTTACGCAGGTTTTCTGTTTGGCCTCCAGGCCTTCCAGGCAGTGGTGTTTATCCGGTCGTGCCACGTTTATACATTTGACAGCTCTGGTAATCTTCTACTTGGACCATTAAGGTGGGACCGCACTACGCGGCATTGGAGTAACAATACTTGATTCATACAATTTCATACAATCAATGTATAATAACAGCCTCCGTGTGCTAGTAGTTGGAGCTTGGCTCTCGACTCGGAGGTCGTGGGTTCGATTCCCGCGTTGTTCCAATTTTTTTCCAGTTTGGTTAGGACAATGCAGGCTGATCACCTGATTGTCTGACAAGAAAGATGATCCATGCGTCGGATGACAATGTAAAAAGTCGGACCTGCTCCTTATCTCTCGCCAGTCGTGTCGGTTATCCGTCCCACTGGGTTATGAGAGTAACGGAAGAGAGAGAGAGAGAGTGTGTGCTCTTGTGTACTACGCACACACTTGGGCACTATAAAATTACTCCTACGTAACTGGCCTGGTTTCAATGAAACCGGCCACCGTCACAGAAATTGATGTGGGGGGTTATTTATTATTTACAAACAATAATTGACCGTGTCGCGTCGCGTAGTTACGCCTAGTGCGGTCCCACCTTTAAATAGATAATAGTCGTCATTATACACGATGTGTTGTAAGATCTGTGATTATTACAGGTAGTCTCCACTGCGTGGCGTGCACGGACACGGGCGAGGTGTACACGTGGGGCGACAACGACGAGGGCCAGCTCGGCGACGGCACTACGCTCGCGGCGCAGCGCCCGCGCCTGCTCGTCGCGCTGCAGGTACGCACACACACACGCGGACCGCCCGTGTGTGTGTGTGCGTGTGTGTTTGTGCATGTGTCGTTAGGAAGATTGGATTTGGATTACTACATATCAATAAAGTCGCCCTTTGTGTTTCTACTTATAATCTATTCGCGTTAAGAGGACAGAGAAATGTCAAAAAAAGGACCAATGACGTATGAGAAGTGTTCGCACGCGGCACGGCACGGCAAACAGTAAGCCATTTTGACTGTAATATGTACGCGTGATTTATGCGTGACATTCACTGTCTTCTTAACGCGAAAAGACTATAGTTTTAATATTTTTGTTATATGTAATTAGCTTGTCTAATAAGAACATAAAAATAAATAAAATAAGTGTGAACACCAGTGGCGAAGGCTGGTTTTCATTCATAGGAAGCCCTAGCTGCTTGTATAATAGGTAGCGATTTGGATGAGGGTTTTCAAAAGGTAAGTGGTAAGTGAAGAATGGAGTTATAGCAACCCCACGCCACTGGTAAACACACATAAACGCTTGTTTACGAATTCCTGCTTCATTACAGGGCAAGCGCGTGAGCCGCGTGGCGTGTGGCAGTGCGCATACGGTCGCGTTGTGCGTGGAAAGTGCGCGCGCGCCGCGCCCCCCGCCGCCGCCGCCGCTCGAGTGCCACCTGCTGCGTGATATGCCGCCGGACATCCTCGCCAATAGACTCGTGAGTTGTGTACACATGCTTTTGTGCGCGAATTTGCTAGCGTTAAATGTTCATTTTACAAACTTTGGAAAAGCTAGGGGCTAGTTTTTGTAGCAATTTTGTGAAGAAGTGTTGTGTGCGAACAAATCTTTGATATATTCTAAGTATAGTTAATTATCTTACTGTCGCATACATGCGTGATGTAGTTAGTAGAGCCCTATTTATTTTGTAATTTTATTAGTTAATAAAACGCATTTTGTTTATTTAAGGTACTACTCCATCAATTTTCGGACCTAGTTTGTCCAAACTTGGCGCTACTGATATTGGAAGAACCATTCGACCAACTAAGAACACTACTGTTCTATAGTGTTAAGGAAGCTGCATTTAGAAGGGTAAGTATTTTGAATGATACAGTTTCTTTAATTTTAAAACACAAAATACAAGCAAGATTTGTTAGAAATTTGCAGATTTTAAAGATAATGTTTGCCTGTATTATAGACTTGAAGTAAAACGTTTAATTTACGCCTACGTCATACAAGATTATTGTGCTGACTTAACTTGACTTGTGATGCTCTTGACGCCTGCATAGAATAGTTTTGGAGCTGACACTGTGAAACTATGTGGACTCGGGCTAACGTAGCGTCGGCCTTTTGCTGTGAACTGGAAATATTATTACTTATTTTAAATCATCAACTATCTATTCATTGCTATATCTAGTATTGCTAAGTAAACATTATGATTTACTACTACTTTTGTCAATGTTGTGTCACCTATAAAGGTGCATGTATCAGGAATATTGTATAAATTAATTTGTAACTTGAGTGTATAATACATGCGCTGCTGGTGTCCTTCCTAAATAAATAAATAAATAATTACATGTCTATTCTTTACAGGCGATAACAGCTACAATGGTGCGCGAACGCCAGCACGGGCCCGTAGTGGAGCTATCCCGTGTGGCGGCGCGACGCGCACGCCGCGGCGGCTCCGGGCTGGCGGGTGCGGGTGGCATGCGCTCCGTGTTCGGCCAGATGGTCGCGCGCCTGCCCGCGCTCACGCCCGATGCGCTGGCGCTGCCGCACCGCGTGTGGAAGGTCAAGTTCGTCGGTCAGTATTGCTCAGTCATTGCTAAACTATTTAGTTTAAGACAATTAAAAAAAAATGTCACGCTAGCACAAGTTACTCCGCCTGCTTTCGTCGGCATCCCGTAGGCGTGGACCTCCTTATGCCATGCTAACTATGAGTTGATACGATTAAATTTTACATATCTTCATTGTTTCGACTTTCAGGCGAGAGTGTGGACGACTGCGGTGGCGGTTACAGTGAGAGTATAGCGGAGATGTGTGAGGAGCTGCAGAACGGTTCGCTACCGCTGCTCATGGCGACGCCGAACGGACGCGGCGACGCTGGCGCCTCCCGCGACGCCTTCCTACTAAACCCGACGGCGAATACGCCACTACACCTCAACTGCTTCCGATTTCTCGGTATCTATTGCGTTTTTTTTCGCTTCAAAATTATTTAGGGCCAATCACAATCGCCCAATAAGTGACAATTAGCTTATCCGCAAGTATCGTCTCTAAGCCATCGTTTCTCAAGCGGAGGGTCGAGTTTGTTTTTAAAGGGGGTCGCAGTCTGTTGAAAAATAAACTTTTTTGAACGAATCTTTTGTATCGAATGTCGAAAAAATTGTTCGAACGTTCGAACCAGTGAAGGCAAAACCCGTGAATATAACGTATAGCTGATAAAAATAGCGCGCTATGTACATATTATTATAATTATATAGTGACGGGGTCGCAAGACTTTTTACTTAACAAGGCTTTTTCGTGGGTCGCGACATGAAAATGGTTGAGAAACGATGCTCTAAGCTATTCGTCACTTATTAGGTGATTGTGAAACAGGCCCTTAAACTGACTAATTTATTAAACCAAAACTCTTAAAGTGTTTGATAACTAACTAATATATTTATAAAAATGTATATAAATAAAAAACATTGGGCGTTTATGACCCGCTGTTTAAAAAAGTGTCGACCATAAACCAAAATGCTATTAGATTGTACAATTTTCATTCACATTTCATTTCCTGTAATCAAAATAATTACAGGAAATGAAATGTGAATGAGATATATTGATTATCTCCACCATATTGATTATCTCCACGGAGAAGTGGAGATAATGAATATATTGTTTTACATGAACATACTTTGAAGTGAGTTACAATGTATGAGAAGTTACCCCACCTCCTGCAGATATGCGACGTGTGTCGTTGTAATTACGCATGCATTTTATACAACATATACACCTAATTACGCATGCATCTAGCCTAATTGTCTTTGGTCGCCGTAGCAAATTGTTCCATTAAAAATTCCCACTGTCCTTTATTATCAACTATCGGCAAATATTTTGTGCGTATTTGCTTACTAATACACACAAGTATACGCATTTACGTGCAAACGTACATGCTAACATAACGTTCCTCTACGCAGGTGTGCTAATGGGTATTGCGATACGCACCGGCTCTCCTCTATCTCTCTCACTCGCGGAGGGCGTGTGGAGACAGCTAGCTGGTCTGCCGCTCCGTCCGCAAGACCTAGCGGAAGTAGATAAGGACTTTCTTCCTGCACTTCTGTGTATACGAGATATGGCGCCTAATAACAAGGTAAAAGAAATATAGTATTATAATTTACTTAGTGACATTAGGACCAGCTTAGGACTATTATTCCTTGCTTGTTGTAAGACTTAGAATTACTTAGAAATCAACGATAAAATATTGTCCTCAACTGGACACAATACTTCTTTCTTTTTGGAAAATCGTTAAACAGATTATAAGTTTAAATCAAGTTTCATATTATTTTCGTTAGTCGATGCTAAAACTCAAATTAATTTGGCAGTATGGCTTAAAACACGATGTATTTTTGTCGTAGGAATTACAAAATCTAGAGCTACCATTCTCTATACCGTCGGCGGCCGGTCACGAGGTGTTGCTGTCGACGCGGTACAAGAGAGTCAGGCCCGATAACAAAGATGAATACGTCCAGCTGGCCTTACACTACAGGCACGTTTAAAATTGAATAATAACCACTGTATGTTGTGTGCTAAATTACTATTATTAGTATTGACTGGAAGAAACCCGTAGACCCGATGGACCGTTCTTGTTACTGTATTTTTTTATTTATTCTCGTTTTATTAAATTTGGAACTATATAAGATACTTACGTGTACTATGTATGATGTGATGACGTAGTTTTCACACGCTCGTACGTGAATGTGCGTACGCGTTTTGATTCGCACGCTCTTGTGTGAATGTCTATCTCGCTCGCACGTTATTTACATGCTCGTGCGTGCGTGCCAATTTAGGATTATCTATCTCACTCGCACGTTCCAGGCTGCACGAGTTCGACGAGCAAGTCCGCGCAGTGCGGGACGGCATGTCGCGCGTGGTGCCTGCGCCGCTGCTCGCGCTGTTCGCCGCGGCGGAGCTCGAGGCGCTCGTGTGCGGCTCGCCCGACATACCCGTGCAGGCTCTACGCGCCTCCGCTACTTATAAAGGTAATTGTAATTATTATATAGTTAATTGACGTTGCGCGATTGTGAATATGCAGTTTTTTTTTATTGGCTTTTCGAAAAGTACATAATAAGCCAGAAAATATTGTCTTTGCAAGTGGTTATCTACGATCAACCGTTGACGAAATAGTTATGACAAAAGTGAGATCGTTGGAGAGTATTAAATAGGTTCTATACAAAAAATTATGCACGAGTGATGTCACAGCAGTTGTAAATGTATGAAGATAAATACAAAAATTATTTTATTAACTCATACTGCGTTAATGTATATTATAATTGTGATAAGAAAAAATTACACAAATAACAATGATTTTACCAGTATTATAATTTTTCAATCATAGCAAAACAACTAACAGTAAACTTAATTAAACAGTAACTTTTTAATTATAGCAACTGATTACTGTACTTTTTGCATTTTTCGGTCCATATTTATGTTGTCTTTCGGAATATATAAGAAATTTTATAATTTAAAACAAATGCATGTTCCTATTGTAACAGAATATTGTTTTAAATTTAAAATAATAAGCCAGAACTTTTTAGCGTTGATTTTAATTGAAAAAGTGACCAGTGCATATTGATTTCAGTAAGACAAAAATAGCGCGATGTAACAAGGGCTCAGTGCCATCTATCCTCAACATATCGAACTAACCTTAAATAAAAATCACTTTTACTACCACACACCACAACACCACAATCGTTTTATTATTATTAATATGTATGCAGGCATAGACCCAAGCGCGCCGCTGGTGCAGTGGTTCTGGGAGGTGATGGAAGAGCTGTCGGGCAGCGAGCGAGCGCTGTTCTTGCGCTTCGTGTGGGGCCGCACCCGCCTGCCGCGCGCGCCGCAGGACCCCCGCCAGAGGGACTTCGTGCTGCAGGTGTGTAGTGCTAGAGCACTCTATCTGTAGCAGACAACATATACGGAAGCTACAAAGTCCACAGACAGTAGAATAATAATAATATCTATGGACTCTTTCACTCCACGTCAATCTGGTCCCGTGGTAAGTTCTCGAAGAACTTGTTTGATCTTATACCATACATATATTTAAGATTTTTATTATATTATACACATATTTAGTACACATCCATGACACAGGAACACAGAAAACTTTTTGTTTCTTAGACGGGATTCGAACCCGCGACCTCCGGCTTAAGCATCGACGCCCTAACCACTGAGTTCGGCATGATAGTATATATTCAATGTACCTACAGCTATGATTATCAACAGCCCTTGCTTTTAAATGACCAGTCAGTGTGATGTGCTTATTTATGACTAGGTATCTAACATTTTTTAATTTATACATTGTCGTTTGGTTTCAGGTGCTAGACAAGTATCAGCCGCCCGATCACTTCCTGCCAGAAAGTTACACTTGCTTCTTCCTACTCAAAATGCCGAGGTATACCTGCAAACCCGTCCTACGAGAGAAACTGAGGCAAGTTTTGAGTTTATTTAACGTGTTTCGTTCACGTGTTTGGTCTCACGAAAAGCGTACATTTGGGATGAAAAATAGTCAAATGAAAAGCCTCTTTAACCAACCCAAGTATGAGGAGATTCTGTGTTCGTCTGTAGATTATTTTAATGATATTGTGTGAGGTGACGACAGTGAGAACAAACAATAAAAGTAACAAACAATAAAATATAGATAATAAAATAATTAAATCCGACAGTGAAGTTGCAACTGCTTTTGAGAAATTCTTTGCTGACATTCCAGTTTTAACCACCAAAAATTTGTATGCCTCTCCTGCTGATGCTGAATTACTTCTTAAAGATAATGTAAAAGAATGTGAAATCGAATTTAGATTTAAAGAAAAGCAAGACATTATTAAAAATTTTAATTCATTAAATATTAAGAATGCTGCAGATTTATGGGGCCTATCAATGAAAGTTATTAAATCTATAATCGATATTATCGCACCGTACTTCGCAACTATTTTTAATGATTGTATAAAAAGTGGCGTATTTCCTGATGTAATGAACATAGTAAAGTTTTACCTCTGTTTAAGTCTGGTAGTAAGACGGATCCATTTAACTTCCGACCTATCTCTATTTTGCCAACACTAAGTAAAATATATGAAAAAATAATACTTACTCAGTTACTAGCACACTTTAATATAAATAACATTTTACATAATAAACAATTTGGTTTTACGAAGGGTCGCTCTACAACAGATGCTGGCGTTGATCTGATTAGTTATATTTTTGATGCTTGGGAGGAGTCGCAGGATGCTCTAGGAGTTTGCGATCTCTCTAACCAGCACTCGTCCTCTTAAAATCTTATTTATCAAATAGGACTCAGAGGGTTGAGATAAATGGAAAAAGATCCACAGGTACCAAAATTGAGATGGGGGTCCCACAAGGATCCATTTTAGGACTCTTTCTTTTTCTGGTCTATATAAATGACCTACCATACCTTATTAATGGAAAAAACGGGAAAGTCTTCTTTGCTGATAACACGTCACTTACTTCTAATATTAATCGCCAAAACTCAGGCTATGACGAAGTAAATAATGCTCTCTCAAAAATAGTACACTGGTTTAGTGTTAATAATCTTTTGTTAAATAGCAAAAAACTAAATGTATAAAGTTCACGTTGCCAAATGTAAGGCAAACTGAAACTAATGTTCTATTGAATGGAAAAGGTATGGAACTAGTAGATACAGCTGTCTTTTTAGGTATAACTTTAGATGCAAAACTACAGCGAGGCCCTCATATTGTTGGGTTGGCCGACAGACTCAGTTCAGCAGCATTTGCAGTAAGTAATATAAGACAATTTTCGGACGAAAACACAGCAAGACTTGTATATTTTAGTTACTTCCACAGTATAATGTCCTATGGCATTCTACTGTGGGGAAATGCTGCCGATATAAATACTATATTTGTGCTGCAGAAGCGAGCTGTTCGGGCAATCTACAAGCTGGCCCCCAACACGTCATTAAGAGAGAAGTTTAAAGAAACTGGAATCTTAACTGTAGCTTCTCAGTATGTTCTATCAAATGTATTATATTAAAAAAAATTTAAACCTATTCAAAAAGAAAAGTGACAACCACAATAGAAATACCCGAAATAAGCATAAGCTTGATGTACCAGTGACTAGACTTAGTAAAGAAGAATTCGTTTAAAGGCCAGTGTATACGCCTATACAATAAGATCCCAGAAAGCGAAATTTTTCAATCAATAAATTTAAAAAGTAGTTAAAGAACGTTTGTGTGCTAAAGCCTATTACAAAGTTAATGATTTTATGAATGATAGCACACCTTGGGAATGAGGTGACCCCCTGCAAGGCTACTTCTAAATTACATATATTATTGTACTCTTGTTGTGTAGTTTTAGTCATAACATTGTTATATATGCCTTTTTATATTTTAAAAGAACAATTTTCCATCTTTTTGATAAAAGATGGCCCCGCGCGAGTTTCTTACGCCGGTTCTTCTCGCCGGGCGCCGGGCGCCGGGCCAGCTAGTAGTTCCCGAACCGGTGGTAGGCATCATGTAGATCGACGTTCAGAAAGTGTATGAAAATACCTATTTTGAATAAAAATTTTTGACTTTGACTTTATTAATTGTTTTTAATAATACACAGGTACGCGATACACTTCTGCAAAAGTATCGACACGGACGAGTACGCGCGCGTCGCTCTGAGCGCCGCCGAGCGTGTGTCGTCCGAGGAGTCGGACACGGACGAGCCCGCGACGCCGCACCCGCACCACGCTCCGCCCGCGCTCTACTCCGTCACACGCCCGCCGACCTGGCTGTAAGGCCGGTACGTGGGAGTTTACCCTATACCCACATGGCTCTATGGCTAGTGACCCGCAGTTTACCCTACTACACCCGCCTTGCGCGCTGTACTTCGTCATGCACCCGCCCACGTGGATATAAGGCCGGTTTGCGGGAGTTTACCCTACACCCGCCGTCCGCACTGTACTCCGTCACGCGCCCGCCCGCGTCGCAGTAAGGCTAGAGTGCGTCAGTTTACCCTACAGCAGCCGCTTCGTAATCTGTGTGTTTACTCTACAGTTAATATTCGCTAGCACATTAATCCCCCTGCTAGTAAAATATTTACATAAATTATTATTACCTATTCAACGTTGCTGTCTTTGTCTGTACAGTACCAATCACTTGTGTAAATATTTTTATTAGTAAGTAAAATGACATCAAAATATGTTAAACGTCTCCTTATATATGTTAAAAATCTTCTTTCATAATATATTCGTGTTATTTTAAACATCACTCCGTCAATTGAGATCAATTCAAATATTGAACATAAAGCTATAGTTGAGCACATATCAGTTTGAAATCTGTAATCTCGGATACCTATAAATACTAATCAATAAGAAATACGACAATTCTATATTTTTAATAGAAGTGTTACTAAAGTTATATTTTATCAATTGAATGGTAAGTCTATGAGCCAGACAAAATCTCATAAATGTCATGTAAAAGGATAATTAATTTTAAGGTAAAAGAAAAGTATCGCAATAAAATATAATCATATTTCATAACTATTTTCAACTCATCATCCATGATTTTAAAATAAACTTCTGATTCCAGTAGATCTAATGCTATGACATTCGTTTGCGCCTGCATCTAATTACATAAAAATATTCATGAGTATTTTTTATCTGACTTTCTCAAGCCTACGATTAGAATTGTTAAACACTAAAAAGCTATGCATATTGAAAATGTTGTAGACCTTGAAAATTAAGTGTAATATAAAAAATATCTATTTTATATTTAAATATCTCGTTTGAATAGATCTTAAAAAATAATTTAAAGAAATAAGCGTTGAAACTGCCTTTTTCGTGGTGAAGGTACCAAAATAATAAATACTTTACTAAAGTCTTAGAACTTTATTCATGTTGCAATAATTTTAAATTGAATGTCAAAAAACATTCCATCCATATTGTACACAGTACTTTTCAGTATTTATTAATAGGTTATAATTTTATTTGTAGTTTTGAAAACTTTTGCAAATTTATTTTAGTATTATCGTAGACGCGTGGATTATGCTATTGGATATAAGTACTTAAAGCCTATTTGAGAAATTGACGAATGATGGGAAATGCTAAGTGATAAAAGATACGTACTGACAATACATATCTTTAATCACTTACCATTCCCTAAAATTATTGTAAACTATAATATTATATTACAGTTAAAACCGGCAATTTGTTCAACGAGGCTCGTATGTGAAAGTTGGAGTAAGAATTTGGAATAGTTATATAACAGCGCCACCACTTTAAATGTTCACACGCGCGCTGTTTGTCCATCGCCACCGTCAACGGGACGTCAACGAGAAAGACTTGACGGCACCGAAGTTGCGTTACATACATTTACTATAGCCGTCTGTTCACCGCACGCCCGTCCCGTCAATCTCGTGGCCGTCCCGTTGACGGTGGCGGTGGACAAACGGCCTTACAGTGGACGGCATTTATACATTGGTGTAGAGTATTCTGCCTCCTCATAATGATAGGTTATAATATTATGTTGATATGAACAGAGAAAAAGATATAGATCAAAGAGTTGCATCCTTTTCTAATATGTGGATGATGAAAGAGACTTGACCGTAAGACTGGATTCGTGTTTAGTTCCTTAAAAGCTAACACCAGGAGAGCTAGGTTCATAAGTAACAGATTATACAAAGTGTAAATATATGGAAGGAACTAGATTTAAAAATGGTGGGCTCCAATTTTCGAGCAAATTGAAATGAATACATAAGTTGAGAGGTACTTTATAGTGTTGCCATGGCGGTGTGTGTGTGGTCATAGACACTATACATAATAATTATTATGTATAAAAGTAGGCAGAATAAGGAGTGTTGTCTTTGTTCCTCGTGTACGGTAGACAAAGATAGTGAAACTCGCCGAATCTCAGAACTACTCTATGTTATCAACTCGTATGTATGTATAATGGATGCTCTTGCTTATTTTATGGTTTATGAGAATGCTAGTCATAATATTGCAAATTAGAAATGATTAGTGAAACAGTATTTCCTTTTATTTTTAAGCACTGTTGAAGTATATAATATTCAATTATTTAAGTAGAAAACAAATTAATTTAATACATAGTTATAGGTACCTACAGTTACATCTTAACTTACTTTATAAAAATTGAGAATTCATAATTGTTCTCCATTAATGGTTTTGGTGCTTTTGCATTTTAAACTAAAAAGCACAAATAGCCTTATACTGAATTTCTACTATAAGTGTGTTTTATTTGTTGTATAAAAATTTATGAATATTTGTTTATGCCAAAGAAGTATTGGGAAACAAAATATTTTTGGGACACATCAGCTATCAGCATCTTACACCATAATTTAATTGATTAGCCAATCACCAATGTCGTAAATATACAATATCAGCACGAAATATCTTTAATATCATGTAGATATCACAATAATTATGTCATGAACTGGAAAAAATAGTATGTCCTCTTGTTCATCATCATAATATTTTATAATAGACCTAAGTGCTGTATGACAAGCTGTATGAATTGCACGACTCATTCTCTGCTAGTTTGGTTTTAAAACAATATGTTTAAGTATCCTTACATATTTTATTCTTTATCTAGATAGAATATTTATTTAGACTCTAGTCGTTAAACTTAAATATCATGTTCTTGCCCGGTTTCCGAGGTGAATTTATCGGTAATTTATCTATTCATTAGCGCTATTGATTTTGATAACGAGTTTCTGAACAAAAAGTGACATAATATAAACTAAGTTTAACTTAACTAACCATTGAGGCCCGTTTATCGATTCCATAACTCGTCATTGACATTGCTACTGATAGATTGCGCTGACACAGAAAGGAATCAAAAAAATTACAGAAGATGATTATTTTTAATAGTTATTATTATTTTTAAACAAAAAATTAAATCGACTTCCAAAGTAAAAATGCACAAAAAAGTATGATTTAAAACTTACTTTCTAAATGATTTCCCTTTTAAATACTAATTTGGAAGTCGGTTAAAGTTTGTTTAAAAATAATAATATTTTTTCCATTTTTAGTGATATTTGTTAAATTATGATTAATACATTTTAAGAAAGTTTAAAATAAACGATCGAATGTATAATTGAATACGCTCCGAGCTTCCATTACGTATTGTATATAAGATGATGATGATGATGACTGTAAGTTACATAATGGGATATGCTTTCATTTCTTTAGACAATGTCGAAATTTTCAAACGCGTAGCTTTAAAGACTGAGGAGTTCTGTTTAGTACTTTTGGATCCAGAGTATACCTTGGTGCAGAATCTTACTTTTTGGTAGCATATGCTTGGATTACTTCTGAAAAACTCAATCACTATATCTGGCCATATAAATTTCGAAGAGTTCACTCGATTCCTCATGGATGCCATCATTAGGTCACCGCTTTGGTGACAACGAGACCAATTTTGGATTATACCCAATACTTCAAAAAATTATTCAGAAAATGGTCCATAAACGGCAGAGTAATGTTCAAAGATATCCGTGTCGTTGTATGAGAATCTATGAGAAGTACCTATTATATCATCATTATGTCGTGATTTATGGTGTGATGGTGGTGGTGGTGGTGGTGGTGGTGGTGATGATGATGATGATGATGATTACTTTAATTGACATAGTGGCTTATGCTTGCAGTTCTTTAAGCAACGCCGAAATATTACAGAAATCCCCAAACATGTATCTATAAGGAGTCCAGGAGTACTGTTCAGTACATTCAGATCCAGAGTATACCTTGGTACAAAATCTTTATTTTTTGGTAGCATATGCTTGGGTTCCTTCAGAAAAAGTCGAAATCACTATATGTGTCCATATAAATTTTGAGCAGTTCCCTCGATTCCTCATGGATCCAATCATCAGGTCACCACTTTTGTGAAAACGGGACCAACTTCGGAGTCTACTATTATACTACTATACCCTTTACATAAAAAATAGAATTTTGAAAATTGGTCAATAGACGGCGGAGTTATCGTTGAAAATACAATATATATATATATATATGATCCTCCTTTTTTCGGCGTTCGAAATCGGCTAAAAATAGTTTAAAGCTCCATTTAACACCCAAAGTAACAAATGTTTTTGATACAACTAGTTACCTACATAGCCGAATTATAGCTAACCAAAATAACTTTACATTGAATTTGAAAAAGATTCATCTAGTGACCACATGATGCATCTGCACCAGTTAAACTTAGTTTAATAATAATAATAATATCTATGGACACTTAACACCACGTCAATCTGGTCCCGAAGAACTTGTATTACGGGTACGAGACAAGGGAAATATATTTAATACTTTTATTTTATATACATATTTAAGATTTTTATTATAATATACACAATATACATAATACACATCTATGACCCAGGAACACGGAAATCATTTTGTTCCTTCGGCGGGATTCGAACCCGCGACCCCCGGCTTTAGCGCCAACACGCTCAGCCACTGAGCCACAGAGGTCGTCAAAACTTTATCTAGAGTTTATGTAAAATCTTCAGAAACCGGGCTTAGTTAACCAAATGATTTATAATTATAAAAAGCACATTCAACCATTCATCAAATAAGGATTTATTTTTAATTTTTGTACACATATTTGATATTTAAAATATATTAATGTTCTTTTTTTAATTGTTGTATTCTTTAGTTAAATATGGTAAATTTTAGAAAAAACAGCTTGCGTGAAAATGTATTTTCTTTTTCAATGAAGCATTTTTATTTAAAGTTAAGAAACAGGTTTAACGAGATTTCCAAACACATCAGAATTTGTTAAATGCTTTATATTTTAGGTGAATGCTTTAAACCTGTATTCATGCTTATTTGTATATTATGTGTAATAAATAAAAGACACTACATAACTGAGGAGTTTTTATTACATTAAATTAAGGTGTAGTACATGATTCACTAAATAATTCATTGCCCTTATGAAAATCACCTAAAAGCTTGGTGAGACAGGTTACTTCTTCTTGGGTTTGAGGGTGAAATATAAAATAAGTGCTCCGAAGACTGCATAAGTTGCTTTAGCGGTCTGAAAATAGAAAAAATATTTAGGTAATATTCTGAGAATACAACCATAGTCAAATAACCAGCTCCAGAACTCTTGATTTTAGTAGATTCTTGGTACCTTTGGTTCCCTATTTCATTGTCAAATTCATTTTCAAGTTGTAATTGAAACAAAACTTGGCAGAAACTTTTGACATTTCATAATACGTACATTGGCTCTTCCTTTATTTGTAGTACTGTTAAAATATTTGGCAAAGCCCTTAAGTTCGTCTGCTGCATCACCACCGGCCATCCTAAAAATACACCAAATTGTTCATACGTAAATCCTGAACTTGAATAAGAAATGTAACGTATATTTAAGTTCAATTTGTTTAAATCCTGGAGTATAAAACTTAAATTGCGTACCTGATTATTAATTTACAGAGGCCTTATGTAATTACAACCTCAAAAAGTCGATGGATCATGAATGAATGATAAAGATGACAGCCGACAATTTTGACACTGACGTTATTACGTAGTTTTTTTTTTAATATATGGCGTTGGCTTATCTTAAAACTATTTGCTAGTGTCAAGTAAAAAAGGCGGGAAATAGAACATTCGTTTCAATTTTCAACACTGTATTCTTATATCGTCAAGTCTCAAGTCTAGTTAAAGTCCAAATAAATAGTCAGTACAGTCAATGAGTTATGTCAGTCGATTCAGTAAAGTGGTAGACGCTTTACTGAATCTAAGTTCTAAGTTCCTAGGGAGTTTTGGCACAAAATAGCACGTTTTTAGAAGTTGTACCACTTGCACACACTTGTGCACGTTAACGAATATTTAATGGTTAATATTCTACCAATATTACACATTAAGAACCGAGATAACACGTTTTTTGAAGTTGTATCACTTGCCCACACTTGTGCACGTTAATATTTAATGGTTAATATTTTACCAATATTACACATTAAGAACCGAAATAACACAAATTTATGAAAAATTACAAAAAACCAAAACGTGACCCATTGAATATCGGCAAAACTTGACTAAAATATTGTTTTCTCAACTTCAATTAAAGATATACCACTGAACTGGAATTTACATAATATCGTACCGTACACCAAACAAAGTGCTAATAATATTATTTAATTTGGCGTATACTTTTAGTTTATCTTCGACTTTTTAAATAGTCTATAGTAAATATAACATAATGCCACAAATCCAAGAGTAAACTTTGAAACCTAAAAGAAAAGAAAATATGTTAATATATAATCACGGGATATATCTTTATTAGCAGATTGTGTATTATTAGAGTACTATGTTGATTTTAGCAGGGAAAATGACCGGAAAACAAATCCGATCTGGCTGAGATCATCTGATAGTTAGCAACAACGGGGGAGTTAAGAGTTACTATTGGGATTAGACCTCCGGCTCCGATATCCTATTCCAGAACAAACGACACGCATACGCTGACTTACATTTGCTCGTCCTCTATTCGTTTCGCTATTAAAATATCGCTTAAGCCCTTTTAAATTTGGGTCATCTTCAACTCCCGCCATTCCTTATTTTAAAGCTATTAAAAATTTGTAGAAATCCAAATCTGTTATTTATCGATGTAGTAAATGGCGCCACAACCTCTCAAAATGACACACTTTTTTTATTTTTATTAAATATTTCGAATGAGGTTTTTATTCCTTTAGCTTTATAGAATTATGTTATCAGAGACAATTTTTGTAAAGAAGTAAAATAAAAATATTTGAAATATGTAATTTTTATTACTTAATATTTATTATTTTTATTATAAATATCACATTTTATTTCCGGATAACCTAACCTAAAAAACGATTTAGGTAGTGTTTTTTACAAAAACAGGTTGGAACTACGGTTGGCATTGGCAACACTGAATTATAAAAAAATAATGTTTCAATAAAAATCCATAAAAGTCACTACCTATATACTTCGCAGTAGTTACAAAATAATTTTTCACTTGATCAACAAAAAGTCTTCTTAACTAATAATATTAAAGAAATTGACTCTATGCATACATTTTATACATTTCTTATTTTCTACCACTTTTCTACCTACTTAATTATTTTTCACTTGAACTTATTTTGGTTTCTTTATACATTTTTACACATACAATTAACCTGTTTGTATCATTCCGAGGAATTGTTTGGACTTATACCTGCTGCAACTTTTCGCCACCGTTTCACGCGACAAAACTTCCATCCTCATCATCATGAGTGGCAGTTTTCCACTGTGCGCTTTTCCCGGAGTTTTCTGTCGCGACTCGCGCGCCATAAAACTCTGTAATGAACTGTCTCCAGCGGTACCGGACCACAACGTCCGGAAATACCGCTGGAGACACAAACCTTCAAGAAAAGAGCGTACTTCTTTTTAAAACGGTAATCGCTTTCCATCAGATAATCCGTCTGCTCGTTTGCCCCCTATTTCTAAAAAAAACCCACAGGTAACTCAGTACTTATTGTTTACTTGGTGTTTGGACCCAAGTGAGTTATTCCAAACTAGTATTAAAACAATCCTTGACCTAATTTAATCTCGCTTTATGATAAGATATATTTGAAAAAAAAAATTGTCAGTGTATTTTCAAAGCACATTACATAGTAATAAATTGTATTTTATTCAGTAGTTTAAAAAAATATGTCGATTACTAAAAAGCAATAGGTACCTGGTACATATTAGTATGTCTGTAAATATAAAACATATCTTAAAACAATCATATCAATTAATTATTATTATAATGTAAACAGCTTTGCCACATTCCATGACTTATAAAACATACTTAGGAAATCATTTTACAAGTGTATAAGAGAGCTATATCAATACATATAAAAATATTTTTAACAGGAAGACTGAGAGTGTGTGAATTAAAATAATATTCAGTCAGTTGTTAACTTCTTGAGTACACTTACATTATTAAGTACATATAAAACAGAATTAAGGGCGCGTTTAGAAATTTGACCATAAATTTGCTTAAAAACAATCCAAAAATATTAAAAATTAATTTGGCAAAAGCACAGTCTCCTCAAAATTTTGCTATTAATTGATTTTGATATTCAGCCTCATTGCTTATTTAATTTGGTTGCTGTCAGGATATATTGCAAAAACATTTCCATATTCATTCCCATTTCCAATGTCAGTCTGTACTAGGCCACTGTGAAATAAAACATTTGGTAAACGCGCCCCTAACTGGATGCATAGCTATATACGAATCAACGATTTCCCAAATGTTAGGAAATTGAATACTGTACCACTGTTTATCACACCATAAATGAATAAATCACAGCTGATAAAGGACCATTTAGGACCGACCATACACACAACCTTATCTAGTCAAGCATAACCCAATGTCAACCCTAGCTAGAGAATATACTATACATAAAAATATTCTGCATTTAACCCTCCATGCTTACTAGATAGGTTAAATAGGATGTATGTGTATTGCCCTTGATCATTTGTATTTTAGGGATAATATTGCACCAGTCCCTAACAACACATTGGTCCTGAATGCTTTACAATGGGATCCTTATATATTATGTGCTTAATAAAAGTCATCCTCCCAGTCTTCTTTCTCTCTTTCCGAGAGTGATATGGAAGGCCTCGTTAGTTTTTTCAGTTCTTCGTGTGCTCTGGGCGGTATAGGGTTATCGGAGAGGTCAACATACTCCAGAGCTCGTGATCTTGCTATTCTATCAACATCAACTTCTATAAATAGAAAATAATAAATGTTAATAATTAATCATATTACTTTTTTTAACAGGCAATTGGGCCACCACACATACCCACCACTGCAACTCCTGTGTAGCCAGGATGGACAGTGGTAACCACCAAAAACCCTTTGATATGGTCTTATGGGTGCCCGAGAGACATGTCTTGAGACCCACAACAAAATTAATCAGAAGATTGTAGGTGTAGGAAATGTTCCAGTTTCCCTGCCCAAGCAAAGCAGGAGACAACAAAATTGTAACAAAAGTCAGAAATAAAAGGAGAAACACCACAGGAATAATAATAATTAAAAAAATACTACAATACTAAATATTAATAATAAGTTTAAATTATAATACATTGAAAATAAAAAGGAAATAAAGGTTGCATGTATTTTTCCTGGCAAGTGAGGTCACTGGAGGCCAAAGGGGGGTTGGAGGTAAGAACCAGGATCGCAAATGTGCAACACCACAGCAGTTACAAGTGTTACT
Source organism: Phengaris alcon alcon (assembly GCA_037179445.1). NCBI lineage: Eukaryota > Metazoa > Arthropoda > Insecta > Lepidoptera > Lycaenidae > Phengaris > Phengaris alcon. Next base: position 119,215 of record JAYRCH010000292.1, read on the forward strand.
CCTCAGGTGTCTCGAGTGTCCATGGGCCACGGTAATCACTTACCATGAGGCGATCCTTCTGCTCATTTCCTGATTCATTAATTTAAAAAAACAAGAAACTCCAAACAACTGTGCTATGTTATTTTGATACAGTATGATTTTTTTTACTTGGCAGTAGTTAAAGCTTAATTTAAAAGTGAACCTTATTTCAGGTCTTCAAAGAATTGTTATTACCTTTATGATAAAAATATAATGAATCATGTACCAATAATTTGATTGTGATGAGCGATCAGTGTGTGTAGACTAGGGCACTGGCAGGCAATGTGCGGTAGCGCCACAAATGTGTTGTGCGAAATGTCCAGCCGCTGCAGACGGGCCAGAGTGCACAGCTCGTCAGGCAGTTTGGCCATTTGGTTGTTGGACAAGTTTAAGTCTGAAATTTAAAAAATATTTCTAGAATAATAAGGGGCATCACAGACGGCAAAGATAATTTAGTGTGAAGATAAAAATATGTTGCTTGCATACAGTTTTTATCACAATTGGCTAAGACATATAATTATTGCACAGTAATATGAAATATATCTAGGCATCTTAAGATAAAATATTATAGTATCTTCACCATCTGACACCCTTAAGACATAGTGTATAAGACATATTGGTAACAAGTACTAGGTTTTTAACTATAATTTAAAAAAATATTATGTAACTTAAAGTTACACGGTAATTACCAAGTTTGTATATTTGATTTATGATTACCTGTTATTAAACTGAATTTAACAGTGAATTTTGGAGGTATTTTGGTTATAACATTTCCACTAAGATCACAGCTTTTCAGTTCTGTATGCCTCATGAGATGGTAGACTGCGTCAGGTACTTGCATGAGCTGGCATTCTGAGAGATCTGTAAAAAACAGATGACTTACTTAAAAATAAATTGAGACAGAATTGTTACTTTTTAGCCTATCTTTTTATATTTAAGTTTCTTTACATAGTACTAAAAGGTATAGAAGTAATCACAATGTGTTAATGAAAATGAAGTATAAAGCACCTAATATCTGTGTTTCTTGTGCGTCTTCACATTTGAGTATTACGCGGGTTACAGCTGCAGCCATTTTCTCACAATCTCGTTTATTTGAACTTCTCAACAATATAGCTTTTAGATCTTTGAATAGAGAAATAATCCGAATCAGATCACAGATGATGAGTGTGTCATGTTTCAAATATTTATTTTTAGAAAACCAACTCTTGATATGTATCGAAATATCTTCTCTTTTTATTTTTATATCTAGCGGCTAGCAATATTCCGGAATTTTAGTCTAATGTAAATTTAAGGTTGAGGATTGTGTGAAAAGCTGTTTAAAATCGATATAGTAAATAAAATTGAATTTTCTATACATTTTAAAGTAGGTTTCTATTAAAAAATTCGTTGTTTCATTGTTTTACTTTGACTAAAAATGTCAAAAGCTAGTGTTCCGTGCATGGAGAATAGAGGTAAGGAGTACCATCTCCATACATGAAAAGTGTCCGTAAAATAGGGTTAAATAGGGGGCGCTACAGACGCAAGGGTGTACAGCGGCAAAATTTAAACGGATAATTAAATCTGAGGATCTTCTTCGGTTTTTTATATAAAAATATTAACTGACTGAATTAACTACTAAAAACTACTCATAGGAATCAAAAAAATAAATGACTAAACTCAACTAACTTTACTCCATCTCTTATTTATAACTTCATATCACACACCCTTGCCACTCTAGCGCCATTATGGCCAGTTTTGGAACTATTATTTAATTACTTTTGTCGGACACTTTTTAGCTTTCCTGCCTTAGAGAGATGGTCCTCCTTACCTCTATTCTCCATGGTTCCGTGTTTGAAAGTTTTTTTTTTATATATGGCGGTATAGTATGAAACTATTGCCAGTATTTCTAAGGCAGAAAAGCTAAAAAGTGTCCGACAAAAGTATTTAAATAATAGTTTCGAAACTGGCCATAATGGCGCTAGAGTGGAAAGGGTGTGTGATATGAAGCTAGCAATAAGAGATGGAGTGAAGTTAGTTATAAAGTTTAGTTATTTATTTTTTTGATGACTTTATGTAGTTTTTAGTAGTTAATTCAGTAAATCATAAAAATTCTAATTACTCGTATAGTCGAAAATATTTTTATATATAAAACCGAAGAAGATGCTAAGATTTAATTATCCGTTTAAATTTTGCCGCTTTACACCCTTGCGTCTGTAGCGCCCTCTATTTAACGCTATTTTACGGACACTTTTCATGTATAGAGATAGTACTCCTTACTCTATTCTCCATGGCCAGTATCAAATTAAAAAAGCGGGAAATATAATTTTTGTTAAAGTTTTCAACACCGTTTTTATATAACGTTAAGTCAAAAGTCTAGTCAAAGTCCAAATAAATCGCCAGTGCAGTCAATGAGTCACGTCAGACGAATCAATAAAGTGACTTTATTGAAACTTCGTAGGGAGTTTTGGAGAAAACACAAAATGACACATTTTTTGAAGATAAACAACTTGCCCACACTTGTACACATTAACGAATATTATTGTAATGGTTAATACTATTCTACCAATATTACACAGACCGAACTAACACAGAACTACCTTTCTTACAATTACTAAATTCTAATTTCTATTAGAACTTTATGTAGGTAAGTAACTAGATACGAATCCCAAATCCCTCCTATAGGTATTACAACATTCACAGGTCGTGAATGCTACGCTACATTGCCAAGAAAAGCTATACCTACCTACACGGACAATTATTATCAGATGAATCATCTCAAAAACGAAAAATGGATATTATGATATGGATCAATGACCTCTGATCCACTCATTCCGTTTTAGTAAGCTACGAAAGGCCAAAGCTGTGACTCCGGAATCACAGCTCCGGAATCCGGAACGCCGGTGAAGATTCAAATTCAAGGAAATTAATAGAATATTGTGGAAAACCACAATATTCTATTAATTTCCTCAAAAAGGTAAGGATAAGCGAGACTTTTTGCGATTTTCCAATAAAAAACCGCCTAAAACGTATTATTAATTACTTTTGACCTTAAATGGCGAGATTTAATTTGACAAGTAATACTTAATATCATTAAACACGATCTTGTATCTGGTTGAAAATAGATCTAAATAAACCTACATAAACCTTAGTATGTACTAATAGGTAACTAAGTTTATGGCAATAAAACTTTAAATATCACGGAATGAATGTATGCGAGCGACGTGTCGCCTTCCGCGGTTAGCACATCCATTGTATGGATAATGGAAGTCTTCCGTATTGTATATATGGACAGTAATTGGAATGAGGAACATTAAAAGAGGTTTAGATTGACGGCATTTTATTATATTAATTGCCGACCAAGTAACAATCCGAATAAACTTTACAACAGGGTTCTATTTTTGTAAATAAAATTTGTTAGAAACAATATAGATATTAATATTCAATTTATTAGGTATATTATTCATCGTATAGGTATGTACCTACTAGGGATACATCATTATTGTTATCGAGTTGGCAGAGCCCAGGTAGAGCTATAGAACTAGTATAGGCAGGGCATCAAATGCAAAGTGGGGAAATAAATTATTATGTACACTCAAATTTAAAGAGTAGGCAGGTAGGTAGGTTCTTCATAAATAGCATTTTTGTTATTGAAAAAACTTATACAAAAAACACACCGGTATACTATAATAATAAATACAGAATATAAACGATTTAATTTCGGCGCTTTAACAAGGCTCGTTGCACGCAAACACAATGTGACCAAATTGCACGCACTGCGCAAATTCCCTAAATAATGTAACCGTTCCTTAAATACTGAAGAGTTACGACTCACTGTTTGGTGCCAAGACAATTACCGTACAAATACAAAATACGGCAACACAACAAAGGAGAACATGTGCCTCTTGGAACACTGAACTCTCTTAAACCTAAGTGTCTCTAAGTAAGTAGTAACGGAAGTTTATTTGTACAAAAGGAATTCACGCGGGAACATTACACTTTTCTTGGATTCAAAGTAGCCTATGTGTTAATCCAGGCTACAAAGTAGGTTTTTGTGTGATCAAATTCGTTTAGGTGTTTCAGCGTGCAAGACAGTCAAACACACGCAATTAGGTTTAAACTTTCGTTCAAATTAGGTTTAACTTTAGCATTTCTAACACTGGTGTTATTACTGATTAGGTAGCCGTTACAATAATAATAACATAATATTGTAAAATACAAAAGTATTGAGTAACAAAACACTGCACGTGTTATTTGTTAACCTATGAAGCGAGAAAACCACAAGTAATGTGGGATGGGTGACTAATGCTAGCCATACACGTAACGGTATGCCTCACAGGTTTGCCTGTACAGTTGAGGTGTACAAGGTAAATCGGAGCGTGTATGTTGCACAACTGTGCAGGTTTCCATACAGTATCAGCTCAAGCTAACCAGTAGGCTTAGCATGCGCACCGTAGAAACACCGAAGAATCGACAAAATGACAGATTGAAGAAACATTAATATGTCATGTAAGGCAGCAAGGTCGATGCATCGTCGTTATGAGAAACAACATTTCTTTTCTTCCCGAGCATGAGCTCACAAAATGGCCTCTTTTGAAAGCTAAAGTAGAAACGTTTTCATAATTAAATGTCAAATAGTCTTACAGTAATGTCAACAACTCCACATCATGGCGGTCCAAGAAAAATAGTTTCTTTACGTTCAGGATTTACTTGAATATTTGTTCGATTTTGACAGAAGTTTCCGGCAGCCATTTTAAAAATATGGCTGTTTAGAAATGTTGACTTCTATTGACGACCTTGTTACCACGGATGAAGAACTATTTAGCAACGAACAATTTGGATAGAATATTGCTTGTTTAAATTTATTTCCTCAAATCGCCATGCTAAGCCCGCCGACAGGTCCACCCTGTGTATAGCTAGTTAAATCGGCGAGAACCGGCCGTCTACGGACAATGTCGATACGGCTTGTCACCCGTGTAAGGCTGGGAGTATATGATCCGGAATCCGGAACGCCGAAAAAATTCAGAGCATTAAAAATAGAACTGCGTTAATACAATAGAGCTGAAAATCGAACACACAAGTGTCGAGCCAAATGTCAATGAAATTTGACAGCTCGACTTTCAACTTGTATTAGCGCAGAGTTCTATTTTCAGTGCTCTGAATTTTCATCGAACCCGCCGGATTCCGGTACATATAGTCCCAGCCTAAACCCCACATTATTCACAAAATAAACAATGTTCTGCACTATTAAACAGCAGGTGCGTGGGTAGATCAATACACTATTATATCATGTAGAATACAATGAGATGAACAGATTGTTCAGACTGCAGCTATTATGGGCTGATTAAATGCAAAGTGTGATACTTGTTAAAAGATACTTTTGCAAGTTGCAGCTTACTGCGAATTGTAGATATCTATTTAGAAGTCTATATTATGGATAGGTTCATTCGTTTGGGACGACACAGATAAGAAAAAGAGGAACAGATAAACAGCTACATAGTTAGCTTTCGGTTTGATTGCACTACTACAAGCATACGGCGTGCTCACGACTGTGTGGAAACATTGTGGGCCGTTGAAGGGGACGTCAAAATTTTCAAAATTTTGATTGTTCAATGAATGCTGTGTCTCTGTAAGTAAGTAGGTAAGTATATATATATTTTCTACTTTGTGCCTACGATGCCACGAGGCATGAACAGACACACGCATACACACAAACATATACGTCAAACTTCTAAACCGCTCTGTTTTCATCGGGGATTAAAAATAAAATGCAATGTCTCTACCTAGTGACTATGCCATTCAAGCATAGAATAAATAATAGAATCTATTAAATCGCTAATTATAATAGTATATGATTACTTTTGCTTTGAGGCTAATTCACCGAAACATTAATAAGCGTAGGTATTGTTTTATATAATATTCTGAGTGACGGTTTACCGAAGTATGAATAGTATCATACGTAATTATTTAGCAAGTATTATGTGTGATACGACTAGTAGGAAATGGAGTTAGTTTCACAAGTCGTATACTACATCATCAAAGTTTACGAAAGGCGTGTGCAATTCCACTATTTACGTAATATTGAGAATAAATGTTCCGCGAAGGTTGCCAATTCTTCTGGTCATTCATTGGTTCATTAAAATGTAGAGTCAAAAGATTTAGTATTGCGGCGCATTCTTCATGGCGATCGTGGCGAGTGACGCGTCGGCACGCAATGCAACGGGTGATCAGTTTATAGAGTCCATACTATGAAGAGGAAATATTTGTTTCTTTGTTTGCATTGAATAGGCTCCAACTACTACACCGTTTTTTATGAATATGTTGGGCACAGACATAGGCTACTTTTTAGCGCGGTAAACATCTAGTACAAAATATTTTCGATGTTTCACACCTGCCAGGCGTCCCACAGATGCTTCAAAAAACAAAAGCGTTAAACATAAGGTACTAGGCTACTAAAATATGTTATATAATGTTCTGTATATTTTAACATAACAATGAGCGAGCAATCTTTTTATCCTATTTTGCAGTTTTAATAAAATATGTTAAATAAACCATTGAAGAAATAAAAGTTTAGGAAGCGCCCGGCCCCCGTGCTGTAACTGTAGATTTCTACAACTGCAAGCTTCAGCCCACGTAGCCTACTCTTAAGTCCTAAATACGCTCCTTCTGCACCGCGTCATGCTATTTCCATCTGTTCCGGACACCACGATACACAATACTATTTATGTTACAGAGTCAATTATCAATAGGTGTCATCTTTCTGAACAAATTAACTCAGAAAATAATCTTTCTGTAATTACCGCATTTGCTATTTTGATTATTACGATTATCGGGACATTTTGCGTCCCGATCAGGTGTTAAATGGGACGCGTCCTCAGCCCCCTGAAAATCGGGACACCCCGCGCAAATCGGGATACTTCAATTTTTCCATTCATTCATCCATTGCGTAAATATTTTTATTAGTAAGGGGGTTAATATAGCACTATTGGCATTATCCCAACAAAGCTGAAGGTTGTTCACCTGTATGGTTTGTTTTATATTTGTTACACTCACAGAAATGAGTGAAAGATAACAATTAACAATAATAATTACAATATGCTTGTTATCAAAACCTTTGTTTCACTTATCAATAACTTGGGAAGGCACTTATAATAATTACGAGTCACAAGTCGCAACATTAACTTCTAATGAAGCTTTACCCTAGGTATTGTATTGAAATTGATGATTAAGGTAAGCGTTTTACCTATTACCTATGCAAAGTACCTAATCGTCAACCAATTCAATAAAAGTTACTAATTTATATACGTATTTCACGAATTTTTATTTCCTTGATAACAGTAATACTATCAGGGGATCTAATTCATGAGCAGATTGATTGTGATAATCAAACTGACATAATATTGACAATTGTATTGTCACCGCATGCATGTCATTATAATACGAATATATTATGATAATCTACTGCTTATGAATTAGATTCCCTAATTACAATTAGTAATATACTTATTAGACCTACAATCGAAGATACCTACGTCCATTTCCCAATAACGTAGGAAGCGACCACCGAGCCCATAGGAGTAGGCAAACTGTAGATCAGTGGCTAAGACTGGTTCTCTTTCATAGGGAAGTCGTAGCCTGTATAATAAGTAGGGATTTGGATGAGGATCTTTAAAAGGTATGTGGTAAGTGAAGCCGTTAGGAATGGAATTTTAAGAACCCCACGGCACTGCTGTGGCCCACTTCTTGTACTCGCGGGAACCCTTATGCACAAACACACGATAGCGATTATAGGAGCTGTAGTATGCTAAATATTTGCGTTAATAACAACGTAACAATCGATTGACACAATAAGGCACTTCTTACGTAACATAAATAGGTTAATGACCTCAGATAAGTCTGTCTAAACTCTAAACAATCGGTCTAACGGGGGCATGCAAGTGTGCTATCAACTGTCTGATATAGTGTTGATTAAATTTAAATAGGTTAATCCTTGCCTAGAAAAGATATTAGGCATGTTAAGTAGATATATCTATAAATTAAGAAGATTCTAGTTTAATTGGTCTAATACAAATAATTAGTTAGTTATGGTTTTTTTAAGTCTTCATTCGCATTCTATTATCAGGACCTTCTAATATAAAAATGTGCCGTTCTGAGACTTGAAGGTTTTCAGTGACGAGCATTTACCAAAATATACGTACTTTCCAAATTTTTTTAAAAATGTACTCATACAAAACTTTCGGAATTGTTTGCTAACAAATTGCCGTTTACATTTTTTTAACAAAAGAATAAAGCTATACGTCCCGCATGGATCACATTTGATTTATTCTAGACAGGTTTTGAGTAAGCATCATTAAAAAAAAGTATATTTTATTTTTATCATATTCGTACCTAAATTGACATATGTCTTACGGTGTTGTCAACTGTGGAAGTTCCCTCAACTTCTCAAACAGTTGGATGATACCATAAGACAAACGCTCTGCACTATTTTGAATACAAATTTCGATGACCGCGCATGGACTCAGGCAACGCTTCCAGTTAGGTTCGGTGGCCTGGGTGTTAGAAAGCCCTGTGACATATCGCTTCCGGCCTTCTTGTCCTCAGTCCACGCGAACCACAGTCTTATCTCCAAAATACTACATCACCCATCCTATTCCAATACAGTTCCCTTTCTGGACGAGGCCAAGGACGCCTGGAGCGCAACTAGTGCTTGTAGCGAATTGCCTGATAATACTTTTTCCCAAAGGCTCTGGGACGAGCCACTCTGCAGACTGGTACGAAATAATCTTCTTAATACGTCCTCCAGTCCTGTGGAGCAGGCTCGCCTCTTAGCTGCGGAGAAGTGGGAGTCGGGCCTTTGGCTACAAGCATTACCGTCACCCAATACGGGCACATTGCTGGATCGTACAGCTTTCCGGTTAGCCACTTCCCTGCGTCTTGGCACACCCCACGTCGTCCCCCATGGCTGTGTTTGTGGTGCAAACGTGGACAGCCTCGGACACCACGGGCTGTCCTGTCAACGAAGCGCCGGCCGCATCTCCCGACATCACTGCCTGAACGATCTCATCCGTCGGGCTCTTGTCACCGCCGGAGTGCCAGCTGTGCTGGAACCCTCTGGTTTGGCGCGCGACGATGGCAAGAGACCAGACGGTATGACCTTGCTCCCTTGGAGAGTGAGATACTTGGGCTCTTGTATGGGACGCTACTTGCGTCGATACACTTGCTCCGTCCCATGTCCAGGGCACCTCGACTTCTGCAGGTGCGGCCATCAGGCGGAAAACCTCAAGCGGCGCAAATATGAGAACCTTAGTGGGGATCTCATATTTGAACCGTTTGGGGTTGAAACCCTAGGTACATGGGTTCTGGGTGCGCACAAACTTTTCAGAGAAATCTCCAAAAAACTCATTGAGGCCACCCGAGACCCCAGAGCCGGCACCTACCTGGCCCAGAGAATAAGTATCGCAATCCAGCGAGGAAACTCTTTGAGCCTTCTAGGTACTCTGCCTGGTGGGGATGACCTGGGATATTTCTTTGTTTTGTAGCATTTTAAGTTTTGGAGTAGTTTTTTTTTTTTTTTTAGTACTTACCTACTTTTATAGTTTGTAAATATTTTAAATAAATTTAGGTAATTTTAGCTTTTAACATTTTATTTAATTTGTTATGAATAATTTGTTTGAAAATATTATTTTATCTTTTATTTTTAATTCTTAACTAAACACAATTTGCTGCTGGTTTCTTAGATTACATAGATAAGTTGATAATCATAAATGATAATGATTGTTTGTAAATCACCTACATATTATTGTTATGAGATAACTATGACTTGTGAATACATTAAATAAACTGAAGAGTGCGTTTTACTTTTCTTTTGTGTAAAAAGGTTCAATGCTATAAAATTTAATCAGTATATATTTTGGTAAGGACATTGAAGGACATTGTCGTACTTAACAAAACTGACTTTTCCCCAATTTCACCAACGCGTTAAACCGACGTTCAGGGCTGCGCTACGGTTTAAGATCTGTCAGTTCTAACATTGAATGAGAGAGGGATTCCGGGTTATGCCATAAGCGCGTTTTAAGAAGTTTGGTGAAATCGGGGCTTAAGCGACTATCAAGATTTTACGCTGAGTTATAACGATGTTGTTTTAACGAAACTTGCATATAATTTAATGACGACTAGAATGTACCTTTTCATAAGTAAGTAAATAGAAGGCGAACAAAGGGCAGGTTTTCTATTCTATTACTATAGAGTCACTATATCTTTCCTCTTTTCAAATTATTTATTTCTTCAAACACACCTAAACTATCATTACAGGCTTACATAATGCGATACTACTGGAAAAAAACATTGTATTTAACAATAATATAAATATCAATGTATAGTATCCATCGCTAATCATTTATCAATAACAATAATATGAATAATAATTAAAATAGAAAATAGAAATCCTCAATTAATCAATATAAAATAGCTTTAACCTATTAATATTAGGTAAATACAAATAAATAGCATTCATAATTAATCAATCTTATATAAATTGATAATGAAATTAACTACTATTAATATTATCATCATAATTATGTTTATTTGTAATCTATTAAATTCCCATAGCATATTACAAATACGCAGATACGTGTAAATGAGGAGGTTCCTATGGGTTCGTTAAATACGAAGTATATATTTAGTAATCTGTGGCATACTGGTATACCTACCTAGTTGACTATTTTCCTGGGCATCCTCGCAGCGTCCCACAACCCGTATGATGGCGCGGCCGGCCAGCCTGGCGCAGATCATCATCGCTGGACCCCGCGGGTCTCGCTCCTCCGCCTCAGCGGGCATCCTCGCACGATCGTACTCCGTTGGGGGCCTCATCACTGCACTAGCTCACTGCACTCCACAGTTGTAAAAATATTTTTTTTTGAATAAAGAACACTCTATGAAACCGTGTCGAAACGCTCAGCGCCTGGTTCAACGGCAGCAAAGATAAATTCGCGCAATACGTTGCTGCCCGCAATTTATATCGTCGCCAAAACAAAGGAGCGTGGTGGTAAAACGAGAGAACGATAATAACAAACGGCTGTCCCGCTCGCACTGTCTGACGCACAACGCTATTCCACGCGGAAGCACGTGGACCGTTGACAATATTTTATAGGCACTTTTCTTTCTTCACTTTCATTTTCGTAGTCAATATAGAGTGAGCGTTCACCGTCGAAGAAGGAGGTCATCAAGTATAAACATTGACTACCGTATAGAATATAGATCAATAGAGGCATAAAGTTTTATATAAAACCATCGGCCTGCTGGTTCTAAACTTCGCAGTTCTTTTAATTGACCAATATTTGTACCGTAAAATTATATTTTTTTTAGAAAATAACTTTATAAGAAACAAGCAAACTGTTTTGATGCACGGATACGTTATGTTATAATTTAGTAGGTATATAAAGTACAATAAACAACATGATGTCAATATTTTGTTGATTAATCGTATGCTGTCGATTTTGCATCGGCGTGGAAGGATGCGACGGGCTTGGCCGTCGTTTCCAGCCCAATTCACAATGTGCCATCATGTGCATAGCGACTATTCTATTGCAAATTGTTGCGGAACTCTATTACGCTATTGTAACATTTTTATAAGCCCGTTGCACGGATCTGTTTATAACGATCTAGATTCTAGGTAGTTTGCATAGCAATTAGCACCGTTTCAGGTGATTTGAAGGAAGTAAAAAGCATTATTATAAGACTAGATTTAGCCCGCGGATCCCGCGTAAATACAGTATCTCAAGGGAACACGTATATTTCAGGATAAAAAGTAGCCTATGTGCTAATCCAGAGCTTAAACCACTACCATACCTGCCAAATTTCAACAAAAGCCGTTCAATCATTTTGCATGAAAGAGTAACAAATATCCACTCTCAAAAACTTTAATAGTACTAGATTTTTAATGGACTATGAAACGAGCAAACGGATCGCCTGATGGTAGGGTATTGTCACCTCCCATGGACAATCGCAACACACGGTTCCTAAAACTCCTAACTCCCTTTGGCCTCTGGTAACCTTACTCACTCGACGAAACACAATGCAAGCATTATTTCACGCCAGTTGTGTGAGATCGTGGCATTTATACGGTCGAACCGGCCCATTTGCACCGAATCATGGCTCTCCCACATGCAACCCATCATAGGTTTATTTAATCCTGATTAAAATACTTTCAATCTACCTAATTTAAGACATAAATTCAAAAACAAAACTCTTGAAAAAGTCCCATCTTTGCATCACATCATAAATTGACGTCTTGTAATGTTAACGCACTGTTTTTCGTATGTTGGCCAAACAGAGACGCAGATTTTCAAATAAAGAACCTTGAAGTGGTGCCAACTACACTGGTCCCGTGCTACGATTATTTATTTTAGCTAACTGTTTATTATAAACAGGAAAACGTGTTTGATAGTTAATTAAATTAACGAGTGACTTAGACCAGCCACTTTCTCGAAATATTTATACTGTTGAATGAAATAAAATAATAATCCATTATTATTAGTTACGGAATTCAGAATCAATAGTTGTCGTACAAAACATTTGTAATACTAAGTATTGCTTATAACTTTTGGCAGATGTCTGAACTCTATTAATATAGCAATATTGTAGAGATAAGGGTAGAAGTGGGCTGAATTGGTTTTTCTAAAGTCTCTATATCTTCTTATAATACATTCTTGTCAGAATCCTTTATGAACCTTTAACTAGCCTATAATAAATTTAAATAAAATAAGAAATACTTCTTGATATTTTTAAACGTAGACAAATAAACATTTACAAAAAACGTAGACATTTTAATGTTATTTATTTAGTCTAGATTTGTCCTTGTGTGCAACTTCTGGTGCGTGACCTTAAAATAATAAAAAACACACTTGTTTTTCCCGCGTGTTTTACGATAATTATGTCTTCCACAAAGATTTCAAAACTCAAGATAGGTTATGACGTACATTTGACAGAACAAATCTTCATACAATATAAAGTTCTTGGTTTTCTCATCTTCCTTCTTTTTCGCCATCTTGGTTTTCACCATACTTCAAATGTCAAAATGGCCCCAAAAATATCAAAATTGGGGCCATTTATATTTTCGCGATTGCATAGACACTTTTTGCCTCAACATGCCTCGTCTATTATATATACATCTATGGTCTTCCTGTAAATATTTACACGGCAGTAATTTTAAAAGTAAACTTTAAAATAAGCGTCTTGTTGTATCTGGTAAAAATTGATTGTTAACAGGTGGCTTTTGTTTTTACGCCTTAATCGCTGACTACGAACATTTTAAATGTAAACAATTAGGTAGTTACTATCGTAATTCATTTAATTTTAATAGATAAAATATTTTTTATGAAAATAAAACAAGTAAAGGCCAAGTGCGAGACTTAATCGCGCACGAAGTTATCAATTTTACAATCATCAAAATATTACAATCATCGAGCATTAGTAAGCAAAAACGGCAAAAACGTAGTTTGTAGTATGGGAGACCCCGTAAAATATTTCTTTTATTAGTTTATATTATTTGTTGTTGTAGCGGCAATCACAGAAGTAGTTTTTGCTATCACGGTTCAGCACGGATACAGACTGGTGACAGACAGACGGACCGCGATGTTTTAGTAATAGGGTCGCATTTTTACTTTTTGGGTACGGAACCCTAAAAGTGAGTTGGAAAGAGATTTTTAGATTGTCGTGCAATGCTGTTTTTACGAAATACATACTTTACAGTGTTCATAAGAGAAACCCTTGTTACCCGACTACGGCGAAGCCTTTTGGCTTGGAAGGGCAATGATTTTGGTATTCTATTTAAATTATGTATGTTCGTTCCACCGTAGCGCCTAAGCTACTGATCCGTTTTTAATTAATGCGGTGTCAATAGATTCGTAATAATGGCCCAGGTAACATAAACTATATAAGTTACGTAGTCAGGTCATAGTTTTTTATAAAAATTGCAGTTATTATTAAATCTGTGAGTTTAAAAACATTCCACATAATAATTTTACTCATAGCCTGAATTTCTGACGTGTCACGAAAAAAATGACATTCATTTATCCTGTAATGATGAATTGACTCACAAAATTTTCCAACGTACCTACTTACGTTCGTCGACGTTTCGCAGAAGTTTTTCATCATGATCTCTGAAGTCAATCCTTTGTGCTATTTCAGGGAAACCTGGATCGAAGCCAATATTCTCCATACCGACGCAATTCTGTGTGTGTAAAAGCGCGGGTCTTTGATCTGAATTCGATATTCAAATCGAGCACAAAGAATAATGGTAACGAGTTTTTTGAATTTGAAATAAGTTTTGTTTTTTATTTTTATGTGTATCACGCAAAGAACTTTAAGATTGAATGAACAATATTTTATGTAGAGTTTGGAGTCAATCTGTTACGTTTTTAATTACTTTATTTCTCTGTATCGAAATAAGAAATACATACTATAATATTATTTATTTTTGTTCGTAACAATGATGTTGATATCTAATAAGAAGCTGTAGAGAATATAAGTTACAACGTGAATCGATTTTAAGTTAACCGTATGAAAAAGGTATAAAGCAATATATTTTGTCGCAAATTTTATGTACTACAACTTCCTAATAGATAATAACATCATTGGAGCCTTAGAAATAGATATACTTAATTGCTAAAATATTTTTTTTTAGGTAGGTACATAATATTTGACCGTGAATTACTTTCTACGCAGACACAAGATCCAATGAGACTTTTGAAGGAACATTGAGAATGCTAAAATGAAGGTGTACCCATACGAGTTTCCTGCTTATTATCTCACATTCCGAGGTTTACGCTAATTTTATTGGACGATATTGCATTTTTGGATATTATTAACAAGATACAAGTACTCCTTAGGCCCACTTACGCAGATCTGGGTTAAAGTTAACTCTGGGTATCATGAGCATCTCTTGGTATCAAGGCATGAGCCTTCTCTATCAAAAATATGAAGAACGAGAGAGATAACATGTTAATTAACCCAGTGTTAACTTTAAGATCTGCGCAAGTGTGCCTCAATTTGTTAAAAATTACTGCTAAATAAAACACAGTTGATATTGTATGCGTATAATTCAGGTAGGTTCTGCTCGCTGTTGCGCCAGCTGTGCCGCGGCGCAGCAGTGCAGCATGAGCGCCGTGAGCGCGCACGCCCGTCCCTCGCCGCCGTCGTCACCGCTCGCGTCCAGCGCCGACAGCTCCTCGCGGACCGCTTGCAGCTGTAACAATGTCATCATCAGCGAGCTGGATAAAACATGATTGCACTTCGCGCGATACAAGCGCAGTACAAAGAAAGACGAACACATAAACAGCTACATAGTTAGCTTATCGATTTGATTGCACTATATAACCATACGGTGTGTCCACGATTGTGTGAAAAATTGTGGGGCATTGAAGCGGTCGTCAAAATTTTCAAATTTGGATCGATTTGGATCGTTCTATGAAAACTCTGTACGTAAGTACCTATACTATAATATAATATTTTCTACTCTGTGATTACTATATTTTCTACTCGGGATTCGAATCCGCGACCCCTGGCTTAAGCACCAACGCGCTGCACCACTGAGCCACAGATGTCGTCAAATATTATGTGATCGTCTCTTTGAACAGTTGCTTCGTTGTTTTGTGTTTCAAATAACATGTAGTTATAAACTTGGTACTTCAAAAAATGTAGAAATAATTTTGGTTTTTAAAAACATAGACGTTAGACTGTATTTTGATGTTGGTCGACAGATATTAGCAAGAAACACCTTTAAAAAATCATGCTACATCGAAATCATAACAATGTCTATTATTATGAAACAAAATACCTCGCACGCATTAGTGGTTACACGTGCCCTCTACTAACTTTTACGCTGCGCTACGTTGCTTCAAGCTACGCTACGCTACGTCAAGCTACGCTACGCTACGTAGCGACGCTTAGACCTTATCCAGAAAGGCGAATTACGCGCGTGAACCTACGTGCGTAATACGTATTGGTTCTAAACAAAATGTCATGCAATCTAGTACGACACGCACGTTAGTAAAAAAATACGCACGTAGCTTCTGGACGCAATGTATGGACCCTATGGGGTCCTAGTACCTCAACTCGCGCGTCGGCCTTACGTGCGATTTTACGCTTTCTGGACATAGTCTTAACATTTTGCTACGCACCGAGATTCTAGGCGCGAGTCATTGGCGAATGACGGCCGATTATAATTTTAGTATCTAATACGTGCTTTATGTCTAATTTTATTCTTATCATTTTTTTATTATGTAAACACAAGATAAACTTTATTATAGGTATGTATTTATATTAGGCGAATAATAACAAAATCATTCCAAATCTTCAAATCTCGAGTTCGAAATTTGAATCGGCCTTCTGACTTTCAACAAAAATTTCCAAACTAAGGATGGGCTATGGCGTACTTGTAACAGAACAAATCTTCATACAAGAAAAAAGTTACGCCATCTTGATTTCACCATACCTCAAATGTTAGCCATCTTAACTTCACCATACCGCAAATGTCAAAGTCCTCAAAGTGCGGCCATTTAAATGGGGACAGTTTTTGCTTCGACATGCCTCATCTATAATATTTACGTCTATGACTTTCAACGTTAATCGCGGCTTAGCCTGTTGGCTGCGCATTTCACTGTGGGTTTCAACATTGTCCTTGAATGGTAACTTTTATTTCCAACGCTTCGTTGCCTCGCCCTTGTTAACAACTTCATTAAAATTCGTGCAAGACACAATTTAGAAAAATATTAACGTTAATTAAGACGATTTTAATTAATATGCAATTAATTGCACACAAGCCCATTTTTTACTGCATGAAGTATTAATTATGACTACATAGGTCACAGGTTTTGGTATATTTTTACCTCCAAGATAAGAGAGCAAACTTATTGATCTTAATTTTTTCTTATTCTTACACAATCGCCTAAAAAGTGTCGGATAGCTTACTCAGAAGTATAGTATAAGAACTGAGCGACAGAGACGAAACATGCAAATAAGCTATCTGACGCTTATCAGTACATTGTCAAATAGAACATTATTATTGTAAAGTGATATATGATGAAACTAGATGTTGCTCGCAACTTCGGACGCTCAAAATTAGATCCCACAGGAACAGCCTCACATAGGCTACTTTTTATCGCAGCAAAATGTTAATTAATCCGGAGTCTCAACTAATATCATACTTAATTTCGTCAATATCCGTTCAGTAGTTGGTGTGTGAAAGAGTAACAAACACCCACACATCCATACATACAAACTTTCGTGTTTATAATATTATTATTAATAATAATAAAACATTTATTCGACAAAATAAGACATTACATAACATACATAGATTTACGCTATAAAACACAATAACATTTAACATAAAACACAATATAAACACAATAAAATAACGTTATTAACTAACATAATACAAGAGAAAACCAAAACAGATATTACACAATAAACAAAAACAGAAAAAGGTACCTACCTATTGAACAAAAAACAAAAACAAAATATAACGCATGCCAAGATGCGCGCGGATAGGAAGGTAGGTAGTGTAATGTGAAATGTCCTATTGCCGAAAAGGATATCACTCAGGCGTCTCACCGCGGTATGAACACCACAGTGCCTGGTATTATGTGATTCCATTACCTTTGTCATTTGAAGTACAGATTTACACTCAACAGCATTTAGAAAGTTACATAAATACATAAACGAGAGAAAGATAAATTATATATTTAATATAATAATTATATAAATAACTAAATATATCTAATTATATATTAAATATATATAATTATATAAATAACTAGTGTGTCTCACTGCTATGGACAATGCAGCGATCACAGCACCCGCACGCTCCGCACGCATTTCCCATAGTTTATTATGTATTTTATTACATTACTTATTATGTAGTAAGGATTCAAAAAACAAAGCCGCAGGATAATGCTAGTTGGGTTTGCATTTCACACAACCTGATTGTACCTATGATACAACTAACCCATAACAGTCGTAACTCATTGAAATACTAACATATTTAGTTCTTTTTACGCCATAATGTAATACGTCTTCCTGTAGACTTTGTAGCTTTTGTAGTGGTTCGAGTTATTATATAAAACCGTTTGACTGTAATAGTATAGTCATATTTATTGATACCTAATTTCGTAAACATATAAATCGCGAGTTATTTTTATAGCTCCGCTATCCACATGTCCCAACAGTAAGTTTTTTTCAACTCGCGACAACCAATTATAATAGGTAAAATATTATTAGATAACTAAATGTAAATAACTTTTTCTTTCTTCACATTAATAACGTATTTATCGTATCTATATCATGTTCTTTGTGTTACGAGTACCTACTTAAAAAAAGAAAGGGTCGTTAGCCACAAGCTTGCCAAGTTGGTGGTTAGCGACCCGTACCTTCGAGGCCGGTAGTCCTCCTGGCTCCACTGCTACGTCATGACTTTTGATGACTTACTCACCTTATCATGCATCGCTATGAGTTTGGCGGCCAAACCAGGAGGCAGAGTCGCGCGCAGCACCGCGTCAGGGGGCAACGCGCTGCGCAGCGCAGGTTGTATCAAGGCACCAATAGACCAGTAGACCTCGACTCACCATGTCATGTTACTGGCTCGCAGTGAGCTTCGAGCCTCGAGTCTAAGTCAGGGGCCGAGTCACGCGCAGCGGTATGTGATGGCTTGCTTTGAGCGCAGTTGCTTGCAACGCCGGCTGTACCAAGGCACTATCACTGAACCGGTAGGCCATTGCTGTCACCGCTTTCGACTTACCATGTCATGTATCTGGCTTGCTGTGAGCTCGGTGGCCAAGTCAGGCACGGAGTCGCACGCAGCGGGGGCCAACATGCTGCGCAGCGCGGGCTATTTCCTTTCGCCAACACCACACTGCCTCAAGTTGTAGTAGTGTGGTCGGTGGACATTCACCTACACGTTTTTGATGGAGTACTCACTACTCACCATGTCATGTATTTGACTCGCGGTGAGTTTGGCGGCCAAGTCAGGGGCGGAGTCGCGCGCAGCGGCCAGCAGCGCGTCGGGGGGCAACGCGCTGCGCAGCGCCGGCTGTATCATGACGCCGACGCCCGCGCGCGCCGCCCACGCCGCGCCGCACCCCGCGAACGGGTTGCCAGCCTCAAGCGACTGTTTCCTTGATAACGTACAGACTATATATACTTTATACCTTATTAATTGGTTACTGGCGTATATGAAGTAGAAAATATTATGTATCTCCAATAAAAAGAATCGCTACATTTCCATTAGGTATAGGTAAGTAGCTCGACAAGCAAGCAAATCTTTTTTTTTTACCCGACTACGGCGAAGGCAAAAGGAAGGGTAATGATTTTGGCAGCCTAAACTACGGATCTGATTTAATAAAAGAGGTATCAATAGATTCTTAATAATACCCCTGGTACCTAACATAATAATATTTAATTTACGTAATCGGGTTAAAGTTTAAAAAACAAAATAGTTATTCTCTCCAGTTCTCTCGTCCCTTCCTACCCTCGTGGATTCCCATTGCCAAGCTGCTTGTCTAGCATGAGCGGACGCCATAATATTTCTCAAGGTGACGCGTATAATTTTTTTATACCCAGTAAGTATTCCTATTATTATGAGATATTAAAACAGAGAAGAAAATAACTTAATGTTACTGTTCAAAAGCGGTCAAATCACTCCTTAAATAAATACATCTGGGCTCTTAGTCAAGATGCATTCAATAATTTCGACGACGAAATCAAAAATGTGTGAGATTTGACATAAGTCATCGCTAAGTGACATGGCGCTTGCGATGCCTTATGTCAAATCCCATACAATTTAAATTCGAACTTCGCCGTCGTAATTATCGAATGCATCTTGACTAAAGGCCCGGGTAGCACACAATCTCCACAGTATGAGTCCGGCCTATAAGGATAAATTCTTAACAAAAAGGTCTTTAAAAACCTCGTGTAGTTTCTGAGATAGCGATGAGTCATTTGAGATAACGTTTTCCTTAATAACTGTGAAAGTCATAAACATTAATAATACTGGTTCAAGCTCTATATTCAGTACGTTATTTTAAATCGGAGTTTATAACAGTGTGATTCTTATATCGTCTGCATAAGGGTCCTGTCAGAGGTAAAATAACTCAGAACGGACTGTAGCACTTGCTATTATGTGTGAGTCATAAAATGCAATGTTTGACTAAAATCTGTACATATCCTTCAGTCAATTTGCTATCGCTACGTCACTTAACGATGCTTAAGTCAAATCCCATACGTTTATGTTTTCGAACTTCGTCGTCGTATTTAGCGATGACAACTAGGTTAAAGGCTCTGTTTTAAACTAAGTAATTGTTGTTGTTTCGTTATGTGACTATAAAGTATGTGTATGAAGGTAAATTAGTAGGTTTTGCAATACTGTGACTTAATGCTATACTATGACGTAATTTTTTAATTGCAACTTTGTAGAGTCCATTACTATCTCTCCACAATGTGGTCATTCGCATTTGTGAACCTCAATTCTCGTATTAAAAGTAGGCAGACTTTCATTTTACTTTGATTGTATTATAAGTGAAGCGACTTGTTATCATAAACTGATTTTGTGATGTTTGGACCAATCAGACCGCGTTTGACGCTGGTTTAACGTTTACGGGAATACCGGTTTGACAGCTTTAGCGTGTCGCGACTTGATTGTAATTGTATTATTGCAGGTTTTCTTTATCAGAATTGACCCTCCGATCTAATTTAATCCTAACAAAATTTAAACAAAGGGAAACGATAGAACACATAATAACACATTCACAAACAAATTCGTGGCATTTGACAGCTCTTTGACGCGACAATCACCATCGGGCTACCAAGCGCCGTCTGGTGGCAGAAAAAAAATTGAAAATTCTCATTGACCGTTTTTGATACCACTTACGCCACCAGATGACGCTTTGTGTGAATTGGGTCTACCCCCTAACGGCAGAAAAAATATCAAACACTCTCATTCAAATATCACTTATTTATGGTGCAATAAAGAAATGCAATAATATAATAGTTTTGTTTACGGAATACTACATTTTATATCTATATTTATAACTAGCTTTTGCCCGCGCCTCCGCCCGCGTAAATACAGAATCCCACGGGAACAATGTACTTTTTTCGGGATAAAAAGTAGCCTATGTTTAAAGCTTAAAGTACTACCATACCAAATTCCAACAAAATTCGTTCAGTAGTTTCTGCGTGAAAGAGTAATAATAATCCATCCATCCATCCATCCATCCATCCATCCATCCATCCATCCATCCATTCTCACAAACTTTCACATTTATAATAGTTACTACTATTATAAATGTGAAAGTAAAACAACAAAAAAAAAACAAACCTTTACTCTTTATTATAATATCCTACTGGATATTATAATAAAGAGTAAAGGTTTGTTTGTTTGCATCGAATAGGCTCCGAAAGTACTGGACCGATTTTGATGATATTTGGCACAGATATAGAGTAGAGAGTAATTGTCTTTTGCGCGTTCGAAGTCGTGGGAAACATCTAGGAGTTAATAATCTGAATGTTTACTCTCTACCGAATTTAATCGATATCAATACAAATAAGATTTTCTAAAAACGAAGGAAAGGACATTGGAAATTTTACTATGCAACAAATACCCACGGCCTTAGATTGTATTAACCCTTCCTTTTGGCCGCATAGCCGTAGTCGGGTAACGATAGGCACACGGCGACTAAATGTAAAATTAGGTTGGATGTAAACGTACTTGCATCAGGATTGCAACGTGTGATGCAATAATATAGGACGTGGGAGTAAATATTGTGATAATTTGACTCAGTTCAACGAATATTCGTATAAAATATGATTAAGATTTTCTTGATTGCCTCCTCTTCTCCATGGATCTTTTTAAACGGCGGGTAAAAAACTCCCAATGTCTTTGCATCAATTTTCGCGATACTAGATAATTTGAATGTGAAATCGGCCAAGTATTTTCACGGTGATTACTGTCAAGAAAGCGTGTATGGAAAGCTACGTCGTTACTGTTTCATTCATTTTCTATACTGACCTTTATACTTTGTATAATATGTATTCATAGTGCCATGACATAATCTTGATCTACATTTTAAAACTTAGGTATATGTTAAGCTGTATTTTTTTATTACATAAATGAATAATGCTCTGAAAAATAAGACAGTTTACAAAAGGAATAATAAGGTATACTAAATCAAAATCTATATCAAAATTTTCAAAGATATTGCGGATTGTTTGAAGCACTTTTGTGAGTCACGTTAAAACGCCCAATATAAAAGTCGTAGGTACTAGTAGGTGACGTCACACGCTAGTAATGTTGCTACGAAATGTATGGCCATATACACAAAATTTCTATATCTCGTAATTTTGCGCGTTTATGTTGATACATACCATAGTAAATATTTTTGTATTTAATGTAAGTAAACTAATTATGTAGGTTTTATACCGTATGTTTTAAAAAATATTTCAACTTTTTTGTGACTTCGAAATGCATATTATTACAAAACTACACATAAAATCCTAATTCTTTTTATTTTTATTGAGTTGTAAAACCTAATTATTTCTTACTTTATTTAAAAAAAACTAAATTTTTACATGTAGGAAAATACCCAATTAGGTCAGAATAAGATTTACTTCATCTATAATTTCATCATTAAATGATAATTTTAATTGTAACGGTTTTTTGTTTTAACATATAAATTGTATATACAAAATAGTATATTATAAATAGTACCTAGTTTAATCTAGATTAATAATTATTAGATTGTAAGATGTAAGCCATTCAATAAAATATATTTAGTGTTAAATTAAACACTAAGTATACTTAATTGAAAACATTAATGAAAAGAAAATCAATAACATACCATACCATACATATGTTATTGATTTTATTCAAGAATTACGTCCAATTTCATATGATAATAGTATTTTTTAAGTTCTCTGCAAATAATGACAAAAATAATAATAAATTTAAACTGTATTTTATTGGTGCATCTACACAAACTACACTTTACTCAGAGATAGACCATTTGACTGATTTTTTATTGCATGAATAGTGCTCTTAAATATGAGTAACTCCTCATAAGAAACAGTATATTAAAAAACATTATTTTCAAAGGTACAGCGATTTGTATACAGAATTTCGCAAGTATCGTGGAAACTATCTACACAAAACTCTGACGTCACGCGTTCCTGCAGTCGTATGAAATATATAGATCGCAAGAACATATTTGCAAATATCTCCAAAATTATTGCGTTTAAGTTTATAATTACTACAGAGAATGTATTTGTATTTTGTACGCAGGCTAAAAGATTGTCTTACATAGATACGTTGTGTACAATTTAAATGCTTGCAGTATTGTTAAGCCTCTACATTATTTTGCCTACTCTATCGATATCATAACAGAAGCCACAGGTGGTTATAGATAATATATCTGTAACATTTCAATGTATTACTCATTAAAATGGATCTAGAGGTAATAGCAAGTCAGCAAATTATAGACAGCTACGAATGTGGCACGCTGCATAATATCGTTTTCCGGTCCGATATCGGCTATCGTATCGCATGATGTGAAAACGCTCTAAGGGTCAATTCACACCGAAACGAAACATTACGCGACATGGCGCTGCATTTTAAGGATAGCTATTTAAAATTAAACTTTAATAATTACGCAAGAAAATACAAGTTTCATTATATGTGTTCGAATGTCAGGTTGCACCGCGCTGCACAGTGCACGTGCAGTATATGACTAATGTCATATGAAACGTGTAGGTATCTTTTTGTGTAGTGAATAAAGTTCAATTTTGAATAGCTATCTTAAAAAGGCAGCACCGCGTGTCGTTGCGGTGTGAACTGACCTGAACTGTCACGCTGTCATGACCACAACGTAAATAGAAGAACTTTTATTTACTCTGTGGTATTACTCTATCATAAGTAACAATATTACCACAGATAACCGAAAAATTACTGTATAACAGTTACCTGGGCGTATGACTGGGCGAGGGCGGGAGGGAGCGGGAGGCGGCGTTGTTCTTGGGCGCGTACAGCGAGTGCGCGGAGCCCGCGCGCCGCAGCCCCGCCACCAGCGCGCTCATAGCACCGCCACCTGGTACATATATTACTAGAATGTTCCAGAACAGAATATGGGTGGATTGGGCAGGGAGGCATGCCACAGGGTATGTTGTTGGACCTATTGTGCTTAATGTGAAAATGTAAAGTTAAGGGTGACTCCAGCGCGCTCATCGCGCCGCCACTTGGCACTGAACTTTCTAGAATGTTATGGAACACATTACACAGTTGGGTTAAAATAGTTGAGCAGCCTCATAGTGCTAAGTATTAGGAAAGTATGTTGTATTATGTGTATATGTCACCGTAAAATTGTAAATACCGTAATCTTTTGACATTTTACAATCTCGCTAGTTACATTACAATCTTACGGTATTTACAATTTTACGGTGACATATATAAGGTATATCGGACAGAATGTAAATATCATGTAGATTGGGGATTATGGCATTTTAGGTTTTGGTGATTAAATATTTATTTTGATTTATGTTTAATTTATTTATTTATTTAATTTATTCAACAAATAAACTTCTTGAGAATTCATATAATATGACAAAGAAAGAGTGATTATAAATGTAGATCAATTAACAAACAATTACTAAACAAACAAAAAAAATCAATATGCTACTTGACTCATATTTAATTTCATATTAAAAAGAAGTATTTCCTTTAGTACTTGACTTAGGAAAACGTATTCTAGCGATATTAAAAATTAACTTAAGATTGTTTTTAATTTCTACTGATGAAATCACCTCGAAGTAACTTCCGGCAAGGATGTGACGACACAAACATACTAAACACATAATTTATGTAGTAATGAAACGGGACGTTTCTGTAAATAAATAGTTCATGACATCTTAAAAAGTTATTTATGTCAAAACGTCAAACGGAACGTAACACCGCCATTTTACTACTACGGACTACAGATTACAAATAGTACTAGTATGACGTCACAGCACAGATAAACTATCAACCAACATGGCGAATAGTGTTTTGGGCGGTTTTAAAAAGTGTATTTTTAAAATATATTTTTTGCAGGTTTCAAAATAATGTATTTTTTTTGTGTAATGAAACAATTATGAAGCGTTTAGGACATAAATAAAAACAAGGTCAAGTAGCCTATTGCAGGTGTCCATTGCCACAGTTGTATAAAATTGCATTGCGCAGGACGACACTGCACCGTAGATGTGAGATAAGTTCTCATTACGTTAACGGTTACAAAATGATGACTCACTAACCTTGAGCATAATATCAACTAGACCGACCATTTAAAATAAACAATATTTTTATTTTACATCATTTATCGGAACATTTTTTTTTCTATGTCAGAATGCATTTTAATGTAATCACATTTTTCAGTTATTAGCGGGTTCAACATTTAGTTGCATGGTAGAGTTCGTTGTGACTAGAATATATGCAAAGTTAATATAATATATAAATTATATATTATAAATACGTGAAGCAAAAACGTTGAGTCCGGTTCAACGAGAATTGTACGAACCGAAGTGTTCGTGTAAATAAAAGATTGATGGTACAATTACTAATGTGGACTGTATTAAAGTAGAAAAGTACAATCCTTACTAATATTATAAATGTGAAAGCGTGGATGTTTGTTACGCTTTCACGCAAAAACTACTGAACGGATTTCGATGAAATTCGGTATGGTAGTAGTTTAGACTCTGGATTAAAACATAGGCTACTTTTTATCCCGAAAAAGTAGTGTTCCCGAGGGATACTATACTTACGCGGGCGGAGCCGCGAGCAACAGCTAGTATTAAATAAAACGATGTTATGCCTAATACTGCTTGATGTGAAGTGCCGGGCCGGCGCGGCTCCCGGCGGTGAGGTGCGCACGGGAGGAAGATCTATACGCGCCGTAGACGCAGCAAGCTGTGGCACTGGCCACCGCTGTGCGCTGTCGCGAACACGAGGAGTATGAAATTTGGCACAGTTAAAGTTTGAAGGAAGGTGTGCAGAAAGCTAATATTTTTTAAAATAAGGCTTAGACATATATTAATTTAATAAAAATAATATTTCACACACTACATTACTCACACTACCATGCGTTTGTTTAATAACAGTAGGTTACACAATTGTCAATCTTTCTTTCACATTCCATAGACACAATTCACATATTTTTATTGTGTCTAAGAGGCAAAATAACCCTAAAAAAGTTGAAACTTAAAATTTTAATATGGATTGAGATTTAAGTATTCGGTCGAATTTGGACCACAGCGCGACCTCTAGACCTTCATTCATTGCTCGTCCTGGCGCTACCGAGACCCAGATATACAAAATAGGGACTGAGACAAATAAAGTCTAAGTTATTTAAACGAGTTATTTGTTAAGTGAGTTTAATGAATGAACCTACACAAATGATTAAGAATATTCCTTTATAGTGTCAAGTTTGTTATAAATATTGGTATTACTAATTTGTTTTGGAGATGATGCACAATATTTCAGGAGAGAGGTATGCAACACTTTGTATGTCATGGGGCATTTATAAACCTGAGTATTTAATGATGTGTTGGGTGAGTCCTCTGTATAAATATCTCTTACTTCAGCAGTCAAGAAGATCGTCTGTGCAAAAAAGCAATAAATTATATTTAAAATGTTATTTGAATAATATTACTTGAGAATATAGCGATGTGAGTACTGGTACAGAAAAAATAAACCTTAGTACTCATTAATAAAATATTTGTTGCTCAGAATGTAGGATTTTACACAATGGAATTATACCAGCGAACAAGCAAACAGATCGCCTGATACATCTATGGATACCAGCAATACCAGAGAAGTTATAAGTCCATTGCCCTCGAACCTCCTTAGGTCTCAGGTACCTTTACTCACGCATTAAACACAACGCAAGTATTTTAAGACTATTTTCTATGAGACTGTGTTATCTCTCCAGTCGAGCCGGCTCGTTCGAGCCGAAGTATGGCTCTTCTAGTAGTATTCACCAGTACTCCAATAGATTTACCTTCTTCCTGAACGTCCAAGGAGTCTTTCCTCTCTGATTTCTCGTCGTCATCGGAGTCGGGATCTATTATGATGTCAGGCTCAGTCATGATTAGCTCAGGAGGTTGGCAGGTGGAACCCGACGAGTCTGGAACAAGTGAGTGTAGAGTTGAGAGAAAGATACTCTAGTGAAGTCTAGTGTGAGAGATGTCATGTCATGTCGTTCAACAAACCGTGGTCACACAGACCACGTGAGACCACGGTTTATAACCAAAATTAGTATAAAATTATATTTTAGAACTATTTTTTTGTTATTTGCTAACGAATCGAAGTCTCTTTTTAGGGTTGCGTAGTAACTAGGAAGAAACCCTTATAGTTTCATATGTCCGTCCTCCCTAGCACGTATAATTATATAATGAATTTACGTATAATTATAGATGAAGTGGGGATGAATTTTTTTTTTCATCCTACCCTGTGGGGTATCGAATAGGTCTTTATCAATAAAGGCAAGGTTTAATACATGACTTTTTTTATAATGTAAACCATTAGTAAACATGTAGAGTAATTGACCTCCAAAGTGCTTTACAACTTGGTATAGTAAGTTATATTTTAGAAATGCCTGGCAGAGCACCAGGCATTTCTAAAATATAAGAGTTGGCAACCTATAACTTTAAATGCTTGTAGGTTCTGGTAAATACTCTTTAGGGAATTTATTTTGAGCGAAATCGTACAATAACTTTTGAAGTAATTGGAAAATATCTTTTTGCGCATTGATTTATGTTACTGAACCCTCCTGTCGTGACATGCTCTTGTTTAGGTTTTTATTTAAAACACTTGACTCTAGAACTCAAGAACTCTACTTTTTTTAATTCGATAACTTTTCTTAGTGATAAACCAAACTGGTGTTGTAAACACTAAAAATATTGCAATGGACATAATATAATAACTATAAAAATTAATTAAAAAAGTAACAACGTCTCGTCACCGATTATCTAGAAATAATGTACCTTTATTAGTCGGCTCATTATAACTTCACGGCAATGATTTTCAGGTCTTCCAACAATGCGTTACAATACGGACACAAGTCACTACCAGTTTGATGTAGGGGTCTATGCACATTGAAGCAGTTTTACTAATAAGTACGAATGTTTGTGATGATCTTACCCCGAAAATTTTACATACATTACAAACATACGTGTTGTAAAATCGGCGTGAGAATATTATTGTGTATTTTAGCCTAGATACAATTAGCATATATAATATATATATACTGTAAATGTGTATTTTGTAAAGAGCTCCGGCCGCGGCCTAGTGGATGGACCGTTTGATTCGCACTTGAAAGAGTGCAGGTTCGATTCCCAGGTGGTGGCGTGTACCAATGAGACTTTTTTAGATCTCAAGTACATTATACGGACGCTCTAACGTTGAAGGAAAACAGCTCACTCGCACTCACACTCAACAAACCTCTGGACTAGGCTGACGAAGTTGTGGGAATGTCGTATCGTATGTGCTTGGGCAACCATACGACATTTAAAAACCAACTGTCCCAGGCACTACGATATTTCAAGAGTGGTTACGTCGCTCAGAGAATACTGTATAAATCATCCAATAACGGATGAAAAGGCCTAAGTTTTTTTTTTTGTGTTATTAAATAAATAAAATAGGTATTGGGCCTTCTGTATCTCACTCGTTGTAACAACGTTAATTTACGATGGTTTCCTGAATGGAATTACGGTAATGGAATCTACGGTCAAAGCTTGACTCTCCCATAGTAAAAATGTAACAGTTTCAAAAACTAACCGCCTTTCAAAATATCCTTACAAGTTAGGTACAATACATACAATTTTCTATTAATAGTCTGCGCTGCCGCTTATGCGCTCTACTATGACGTATGTGTGTTAGTATGTAACAGTCACAAGGTAGCCAGTAACGTCGATTCCGGGTGTTGCTGCATATTAGCTCACACAGTGGATTACTACTTACCCACTAATTGTTATGATATTCATTCATTTGAGGCTTTTTTGTAATTTTTATCGAATAGGCGGAAAACGAGCAAAACATAATCCAGGGTTAATTTTAACCCAGATCTGTAAGTAAGCAGCTACTTAATACAGACGATCTTTTCATTATTCTCAACATAACGGAGATCGTAATTATAGACCATCATTTCATTATCTCAGTAATTTTTTCTTTGTCAATGAAGCGTGTAACGAAATCTAACTTTGGATAATAGACAAAACAATGACGTTTACTCACCTCGCAAGAGATCAAAAGTACTGCAAATCTGAACAACTGAAATATCTTGAAGGTCATTAATCGCATAAGCTCCCTAAACCGACCGAGATTTTTGGCGAAATGTCAAACAGAAGATATATTTAACTCACAGACTGTAAAAACACGTCCATATACAGTGGAAAATTTGAGCCAAGTTGGCTTTGTTTCATAAATTATAAACAAAGCAATATCTTTTCACTTTTAAATGACCACTACAATTTTTCTTCTATGATATTAGCGATACGGAACGATTATGATGAAAAAAAAAAAACATGAACACTGTACAGAGTACACGTGGCAGAAATAAAATTTCATGCATCATTTAAATACAAAAAATCATAGCAAAAACTACTCTCCTCGTGCCTAAAGATATCACTTTAAAAAAGAGTTGAAAAATTAAATGTTTACACCTAGCCCCATCTGTATATTGAGCTGTACCTTAGAAATTTATGTTGTTATGTAAGTTTGTGATTCTCGTTACAAAAATTTGCATAAATTACTTTAAATTTTGACCCGATTATCCTATAAAATAATTAACGTCGATTCATAACCGCGCGAACGATACTGAGTGGCGGTCGCGTGACCTAGCAAGCCGGCGCGGCGTAAGACGGTACGGCAGTCCTACTCATCAAGAGTTGTTAGGAAATGTTAATCATGTTATTTTTATGTACATAAACGAAAAGTTTCAGTGACGCAAACTGCCCTTACTTAATATTATATTATAGCCGATGAATGTTGGGTTTAATTCGGATAAAAATATACCCTGTATACACTGCTATCTATAGTATGCTACCAGTTAAGTACTGGTCACCAACCTCTATCCTGTCGTGGTACGCAGGGCGAGGTTTCTTGACATTTTGTGACGCACTTCTTGTGACAGCAGAGCCCGCAGTTCCGACATTGCATCGCATCTTTCAGCCATATCTGTAGACAAAGAAAACTATAGTACCAAAGATACCAGAGATAAATTATGTTAAATAAAACCTGCATTAATACAATAGGCTAGATGACTGTTTTTTTTTTATTGCATAAATTAATAGTATGAGTAACTTCTCAGAAGAATCAGTATATCAAAAGTCAATATTTTCAAAGTTACAGCGATTTGTTGACAAAATTTCGCAAGTCTCGTGAAAACGCTCCATACTAAAGTCTTACCTAGCTGCGACTACGCGCCTAGGTCAAATATGAACTATAAGGCCGCAGGAACATATTTGTAAATATTTCCGATATTTGTGCGTTTAAGTTCATTCTTAATTCATACCATAATTAATGTTTTTGTATATAATGTAACTAAACTAATGATGTAGGTTTTGTTTACTAATTTAGCAAAAAACATTTTTTTCTACTTTTTAGATGTCTCTAAATACTAAACTACACATAAAATATTATATTTTTTAAATTTGTCATGTTGTTGTACCTCAATATTTCTGAATACATCAATGCAACTCAATATTTTACATGTATTCATCATCCCCATTACAATCAAGTCCCGACACGCTAAAGCTGCTTAATTAACGGTATTCTCGTAAACGTTAAAGAAGCGTGTAATGTCTCCTAATTGGTCCAAACGTAACAAAATCAGTTTATGATAACAAGTCGCTTCAATTTTAATACAATTAAAATAAAATTAAAGTCATTATTAAAAGTTGAGGTTCAGATATCTAGTTGCCAAAAGTTTTTAGACCCACTAAAGCAAATTTCATTAATGGGTTACATAATTTGATACTAAGTGCTCGGTAAACAGAGAACAGTAGAACATCTTCATACAAACGTGCCGCGATCAGTTTGAATGTGTGCGTGCGCGCCGGGAGCCTATCCTCACGCAGCACACACCTCGTTTAAGGAATGGATAAGGCGCTCTCAGTGTGCGTGCCGTGACCGATCGCGTACCTACCGTGATCACGCGCATTGAAGTATGACGGCTCGCGTTAATGCACTTATTCCACATCACTAAATTTAGACGTCTTTTATTAATATCCTAAAAAGATAGCTAATTAGAAGCTAGCTATTCCACTTGTCTTATTTAGTTACTCAACGCAAGGCGAATTCGGTCTGACGTTTTCGTAATGGCTCCAGTCCTGTCATTGCAATAGAAAATCAGTCTTCTCGTATGCAGTTTCTTCTAATAGGTAATTTTATTAATAAAAAACAATAAAAAATTAAAACTTTGTTGCTGGTTTTATTTGTCAAAAGATAATTTCCCTAACAATAATATTGATCTCATTCTCGAGAGCGTCATACACCTAATATTATTATTATTATTATCAATTTTATCATGTATGCCTAACATACTAATATCATGTAATACAATTCGATAAATATTGCTCATCACCTCATTTATTTTGCCGCCGACATTGCGCATTCCAACTGACATTAAAAATTTGCGCTTAAGTACCTACTCAGTCCTCACGCAGTGATGGATGCGGTGCGACCGAATCGTCTAAACGCTATTCCACCTTCCTAAATAGCTTCCTAATTAGGATGCTAAACGATTTAGTGCACAAGTAGTAGTCAGAAGCCACACTTCTTCCGATTTAGAAGGCTAATTAGGATGCTAACTTTCTAAATGCTATTTCACTTGACTTTTAGTTACTTAATCATTTAGAACGTCTAAATTTAGTCAAGTGGAATAAGTGCCTGCATTATTTTAGCATCTATTTGACAGATCTTGCGCCGACGCGAGAGTAGGCAAATAACTCGCCAGAAGGTCTTAGATGGCCTACTGTTCTCTGTTTACCGTGCTAAGGGCGTGTTAGACAATCTACTGAAAAGCATCAGATAGCTTATTTGGATGTTTTGAAAGTTTTCCGAAATATTATAATAAATTTTCGCACAGTCATGTCCATTTTAAAACGGTTACTGATAGGGAAATCATAAATTCATCTTCTTGGCAGACAACCAACGTTGTGTTAGGGCAGTGAATAGTCAGTTTTTAGAAATTGTCGATAGATATTATGCCGTAATTTATTATTCTTCCGCTTTACAGAAATGTAAAATACTAATACATATTTACATTTTAAGACATTAACTAAATAATAAGCCTTATTATTTAGTTAATGCCTTAAAATGTATATGAGTATATGATCCGGAATCAGTAAGGCCGGAGAAAATTCAGAGCGCTGACAATAAAACTATGCGCTAATACAATAGAGTAGAAAACTAAGTGTCGAGTGTCGAGATGTCATATATGACATTGACATATGACTCGACACTTGTGTGTTCGATTTTCAACTCTATTGTATTAGTATAGAGTTCTATATTCAGCGCTCTGAAATGTCCAGGCCCGCCGGATTCCGGATCATATAGTCGCAACCATATGTATCAGAAAACGAGCAGACGGATCGCATGATGATAAACGGTTACCGCTGCCCATGGACTATCGCAACATCAGAAGAGTTACGCTTGTTGCGTACTTGCGTTTCTGGTCCTTAAAATCCCCAACCCCTTTGGGCCTCCGGTAACCTCATTTACTCGGCGAAACACAACGTAAGCGTAATTTCACGCCGGTTTTCTGTGAGGTTGTGGTGTTTGTCCGGTCGTGGAAACATGGCTCTTCCACGTTGTTTACAAAATCAAAGGATACAATTTAATATTGCAGTCCACATGTATCATCTATATCCAAAATTATATAACACCACTCTGTTGTAGCTAGCTTAAGCGAGGACTGTGGCGTATCTCATGTAGTGTAGGTCCTCTTGTATTCAAATGTAATTTTGTTGCGTATTAACAAAACCTCGACGCGTCTGTGACACAGCCATACCTCTATTTTTGTTAGAATCCTATTCACCTTCTTATTACAAAAGTCACACTGCGTGGATCTGTGAAAGTGTGTTCTGACGAAGTCATGCACGGTCCTCGCGGGCTGACTCCGCGGCGGCGTCGCGCCTCGGGCCGGTCGCGGGGCTGCGCGTGCGCTGCCCGCGTCCTCCCACTCCCACCACACCAGAGCGTCCCCGAAACATAGGCACGGCTCGAACCCCGCGTGTGTAGAGAGCTTGTGACTTTTACTGGAAGGAAACATGACTTTTAGTGGAAACTGGAAAGTCATCAAGAAAATATCTAAAATGAGAAAATTGCTATAAATACCTTACAAGTTACAATTCATTATGGTCATATAGGGCCTGTTTCACAATCTTCTAATAAGTGTCGGATATCGAGCGACATAGACAAAATATGCGAATAAGCTATCTCACACTTATCAACAGATTGTAAAACAGGTCCTTAAAGTCTAAATTAGGTTTCACAAGTATAATACTGTTATGTTTAAGACGTAGGTCTTTCTTAAATAAAGTAATATATCAGTATTTTAACTTTGTGCTTCTGTACGCATGATTTTTCATACAGAATATCAAAACTGTTCTCACCTAAACTTAATGTCTACATCTGGAGGTAGAAATTGATATCTCTTCATATGGTGTGGGACCGTGGAGTCCTGGCATTCCGAGAGAAGTGCTGCTAGGGGTATATTCAAGTAACCAAGCAGAACCTCCTCCCTCTCCCCCGGCACGGTCGCCCACACGTTCACATTCAGGTACTTGTGGTTCTCATTTAATTTGAATTCTGTTTCCTCGTCAAAAGGTATAATAGGTTTAATTTGTACACTCTTCGTCCAGAACATTTGGCAAATTTCTAAATGCTCAGTTTGTCTTGGACCTCCAGCTTCGAATTGTGCTTCCTCCTCTTCTAAGGTTATTTCTGGTTTCTCCTGTATCTTGTATTCGGAGTCTGTTCTTATTACTGGTATATCTGGGTGCTTCACTGTTTTGTTGATGACCGTAGCTTGTCGCAGAGGAGTGCTGGCGCCGGAGGCGGGGGGCGTGCTACCAGCCGAACTATCTGAGGACTTGTTTTCTACAGAACACCTTCGTTTGCGGAGACCAAAGTTAGCTGGTCCTGTTACCTGTTCACTGGCCTTCGGTGCCTGTCTAAGAGGTTCTGCTTTTTGTTTCACTGGCGTTTCTGATTCACTTTGTTGATCATTCACTTTTGTTGAGGAATCAGAATCCTATAATGTAAACAAATATTTTGATTAAGTATATCGAAATAAATAGGTACAATTACTTAGGTAGGTACTAATTGGTGTAATAAGTAATCTAATTAGCGTTTCCTTTTATTGTGTTTGGAAAAGTTGCAGCAATTATTACAGAAAATTGATAATATAATTTTTAAAAGCCTAAATCCTAATACAAAATTTTCCAATAACACACCTTTTATCTAAGGGTTTAATTTTATATATTTTTTATGTTATTTATAAAATTGTATTATTAAATAGCAAGAAATTTACTGGCTGATAAAAATTATCTCACTGTTAAACTACTCTTTGAAGCATTTTTCCCCATGCCCTGCAGTCGTACTCCCTCCATGACTTCGGACACTCTTCTGAAGGAGAAGTTGGTCCTCAACTTCTTGGGCTCCTCTTCTCTCCGTGTTGAGTTGCCGGTGCCTCCTCTGCGCACGCGCACTGTGACTGCTCGCCGCTCTACCATACGTAATAACTTGCCCACCTGATCACAGAAAAATTGAGTAAAGAAGAATTTCCCAAGTCGTTTTTAATTGATCATTCCTACATAACTGATAAATAATATTACTTAATGGTGCCGCTACTATGCCAGATAAGCTCCTATAGTAGAGCGTCGCGACGTGCCCTCAGGCGGGGAACTCCTAGTGAAACTACTGTAGATAATTAGATAAAAAAAATGCAATACAATATAATGATATCAAATATATGTGCATCACATAAAACATAATATTGTAATCGCTGTAAGAATTTTTTTTAATCCAATATTAGGTTCTGGTAGGTATGAGGCTAGGGCAGTATTATTACAGATTAAAGAAAGAGTAAGATTATTAGAAAAGAGGAAGATAGATTAGAAAAAGATAAAAGAGACAACAACGGCTACATAGTTAGCTTTCGATTTAATTGCCCTACTACAAGCGGTGTGTCCACGATTGTGTGAACAAATTGCAGGCCGTTGAAGGGGATATCAGTGTTTTCAACTTCGGAACGATCCAATCGTTCTATGAAAGCTGTTTCTCTGTACGTAAGTAGTAGTACAAACTGATCCAAAAAAAATTTTGCGTATATTTTCAGGCCTAAATGTAAAGAAGTTCAAGTAAGGCAAAGGCCTACTTAAGCAGTAAGCCCTCATTTCACCAACGCGTTAAAACGACGTTTAACCCTGAGCTACGGTTTTCGATCTGTCTGTCCCGTTCTCACATTGAATGAGAGAGGGAAAAATAATCCGGGGTAAGCGTTTAAAGCGCGTTTTAAGAATATTTGGTGATTAAATCGGGACTAAATCATGTGCTTGAAATATATTTTGATTGATTTTTGAAAGCGTTACATAATAATAGCTATGGACGCTTCCACACCACGTCAATTTGGTCCTGTACTAAGTATCCGAAGAACTTATATCATAGGTACCAGACAACGGAAATATATTTAATACTTTAAATATTTACTTATACTATACACATATTTAATATTTTTGTATACAATACATATATTTAATGCACATCAAAGAGCCAGGGACGCAGAAAAATTCTTAATCCCTTCGGCGGGATTCGAACCCGCGACCTCCGCGCACAACCTCTGCGACCGCGCTCACCACTGAGCCACAGAGGTCGTTAAGATCGTAAATAGATGAAGTTTTACCTGTGCCACATTATTCACAGGCTTGTTATCTATAGCCAGCACTACGTCGTCTCGCCGCAGATCAGCTCGGTACGCGGGGGACATGGGCACCACCGTGTCCACCAGCACCGCGCCCACACCCTGGCAGCAGACCAGGCCGAGCGGACCGGTCACAGCCGGCAGTACCACGTCCAGGACTAGTATGCCACGTCGCAGTGATACCTGGAAAATTATATTCCAGCTGGTGCCCGCAACATGGAAACGGATTTTTTAAACAAAACCCTAAGACGAAAGTAGCCTAAGTTAGTAGTAACTATAACATCAGCTATCCAACGAAAGTCAGGTCAAAATCGGTCCTGTCGTTTTAGAGATTAGCCGGAACAAACAGATAGACAGACACACAGACATTTAAAAAATTGTTATTTTGGTGTAGGTGTCGTATAAACAAACTCTTTAATTTTATTTATTTGTAGGCATAGATTATATTTCTCCAACGTAGTTGGTAACGTCATTAAACGTCATTAAAGCTAATTAATATTTACCATCGAAAGTTAAGTCCATTACCATTTAAGTTAAGTCCACTATTATAGTGCGAAAGAAATAGACGTATTTAATATTATATTTACACACTAATGAGAGTATTCCTAATACATTGATTGTTGACTCAGGCCGCTCACCGCGGCGCTCATCTTGATTTCACCATACCTCAAATTTTAAAACGGCCCCAACCAACCCCAAAAGTGGGGCTATTTAAGTGGGGCCAGTTTTTGCCTCGACATGGCTCTATAATATATACATACATACATACGCCCTTAACTATAAATTATTGAACTGACCCATGCATGTGAATCAACAGCCAGCGCGGCCCGGACGATGCCGTTTCCCCCGGCCCACTGCAGCCGCGTCACCTCCACGAGCCGCACCGTGAGCTTCCCGTGCGGGGTGGGCCCGTCCTCCCCATCCGCGCTGCCCGGCTCAGACTTAGGGAAGAAAGGTTTGTATCTGCAATATAATAAATAGTTAACATTGTATTTAAGGCTTGATATAGCGGAAAACGAGCAGACTGATTGCCTGATGGGAAGCGATTTGTGAGCAACGACATTTTTAATGTCTGCTCGAATGTCTAATGACACAATAGCTTGTTACCATTTACTACTTTGCAGGTAAATTTCTACTAATTTCAACTCCAAAACTGCAATAAGTCACAACACCCACAAGCAAAGCAAGAGGTTTTTGAGTGACATTTGATTCTCTCGGGAAACTAAATATTTTTAGTTTTCTTTAAATAATGACATAACTAAAAATTCATGTCGTGTCTGTACACGATACTGTATCCACGTGAAACTTCATTCATCATTTAAAATCTTAAAATACTCTCATCGTGCCCAAACAACATCACTTCAAAAAAGAGTGGAAAGATTAAAATTTGTAAACCTTACTTAGTGCCATCTGTGTATTGAGTCGTACTTAAGTTAAGTTGTTATGAAAAAAAAAAAGTATAGGTAGCTTCCGACAGATGGCGTTATTTCCAAAAGCGTTTCGTGACGTTCGTCGCGACTTTGAAATTTCACTCTCGACGCCGCTAAAGAAACATAAACGCTCAAGTTTTACTCAGCTTGGACTCTTTTTATATGCATTACCAACAAATCATATCGCATCAGTGTCAAGAATATAACCATTACTTATCTCATATTATGTAAAGTAGAAAGCGTTGGTGACGCAAGCGACGTAATCACCGCGACATTTGTCACTAGGGCTTCCCTGTGCTAATGACAACCACCATTCAATTTGAGAATTAAGGGTCAGTTCACACCGCGACAATACGCGGCGCTGCATTTTTAAGATAGCTATTCAAAATTGAACTTTTTTCATTACACAAAAAGATCGAGTTTTGTCACACACATCAGACATGTGACACACTGCACATGCACTGTGCTGCGCGGTGCAATCTGACATTCGAACTCTAACAATGTAACGTGTAATCTTCTTGTGTAATGAATAAAGTTTGAATTTTTAGGGTTCCGTAATACATAAGGAACTCTTATACGAGGGCGGCACTGAAAATTTCGGGAATCAAGGAAGTGACACAACATTACTATTAAAAAATGTATTTATTGCTTTTCGAAGTATTCTCCGCGAAATTTGACACATTTTTTCATACGATGGAACCAATCATTGAAGCAACCATTCCATTCGGAAGTTGGGGTCTCCAAAATGGCCGTTTTGTAGGCGTCCACAGCTTCTTCAGGTGATGAAAATCTCTGACCACGCAATTTATTCTTTATTTTAGGGAAAGTATAGAAATCATTAGGGCTTAGGTCGGGGCTGTACGGTGGATGGTCGAATAATTCTATGATTTCTTGCTCTAAAAACTCTTTTGTTCTGTGCGCGGTGTGAGAACTCGCATTGTCGTGATGGAGGATGATGCGGCGGTTGCAGTTCTCTTTACGGAGTTCAGAAACGACCTGTGGCAAACAAATGTTAGCATACCATTCTGCATTAACCGTTCTTTGTCCCTCAAGAGGAATAGTCGCAACATGGCCGGTTTTGGAGACAAACCTGGTCACCATTTTTTTTGCAACACTCCGTGAACGAACAATTTTTGTTGGCTTTAACTCATTTTCGAACACCCAAACTCGTGACTGGTTTTTTGTTTCGGGTTCGTACGCGTATATCCAGGATTCGTCACCTGATACGATGTTGTATACAGCATTTGAGGATCCTGCGTGGAATCTTTCGAGAGTTCTGACGCACGAAGTAACGCGAGCCGACCTTGACGGGGATCATCACTGAGCTTGACACGTCCAGCGATAAATTGTGATTTTGGATGGGGCTTCATCACCAAATGCAGAAATCATCCGGTCAACACACTGTTTTTGTGTTAAAACACTTCGAAAGTCATAATAAATCATCGCTCTAGAATTTTCTCGAGTCAATTCCATTTTCTCAACGACTAAACAAGTTTGACAAGACCTTGTGACAAGACCGAGAATCTTTTTTTAAATAAATAAACGGTATTCGATTTTTAAAACCAAGGAGTTTTAAATTAAAAAGATTTTAATATGACAGGAACAGTGGAAATATTCCATTCCCGATACTTTTAGTGCAGCCCTCGTAGTATCGCTCTGCCCGTCCGTCTGTCTGTCTGTCTGTCCGCGCTTCTAGCTTCTGTTATTATGAATATAAATTGATGAAATTTAATATAGTTATAGACTGCGTATAGATTTCGGTTTTAGTATCATAAAAGAATAATAATTTTATATTTTAGGGGTGGCTCCCCATACATGTGAAGTGGGGATGAAAAATATATTTCACCCTAACCCATCGTGTGGTGTATCGCTCAACAGGTCTTTGAAAATAAAGGCAAGGTTTCATACATATTTTATACAAAGTCAACCATTTACGAGTAATCGGCATCCAAAGTGGTTTATGAGTTGGCCTGGCATTTCTAAACTATGAGGAAACTTGTAATTTTCCATGCTGATAGATCACACTAAAAACTCTTTAGGAAAATTATTTTGAACTAAATCGGAGAGTAACTTTTGAAGTAATTTGAAAAAACCTTTTACGCGGTTAGGTCATTTTATTCGGAATAACTATCTTTTTATTATTTTTGAACAAAAAATTAAAACCGACTTCCAAAGTAAAGATGCATTATTTAGGAAATAAGTTTTATTTCATACTTTTTTGTGCATTTTTACTTTGGAAGTCGCTTTTAATTTTTGTTTAAAAAGAATATTGCTTCCCTTTTTAGTTATATTTATTACATTATTACTAACACATTTTAAGGCAAAACAAACTCCAGCGTTATTTTATGCCAGTTTTCTGAGAGACCGTGGTATTTCCCCAAACAAGCATTACCGATCTGTGGGCCTACTAAACAATCACCAGTGATGATAATGATTAAATACTATATTAATAAATAATTATTATTATCTACAAACATGTATTTATAAGGACTCAGGAGTTCTGGTCAATACTTTTGGATCCAGGGTATACCTTGGTACAAAAACTTACTTTTTGGTAGCATATGCTTGAGTTACTTCATAAAATCACTATGTGTCTCCATATAAATTTCGAGGAGTTTCCTCGATTCCTCATGAATCCCATTATCAGGTTACCGCTTTGGTGACAACGGGACCAGCTTGGAATTATACCCTATACATCAAAAAAATTATTTTTAAAATCAGTCCACAGACGGCGGAGTAATCGTTGAACATACAAAAAAAAAACAGCCGAACGTATAACCGCCTCCTTTTTTGGAAGTCAGTTAAAAATGCAGCGCTATGTCGCGGATCGTTTTGTTTTGGTGTGAATTGACCCTATCGATACGTA
This sequence comes from Phengaris alcon alcon, assembly GCA_037179445.1. Lineage (NCBI taxonomy): Eukaryota > Metazoa > Arthropoda > Insecta > Lepidoptera > Lycaenidae > Phengaris > Phengaris alcon. The sequence continues at coordinate 159,501 of JAYRCH010000292.1, forward strand.
TTTTTATTAGTTTTGTATTTAGGGATGGATTAATTACATATAGAAGGTATAGGTGAAGGTGGAAGTGGAGTAGCTTTTGCCCGTAACTTTTTTTGCTGTTGACTTTGAAGTTGACTAATTTTTTTATTGCATAAATGAATAGCACTCTTAAATATGAGTAAGTTCTCGGAAGAAACAGTATATAAAAATCCGGCCAAGTGCGAGTCGGACTCGCGCACGAAGGAACGGCAAAAAAGTCACGTTTGTTTTAAACATTTATTTTATTCTGTCTTTAGTATTTGTTGTTATAGCGGCAAGAGAAATACACCTTATGTAAAAATTTCGACTCTCTAGCTATCGCAGCAGTTCATGAGATACATCCTGGTGACAGACGGACGGACGGACGGACGGACGGACAGACAGACGGACAGACAGCGAAGTCCCAGTAATAGGGTCTCGCTTACCCTTTGGATGCGGAACCTTAAAAGCAATAATTTCAAAGGTACAGCGATTTGTCATACAGAATTTCGCAAGTCTCGTGAAAACGCTCCATACAAAAGTCGCCCTGAATATGACGTCACGCGTTCCTAGAGTTTTATGAAATACTAGCTGACCCGTGCCCACTTCGTTGCGCGTTAAACAGTTTTTGATGATAATGATGAGGATAAAAAGTATCTTAAGTTACGCCTTATAACATCAGCTATCTGCCAGTGAAAGTCCCGTGAAAATCGGTTCAGCCATTCCAGAGAGTAGCCGGAACAAACAGACAGACAGAAAAAAATTTAAAAATTGATTTTTTATTGTTAATACCGTATATAATTCCATATGTATTATGTGAAAAGCTGTTAATTTGAAATTACAAACATACACTTCTAATTTATTTATTTGTATAGAAACAATACCGTAAGTATATACTTTCATATGCATTAAGTGAAAAGCCGTTCATGTGAAATTACACACAGACACTTCAATTTTATATGGGTCGCACGAATTTAATTGCTAATATCTTTGAAATTTGTTATTGTAAGGTCATATTTACTATTATGAATGTTTTTGTATAATATGATATAAGTAAACAAGTTTTGTGGGTATTTGTACTAATTATTTTAAAAAAAATATTCTATTTTTTTGCTAAATTTGTACCTAACTACAATTTTATATTTTTTTTAATTTATCAAGTAATAATACTTCAATATTTCTGAATATACAAATTATACTAAATATTTTGCGTCATAAAGTCCTTATCCCTTTTTGGCGGCATAGAAGCAGTTTCAGTTCAGCCATTTTAAGCGAGGAATACTATAATGCATTAGTATTAATTTTATAGTTCAGCTATTTTAGATTTAGTTTCAGTTCAGCCATTTTAAGCGAGGAATACTATAATGCATTAGTATTAATTTTATATCTAGTGAGATTTTCCTACAACTTCCTAGTTAAACAAGGTTAGGTATATAAATATAAATAATATGTCATAAAATACTATCCTTTACCATTTATGGCAGCCTGCAACTCTAAGATATGTTACCTATATCAGATAGAATTGCATTAGGATTTAGGTATAACTTTTTATGGTTCCGTAGTTTACGTCTTGGCACCCTTGCAGCTTCGTCATGTCCGTCAGTTCAGGAGTTATAGAGACCTTACTTGTAAAATGCACTTACTTGAAAAACTTTGTACAAAAATAAAGAAATAATAAGTAGGTAAACATGTAAAACCCTTCGTGCGCGAGTTCCGATCGCACTTGGCCGATTTTTATATTATCTAGGTACTTGTTTTTTGACCAGTGTTGATTTAAAAATTGGACATTCATAAGGTTGAGAATTCCATAAAATATACAGGGACTATATATAGACAGATATAGACTGAGGATACTAATTACTAGAAAAATCCACAATTCTCATAAACAACCTTATCCACCTTACCTTATTTTATAATTAGGAAGTGTGTGTCTTTGCGCGACCGCCCGCCGTATATGTGCGGCGACGAGGGCGGCCAACCGTGGCTTGAGCTGCCTCCCCTGGAACCGGCCTCGGACGCGGAGCTCAAGCTTCGGTGGTGCCTCGAAGGCCAGGGCCCAGTGCGTGTACGGCGTGCGGCGGAACATCACCCGCACGTTGCCGCTGATATGTTCAACTGGAAAATGCGATATACCTATACCGAGGTATATAGATACTCGTATATAGTGTATACCTGGGAGTATATGATCCGGAATCCGAAAGGCCGGAGAAAATTCAGAGCACTGAAAATAGAACTCTACGCCAATACGACATATTCTATTTTCAATGCTCTGAATTTTCCCAGGTCTTACGGATTCCGGACAATATTGTTCCAGCCATAGTCAATATTTGCCTAGTGCTTAGTGAAAAATGCAGTGTTTTGTCATTTGAGTCAACCAAGAAGGTATGAAGAGCATGTCAGTGCGTACTATATTCTGTTCAGATCCAATACGTAAACAAAAATATAATAGTACCTTTACTATAATGCTGCCAATTCAAATCCTACTACTATTATAAATGTGAAAGTTTGTGGCGATGAATGGATGGATGGATGTCTGTTACCCGTGGAATACCCGATACTATAAATACGCGGGCGGAGGCGCGGGAAAAAGCTAGTATCAATATAATTCAATTTTAAAACAACAAAATAAACATTTACTTACCTGTAATAGAAATATTAGCTATCTTCCCTAACAACATGACGGCGTCCACCTCTATCCGGAAGCTGCCGTCGTAGGCTAAATCTAGCTTCAAATCCAGCGAGCGCAGTCTAGCTCCGTCGTCTTCTAACTCACCGTTCACCAGAAGAAGGTTGGTGATGCTGGGGAACTCGGTGCCGACTTCCAGGGAACGTAACTGTTAACAGGAAGGTAAAATAAAGTCTTGTGGATCGGGAAAATAGGCCGCAAAACTTTGCGGCCTATTTTCCCGATCCACAAGAAGTAAAATCTTTTGTAAAGATACTAATGATTTCGGATATAATATGCTAGTGATCTGTAAATAAGTCAATGAAAAATACAAATTCCAGTTTGACAGACACACTGTATCGCTATTTTGATAAGGATCCAGTTAGACAAGGCGCGCGGTTGCCGTCCGGCCGCTGCGCGGCGACTGTATGAAAGCCGAGCACCTGTTTTGATTCATAGCAAATTGAGCTTTATCAACTAGGCCACAAGGTATAAGCAAATAACAATCACTTTTAAACAATTTTTAAGAATCTGGCCTAGTCGTTATAGTTCAATTTGCTATGAATGAAAACAGGTGCTAGGCATTCGTGCAGTCACCGCGCGGCCGCCGTGTGGTCGATGCGCGATAATTAAAAACGCCCTAATTGGGTCTGACGTATATGTCATCGAGTTTGTACTGCTAATAAAATTTACAATATTATGTATGGGGTACAAATTAAGTAATATTAGGTCCTTACATATGAAATTGGCGTTTTGTAAAGGAGGAACATAAATTCGATTTTTTTAAACATAATATATTTTTTTAATCAAAGTATATACCATTGCTATTTATGCACTTTTGCTATCTCATAGGTAGTTCATTGATTCCTTTACTAAAAAAACCATTCGGTCAGGAATCAATAAAATCTTTGAAAGCGCTTTGGACTACCCCATCGGAGTTGAATTTTTTCCCTTGCAAGAAATTATCCAATTTTCGAAAAAAATGGTAATCTGTTGGAGCAAGGTCCGGGGAGTACGGTGGATATCTTAGACATTCCAATTGAAGCTCCTCTAATTTGGTAGCCGTCTGTTGTGCAGTGTGTGGTGTGTGTGTGTGGCGTTGTCCTGAAGCAGCAGTGGCCTAGAGCGAATGACCAACCTCGGTTGTTTAGCAGCTAGCTTTTCTAATAATATCTAATATATGTATACATAATATGTTAATATCGTCACTAACGTATTGTGTGGTATAATTGTAGAGTGCGTAAAAGTCAAAATGCGTAATGCAATAGTAATAGATCGATACCGTTAAAGACTCAAATATCTTCCCGGACGAGGTCTTAGCCAGCAGCTCGGCCAGCTCAGTAGCCATTCGTCTCCTCAGCCAGCGCGTGTCAGCCGTGCTCTGTTGGAAGACGAACTGCAGCATGGCGTTGAGAGCACCTTCAGGCGTGCTGCCGGCTCCACGGGTGAGCTCGTTGAGAATCTCCTGAAAGTATGAAAGAGTTATAGTTTGGGTCAGTATTAGTAATTTTTTTTCGTTTTGGTATTTTTTTTTTCTGTTTTTTTTTTTCTATCTGTGCAATATGCTTTTCTCGTTGTGTAGTGTGATGTGTCAAAATGGTCGAATAAATGTATAATATATAGCCAAAAAATAACCAAAAAAAACTTGGAAATTAATACTATAAATAAAAATATCTATAGATAGAAAAACTTCCCCAGGTCGTCCCCGTCTGGCAGAGTACCTAGCAAACTCATAGTATTGCCTCGTTGGATAGCAATGGCTATCCGTTGTAATTTGTAATGTAATAATATATAATCTAAGTTATTTATTATAAGCTGCAAATTGAAGTCTTAAGTGTAACTGCAAATAAAAGAAAAGATATGATCTGAAACATCAAAACAATTTTGAAAATTTTTCAATCTCAAAATCATATTTTGTTGTGTATTACAGTTGCGACCTAATACGTCATCTGTGGACGACATTTGTTCAATAAGGGTACCATCTCAGACCGTAAAAAAAAATATACAGCCGAACGTATAACCGCCTCCTTTTTTTGGAAGTCGGTTAAAAAGTGAAGACAGAGCTTTCTCAAACAAAAACTGAGGATGGTTTTTTATGTATGCAGTGCGTGTATGGCTACGAACTAAACACATAAAAAACACAACCTCACACCGCGACAGCTCGCCCTACAAGGTAAGGCGTAGTTTCGTTAGATGTGTGTGCGTGGCACTGTGTTATTACACGGCGAGTTGAGTTTACACCCGCCTCACTTTGTGGGACGCAGAACCTTGTTCACTTTTTTTATTTCGTCTGAGGGTGCCATTAAAAAGTAACTGAACCTATTTGAATACTCGCTGATGCCTGCAACTTCATTGGAATATAACTAACGGAAATAGAACCCAATTTTTAAACGAACCCTAAGATAAAAGTAGGCTAAGTTACTCCTTATAACATCATCTATCTCTCAGTGAAAGTCCCATGAAAATCAGTCCAGCTGTTTTAGATTAGCCGGAACAAACAGACGGACAGACGAAAATTTAAAAAATGATATTGTATTGTAAACTGTATCGCATTTCAATACTTTCATATCCAATTAGTGTTAATTTAAAATTACAAACAGACACTTCAATTTTATTTATTTGTATGTATGTGTGAATGTATAGGTGTATAATATAGCAAGGGCCCATCCCTTGCTAAATAAAGTATTACGAATACCTCTGGGTGTACGTACGTTGCGTGTCCAATTACTTGTACCTACATAAAGTTAGTAAAGTTGTATACATCAATACGTGGGACCAATAAATAGGGCTTTTAACGACCGCTTAGGGCTATTACATTTTTATTTCATTTGAGGGACACAGATAATAGGTTGATACGATGTTAACACAGCCCCAACCAGAACCATTAGGTGGTTTATCGCCGGATTTACAGCTATTGCTTTGACACCATTGTTACGAATAAACCGAATGAGCAATAGAATACTCGCCAAATTAGTAAATAAATGTAAGCGATAAAATATGTATCTGTTTTTGTGTGCGCATAATATTATTTAAAAAGTATATATTTCTACGTTTGTTCATAATAACAAATAGGCATGTTCTTCTCGTCTATACAATGTTAGACTATATTTATAAATGTAAAAAAATAACAAAGATACAAACAGTTTAAATTTAAAATAAAAAAGAGAGTGATCGGCCTGTGACGTCACGAGCTGCTACCGCCATACATTTGTCATCATGAAATGTATGGTGGTAGCAGATTGTGAGGTAACAAGTTATTTTGCGAGAAAGAAATAATATTTTTTATTGCTTATAATTATTAATCGTGTCAACTTATACATACCTATATCTTTGAGATTTATGGGTATCTATCAGTGGCGGAGGCTGGTTCTCCTTCATAGGGAAGCCCTAGCCTGTATAATAGGTAGCGATTTGGATGCCTCCCAAGATAAGTGGTAAGTAAAGCCGATAGGAATGACTTTATAAGAGCCCTAAGCTACTGATATCTACTTAAATAAATAATTTTCTAATTTTATTTGCAAATATGTGATAATCGACACTGGGCAAACTATGTTTATAAAATATAGTATTCGTGTACTTTTTATGCAAAGACATATCTTAACTCCTTTGTTAGGATTAGGTTATTATATATTTTTAAACCAGCTTTTGCACTCGGCTCCACCCGCGTAAATACAGTAGGTATCCCACGGGAACTCGGGGTTTATGGAATAAAAAGTAGCCTATATTTTAATTCAGAGCTTAAACTACTACTACCATACCAAATTACACGCCTCATCCATTCATCTTCTTAAACCACTACCATACCAAATTACACACCTCATCCATCCATCTTCTTAAGCTAATACCATACAAAATTACACGCCTCATCCATCCATCTTCTTAAACTACTACCATACCAAATTACACGCCTCATCCATCCATCTTCTTAAACTACTACCATACCAAATTACACGCCTTATCCACCCATCTTCTTAAACTACTACCATACCAAATTACACGCCTCATCCATCCATCTTCTTAAACTACTACCATACAAAATTACACGCCTCATCCATCCATCTTCTTAAACTACTACCATACCAAATTACACGCCTTATCCACCCATCTTCTTAAACTACTACCATACCAAATTACACGCCTCATCCATCCATCTTCTTAAACTACTACCATACAAAATTACACGCCTCATCCATCCATCTTCTTAAACTACTACCATACCAAATTACACGCCTTATCCACCCATCTTCTTAAACTACTACCATACCAAATTACACGCCTCATCCATCCATCTTCTTAAACTACTACCATACCAAATTACACGCCTCATCCGTCCATCTTCTTAAACTACTACCATACCAAATTACACGCCTCATCTATCCATCTTTTTAAACTACTACCATACCAAATTACACGCCTCATCCATCCATCTTTTTTAACTACTACCATACCAAATTACACGCCTCATCTATCCATCTTCTTAAACTACTACCATGCCAAATTACACGCCTCATCCATCCATCTTCTTAAACTACTACCATACCAAATTACACGCCTCATCCATCCATCTTCTTAAACTACTACCATATCAAATTACACGCCTCATCCATCCATCTTCTTAAACTACTACCATACCAAATTACACGCATCATCCATCCTTTGCTTATAATGTAACTAGAGTTGAGAAGCCGCTCTCACATCTATAGGTATTAAGTGGTACAAAACTGTCTGTCGATCGATTTTCGAAATTCTGTTTTTGATGTAAAGGGTATTTCATATTGATGTAAATACTTCGAAGTTGGTCCCGTTTTCACAATGGTGAATTCAAATGGTGAAATCACAGTGGTGATTTGATGATAGGATGCATTAGGAATCGATGGAACTCCTTAAAATTTATATGCACACATATAGTGATTTCAACTTTTTCTGAAGTAACCTAAGCATATGCTACCCAAAAGTAAGATTTTGTAACAAGGTATATCCTGGATCTAAAAGTACTGAACAGAACTCCTAACTCCTTATAGATACATGTTTGGGTATTATGGCGTTGCTTTAAGAACTGCAAGCATAAGCCACCATGTCAATTAAAGTAATCATCATAATCACCACCATCATCACACCATAAATCATGACATAATGATGATATAATAGGTACTTATCATAGTATTTTACACCGACACGGATATCTTTGAACATTACTCTGCCGTTTATGGACCGATTTTCAAAATTCTTTTTTGATGTATTCGGTATTATCCAAAATTGGTCTCGTTGTCACTAAAGCGGTTACCTGATGATAGCATCCATGAGGAATCGTGGGAACTCTTCGAAATTTATATGGACACATATAGTGATTTTAACTTTTTTAGAATTAACCCTGCTTGGGTTAATTCTGAAAAAGCTGCTAAAAAGTAAGATTCTGCACCAAGGTATACCCTGGATCCAAAAGTACTGATCAGAACTCCTCAGTCTTTAAAGATACGCGTTTGGAAATTTCAACATTGTTTAAAGAACTGCAAGCATATGCCATTATGACTGTAAGAGTCATCATCATCATAATCTTATATATAATACTTAATGGAAGCTTGGCCCGTATTCAATTATACATTCGATCGTTTATTTTAAACGTTCTTAAAATGTATTATTAATAATTTAACAAATATCACTAAAAAGGGAAAAATAATAATATATGTTATGGTTTAGATTGATATAACTTTCTTATTTATATACCGATTGAAATGAAACAAACACGCCCTAGTGAAAGCTTCATCCAAATCGGTTAATCCGTTTCTGAGATAACTGAGAACAAACGTACAGACAAACAGACAAAAATCTAAAAATCATTGTTTTGCATTCTATTTGGTTCATAAAGTAAATAGCAGTTTTTCTTATATATTATATCTTCCATATAGGTAGGTTAGATTACTTGAGGATTTTATTGTATGTATTGATAGCTTGGTGTCGTTCGCTCTAGATACAGAAAATAGATAATCGAAACATCCATAACTTATTTTCATCAATTTCTTTAATAACTTAAATAAAACATATTTTTCTGTGAATCAAAATTTCCGTTGCTTACAAAGTTTCGGCAAAGCTTTAAAAATGTCATTTTTATGTTAAAAGTTATAAAGCTTTTTACTAGTCGGAGCTTAAAGCGCTTTTAAGCGGAGCATTTTGTGACAAGTGGCAAGCGATAGCAGCTGTTGAATCTCAGATTAAAACCAAACAACTTTTAATTAAAACGCGCGGAGCTCTTTTATTTTTTATTTATTTTATATTCTGCGTTGTATTATTTAACGGCCCATATATTTGTCTATTTTTATGGATAATACTTTATGATACATTTAAAACCTTAATGGTATCGTGAGTCAACTGAGTGAATTGACCTGTAAATAGAGTCAGAAAAGTGTAATGGAGCGAATTAAGCAATTTTTATTTAAATAAAACCTAACCAAGAGCATGCCTGGACAATATCTCTAAGCAGGATAATTATCAACGTGCAATTCTTTAAATTACTTTACAAGTTACTGGCCGTTTTCTCTTATAATTTTTCTAAAGAATTTTTAGCATGATCAGCACGAAAAGTTAACAGTTTCTGTTGCATATTGACAAAAGTAAGTGTCAATGTCATTTTTGACATTGACAGATGTCATGAAGTAAAGCCTATTTAGTTTGTTTATTTCAGTTGGCCAAAAGGCTATAAATAGTGTAGACGTAGGTATATTGCTATGTTAGGCATATACCTCATATTAAATGTAATACGTAATCAGTGTTAAGCACCAATAAAGGAGAATATAATAATTGTTGCTGTATTATTATCATCACCACTCAGACACACATCAGGACTTACAATCAAGAGGTCGAAGCCCGCTACAGTTTCTATCACTTATATTTTAGAAAATGCCAGAGGGCGGCAACTTATAAACCATTTAGGAGGCCGATGACTCGAAAATGATTAACTTTGTAAAAAGAGTCATGTATCAAACCTTGCCTTTATTTAAAAAGACTTATTCATCGATACCCCACTTGATTGTAGAATGAAAACATATTTTTTATCCCCACTTGCCATATTGGATGGATATTGGATAGCCATCCTTAAAATATATAATCATTATATTTTATGATGCCAAAACCGATTGATTGACCGATTGATTATGAATTACAAATGTATATAGCCTCCGTAGACAGGGCAGTCAAACAGACAGACGGACAGAGCGAAAATATAAGTGTTCCTTGTGTAATATGTGATATCCACATGTAGCTCTAATCACTTTACAAATGCCGCTGGAATTTGGTATTCGGATGTTTATTATAACGACTGTCGCGGGTCGCCTAAGCTTCGTCTACGTAGCGGGTCTACGCCTTCCTCAAGATTACAAATACATGACGAAACGGGTCACACAATTTTCCAGAACCTCCTCACCCAAAATAAACAAAATGAGGTCGCGTTTAGGAACATTTTTCTGCTCTTATGTAGCTTACTTTGTTTGTTTAAAATACCCACATACCCAAAAACAAATACCCAAATATATTGGATATAGTCTCGCCTTAAAGTTTGTTTCAATTTAATCCAACAATATTAAAAATAGATTTAGAAAATGCAAAAAAAAATCTCCTCAAAATTTTCACGTATTTTGTTTTGGTATTACCTATGCATGAATCTTAATGTGTGGCAATGAGACTTATTTCACTGTCTGGATTTATTGCACAAAATATTTCTGAAATGTCAGTCCGTACTGGCGCTGTCAAACAATACATTTCGGAAAAACGCCCCTAATAATTTTCAGGTGAAATGAGAGTCTCATCCACGAGTACCATCTCCGAGCCGAAGATGCTTTTATGAAGCATTTTTATTTCCCAAAGTTTTATGGCTACGATCCCGTAAAATATATGTCATGTACGTTTTATTCTTTCATGGCATATTAAGGACGAAATAAAATCATTCAATTATTTTGCGTAATGAAAAAGTGATAATAATTTACCCATTAATTAAGCACATTAATGACCAATATTTATATCATATGAATATTTTTATTTACAGGTACAATTTAAAGGTAGCTGTTAAGAAAGTAATGCAGTTTATAGGACATCACAAAAGGCGTTACCTGTAGAGCTTTTTTTTATTTTTTTTATGTTCAACGATAACTCCGCCGTCTGTTGACCGATTTTCAAAATTGGTTCCGTTTTCACAAAAGTGGTGACCTGATGATGATCCATGAGGAATCGAGGGAACTCCTCAAAATTTATATGGACATAATATAGTGATTTTGACTTTTTCAGAAGTAACCCAAACTACCAAAAAGTAAAATTAATTCTGCACCACGGTATACCCTGGATCCAAAAGCACTGAACAGAACTCCTAAGTCTTTTACGTGTTTTTTCCAAACGCGTATTTCGACATTGCTTAAAGAACTGCAAGCAACTTACAGTAATCATCATCATTATCTTATATACAATACCTAATGGAAGCTTGGCGCGTATTCAATTATACATTTGATCGTTCATTTTAAACGTTCTTAAAATGTGTTAATAATAATTTAACAAATATCACAAAAAAGGAAAAAATTAATAATTTAAACTAAAAATTAAACCGATTTCCAAAGTAAAAATGCACAAAAAAGTATGAAATAAAACTTATTTTCTGAACATTTCCCCTTTTAAACTTGGCTAAAATTTTACTTATTTACACTACTCAATCTTCATAATTTCGAAGTCGGTACCAGCGAACTTGAACGTGTGTTCTATTTTAAATATTGTTTTATAAGGATGCTGTTCGGGCTGGTACCGACTTCAAAATTATGAAGATTGAGTAGAGAAATAGTTAAATTTTAGCCAAATTTAAAAGGGGAATTGTTCAGAAAATAAGTTTTATTTCATACTTTTTTGTGCATTTTTACTTTGAAAGTCGGTTTAATTTTTCAATAATCGATGAATATAGTCGTACACTTATTAATTGTAATGATGTACTAACAATAATATAATAAAATATTGACGGACGCTTCACATCACTTCGATCTGGTCCCGTGCTAAGTATCCGAAGAACTTGTGTACCCAGACAACGGGAAGTATATAAAATACTTTTATACTGTACAATTATTTAAGATTTTTATTACATAATAATAGAGCTAGAGCTCGGCGCCGAAAAAGAAGGTCATCGCGAATAAGCATTGGACCACTGCAAATCGCTAGGGGCCGAAAAGTTTGATATAAAACCACTGGTCTGGCGGTTCTAAACCTAGCAGATTTTTTTTTTACCAAAATGTGTGAATATTTTTTGAGTAAAAATAGGTCATAAGGAACAAGAAACCTGTTTTGATACACAGACGCGCGCCAACTAGAAAGCGATAAAAATGCAAGTCTGACCAGTCTTGACTCTTGACCAGTTTCCAGCCAGACCGCCTTGAACTTGTAAGAATTTTGTGTAAAAATGGTCATAGGGAACAGGTTGAGTTATACGTCAATCTGTTCGTCTCCTAATCTTCAGTCTGGCACGCTCAAACCTGTCCAAAACTCAGCCAGACCGGGATACAGTTACCTCGTGTAATGCTTACTAATAGGTAATAAGTTTTATATTAAATTAATAATTGTAGCGCTGCCGCGTCATAGAAGAAGATTTTATTAGTGTTGGTGATATTGTTCTAATTAACTATATACTTTTTATGCCCTTTCAGATAATATCTATATCAAGAAGTTTGTAAATAATTATAAAGGTCCCTAATTTATGACAGCGGCCATTTTGAATTCACAATCATATCGAATATACCAAATTTGAGTGTCAATACAATCAAGCAATCGATCTGCAGTGGTCCAATGCTTGTTCTCGATGACCTCCTTTTTCGACGTCGAGCTCTAGGCTCTATAAACATATTTAATACACGTCCATGATCCAGGAACATTTAAAATAGCACAGCGATCTTGAGCGCCGGAGCTAACTTAACCTAACCTAACCACTGATCCACTGATATCGTCAATTATTAGACATCTATTTTTCTTATTTAGAAAAACCAATGGGCAGAAAAGTATCAAACTTTCTAGAAAGATATGCTAAGATAAGATTGTAAAGGAGCTTAAAGTACTACTTAAACTATAATATATTAACTTAAAAGAAATAACTACTGTTATTTCCGGAATACAGAGGGTTACGAAATGGAAAAGAGGCCAGATGGGACGGAGCCCAAAGTACACACGAATTTTTGCGTTTATGGTGTAAGGTAAGTGAAACTTACTGGAGGCAGCGTGATGGGTATGCTGAACTCGTCCTGCACGGCTGGTCGTTTCTCGAAGGGCCTGATATAGTACAGCAGGAGCAGCAGCGGTGCAGCGAGCGCGGACGCCGCGCCGAACAGCGCCGCCGCCACCAGCCACGGCCAGTCCGGCATTGTCTAGCTGAAAATGGTGGTACTGGTGTATCCATCACAGGCGAGGGGTGCATACAAGCCGGCTTCCCTTATGAATGTTACTTATCTATAATATATATAAAAATTTGAAATACAGTACTAAAACAAAACAATGATTTTCTCCCAATGCACCAAAAAATTGCGCTTACACCTTGTGACGAAACAATCCCATTCGACGCACGAGACGCGCCGAGGATAAATAAAAAATCACTATGGTTTGCCAGTTTGTATGGATAAAAATGAACCTTATATTTATAGAAATAAAAACAAAAGAAAAATTACATTTTTTTATTATTTTCATTATTTTAAGAAAAAACGTTACCCAGATTCATATGGCGCTAAGCGCAATAAAGTCAAAGTAATAAGTATTGTTGTTCTGTATTTTAATAGATATTAGCTTACGCGGCTTATTAATCCGCGGATCTCACGCTTCGCCACTGGTATTCATGCTTAAAAAAATTTGTAGCAGTTGGTCGGTGTAGCAAATAAGAGCAGAGTTAAGCTAGCCATATACGTAATGGTGCACGGTGTACCTGACAGGTTTGCTGCACACACGGTCAGGAAGCTTGAGCTGAGTAGTACGAAAACCTGCACAGTTGTGCAACATACACGCTCTGGTTTTCCTACAGGTACACTGTTCAACTATACATTCAAGCCTGTCAGGTATACCGTTGCGTGTATGGCTGGCATAAGATACCTATAGATTGATACACGAGCTATACGCAGTCTTGCTGAGAGGAATAGACAGAGAGGTATCATTCATATAAACAGACAGGAATAGCATGACAGCATTGCTTGATTTATGGTCAAGCAGTAGGTAGGATTTAGAATTTTTGCTAACAGTGTTTTAGCGAACTATAGAATTCAATAGCACTAAGCCAAAGAATAGGTATATTATATTACTAACGCACTAACGTAGCTAAGCCCCGTATAAAAACCCCGTATAATACCGTCGTATACCTAACCCGTAAAAATTGAATCCAGTTTAAAATACATCGTTGAATATTAAAATAATGGATTACGTTTCTGTTTCAGAATAGTGTGACATGATTCTTCGTTCTTCATTGTTCAGCATTATGTAAATCTCATAGAGATTCCACGATTCGGTGCTACAAAATGAATAAAACAATATTGAAATTCAACACTACGTTCGCCTCGGTAACTTGGATTTGGAAGTGCATCAACTAACTTGAAATTACTTATGATTTTAACTTTGTGATTCGATGCGAAGAGAAATATTATAATGAGCTCCCAATTTCACAAGATCTTGAGTGATCACATTTGATCATTACATTGACGTGATATCATGTATTCTTTGAAGACAAAAGGTATATTCTGAATGTGTTTTTGTGTGGTTTTGAAATACGATTACAGCTTTTAATAATAATGAATGAATGAATGAAATTAATGAATGAATGAAAGAGCGAAAAACTCTTTATTGCACCAGAAACAAATAGGACACACAGAACATAGAAAAACTAAACATAAATAAGCACAAAAGGCGGTCTTATCGCTACAAGCGATTTCTGCCAGACAACCTTTATAGTCATGACACATATTTACATGTAATATACTGGTAGGTGGCTTTATAGACAGGCAAAGAGAAAATAATTTTAATACATATTGTAATTTAATATTTCATAATACTTTTTATAAAATATGTACTATTTAAGTACACTACTTTATAATATTAATAATACATACACACATACTTACGTATCGTACTATAGAATAAATAAATAAATACTATTAATAAAATTAGAAATAATACATACAAATATATAGAAATAATATATAGAATTAAATAGACTATAGAAAGGATCACAATATTAATTGTGACAAAAAATGTTCCATAACTCCATTTTTAAATACGTGCAAAGATTGATCCCGTCTTAATGAAATTGATAATTTGTTTCACAGACTGACTGCACGAGCTGTAAATAAAGAGTAAAAAAATTTTGTATTTCTCGTAGGGGATTTTAATGATATATTAGAATTTCGAAAAGATTTTACACTATCGTCCAAAAATTGAAACCTTTCTTTCAAGTAGGGTAGCGTCTTGGGGTCATACAGTATACCATACAGGTGGGACAGTATATGAGCATTCCGCCGAAGTCAGATTGGCAGCCACTAGAGTTTGGTACGAAATTCGGATATGTGATCATATTTTCGTAAATCGAAAGTAAATCTGACACAAAGGTTTTGCAGACGCTCAAGTTTATTAAGCTGCTCTTCTGAAATGTTTGTGAAACATATGTCAGCGTAATCCAATATAGGAAGGATAAGCGATTCGGCAGGCAGAATTTTGGTCGGAATCGGCAGAAAATGCTGCAAGCGCCTCAGAGTACTCCACGCACCAAAAACTCTTCTACCTATCTCACCAATGTGCTTATACCAAGACAGTGTTGAATCAAGATGAATTCCAAGATTTTTAACGGATTGTGAGAATGGGATAATGTTTCTTTCGACTACTTGGCAAAGATCCTGTATTTGAACTCTTGTCAACAACCTTGGACTGCCGATAATAATCGCTTGGGTTTTCGTAGGATTGATGACTAATCCATGAGATTTACTCCAAGCACATATACTTTTTAGATCTTCCTTAGTTCGTGCAATAGCCGACGGTAAGTCATTAAGTGATGCGTGGAGATAAATCTGCAAGTCATCAGCATACATGTGAGAGCAGGAGAAGATGTTTTTGGCAATGGTATTAATGAAAATTCTAAACAGTAAAGGCGATAGGACACCGCCTTGAGGGACACCAGCCGAGACTGTTGATCACTCAGATACGACATCTTCCACCGCAGCACGTTGAAGATGATTACATAAATAACCACGGGATCATATAATCTCGGTAGGTGAAAAATTTAGAGACATCATGAGTTGCAAGAGAATATCGTGGTCAACTGTATTAAAAGCATTTGTAAAGTCCTAAAATGTTAAAATCATTAATTCCTCATTGTCCATGGCACAGCGGATATCGTCAGTCACAGTCACCACATTATTAATGCAGTAGTTGTACTGTGGCCGGGACGGAAACGAGACTGAAAGGGGTTGAAGTAATTTAACCTATTTAAAAAGTTAACAAATGCAAGGTAAAAGATAAGGCGCTCTAATACTTTAGATGATTTAGATGTAATAATCCTTACAAAATTGTGGTTTAGGCTTTTTGGGTAAAGAGATAATTTTGGCTACTTTCCAGGATTCTAGAAAAGTACCTGTGGACGAAGAAAAATTAAGGATATCTATTAAGACGGGACATATAATATCAATTATTGGAACAATCATGTTACGACTAAGTTCATCACTACCAACCGATTAGATGAAATTATCATTATACTTTTCTTAAACTCACTGAGACTGAAGGGACAAAAAGAGAGTATTTTTCAGGAGGATGAAAAGAGAGATATTGTAGCGTATTAGTCTTGTCGGCCGTACTTAATGATGTTGATGGAGATAAGAAAAATTTATTAAGATCATCAAGCTTCATATTAATGGTTGGGACCTGCCCACCACGATTACCAATACCCGAGACTTTAAAAATTTCCTGTCCCATCGTTTTCTATAGACGAATTAATGTAACGCCTTACTCGATTTTCGTTAGCTTTTTGTCGTCTGTAAGTTGCTTTAGCACGATGTTTCTTAGTTATAAGAGCTTGTAATTTAAGTTTTTAGTTCCTTGTTCCTGTTAATGCCACCAGGACATATTTGCTAGCTGTAAAAATATAACACCTATTAAACGTAACCATATTATGAATTCTTACCAAATAAGGGTTGATTTTACAATCGTTAGATAACTCCTGAGGAATAAGAGCTATCTGACGATTGAAAAATCAGCCCTAAGTGAATTTATAATCTCAAGTGTTTAAAACAAAATATTTTTTCCTTTTACTGCATATAATTTTCACGATTGGTGAAAGAGATAATACGACACAGGTATGGAACCGCGACCGTGCCGTAATCTATTGAGTGATATTTCTATTAGACGGTTTTTTTCATATACAAGTTACAACACGGAAATTCTATTTAGATATGTTTCATTATCTCGTATTGGAATTCCTGAAAGACAATATATTTTGGTACCAAATAATAACATTACATTTACTATATAGTATACAGAGAAGTTTTGAACAATTAAATAAACACATTTTATTCAATTTTAATGATTTCATTAACTCATTTGAAATCTGTCAATATAGCCAAATTGGTATGCAAACACAGACTTAAATAAGCAGTTAAAATATAACCCTCCTTTTGGAAATTTTCAGTCAGGAAATAAGACATAGCACTCAGTATTAACCGAACCACAATCATAATTTCATCACAAGTAAAAATGTTTACCGCCCGACGAAGTGGGCACGGATTAGCTGGTGGTAAATAAAGGTAATTCTCCCATGATTAACAAAGGTACTACAAAGTACAAACATTTTTTTTTGAAAGTGGTCCAACTGTTTTGGAATGATCGATTGACAAGTAGAATAAAACTATCCTCAGCATTGAAGTTTTTTTTTAAATCGGGTAAAATATACTTGCGATTGACAAAAGTAGTTAAATGTACAATGTCATTAGTATAGTCAAAAATAAATAAGTCAAAATAAGTTTTTTATTTACGTATACATGTAAGTTATTGTAAAACTTATAAAAATTAAATCCCAACTCTAGTACGGCAGCCATTTTATGTTCACAATCAGCTGATAAATTGGACACGTTTTTGTCATAGCTAGGGCTTGTCCATTGTATTCTTTGGTCAATGCCCCTCTGCCTGTGTTTTGATAATTAACATTTTAAATATACACAGGCACCAGCTACTACAACTTGTTGCTACTTGCTTGTAATTTGAAAAATTTAAGCCCTAAGATCACGGTTTTCCAACTTTTTTTTACGGTAATCCCAGGGGTGTGATTGTAAGTAATACTTTCGCCTCCCTATGACATTTTTATTGCAAAAAAAAGAAAACATTTAATCGATATGTATTTATCTATAAGTCCTTTTTGTAGGAAATAAATAAATATCGTAACTTGCCGAAATTTGTCTAACAGCGACTGACGTATCTTGACATCTCTCTACCTACGCCCCTAGGGACACGCGTCCCACTGGTTGGGAACTCCTGCCCTAAACAGCAAAAAGCGTTCAAAAAGACAGGTTATTATTTGTCAAAATATGTAGTCAAAGTATGACAAATCAAAGTGTTGGAAATTTCAGGGTTGGGCCCTGATAAAATGTCTAGCGTAGGGACTTTTGGGTCATGTCTATAATAATTTATAATTTGATGCGTATCTACTGCCGATGTTAGTGGTCATATTTGTTTATCGTGACCTCAGAAGTGCGGGGTGAGTAAAACCATAATATGTAATTGAAGTTGGGTGAAAATACGCCGTTTCTATGCGCGTCTCGGCCGTGTTCAGAGGAATAGAAAATTATTCAGTATTTTTCCAGGTCATCGTAGAAGTAATCAGTGCAAAATAATTAATGTTTTGTGAATGGAATTGGAAAAACTTTTGAAGTTATGCGTAATGAAACTGTATAAAATGTTAGACTGTATTTATTTGTTAAAATCATGATATTTATTCGCTGCTTCGCTGCTATACACGGATAATTTTTCAATTGGGCTTACCGCATGGTGAACGAAATCTAAAACTAGAAGAGAAAAATGCTGAAAGGAGCTAAGATTTTGGTTTCATCATTAGATTTCCCTAACCAGAAATCAAATACTGTAGGTATGTAACTCTAACCTTTGTAGAGTATAGCTCTATACCTTACCCTCACATTAGCATTTAATATTTTGCGTGTTTACATTTTGCGCCGATGGAAATGGGGTTGAACTAATTAAGTTCGTATAGAAGGAAATCATAAAAACCTGAAGGTTGATTCTGCTAATTAAATCCTGCAATAATACAGTTACAATCCAGTCCCGACTCCCGATATGTTAAAACTGCAAAATGGTATTCTCATAAACGTCAAACTGACGTCAAACCCGTTTTGATTGGTCCAAACACCAGAATCAGTTTATGATATCAAGACATTTATACACACACCGGCATATTTAGCGGAACATAAAATAAAGGTTTGATATCAGTATCATATAAGGTTGCTGGCTGGGTTTATATGTCATTTAATTTAAAAAGAAATATTTTAAATTAAGAATACAACTGAACATCACATTTTATGCAATTGTTTTAATTTTATTCAAATACATCTTATCATCTTATCCTTCTGAGTTTGATTTAAAATTTCATTGAAATACTGTTTTTTGTTAGTTTTTTTTAATCGCGTATCTTTTTGGAGTTGAGGACTGAATTATGCCTGACTTAGCCCCAACGGAGATTGCCAGGGCACTCGAAATGCGAAGAAATGGTCAAACCTACAGAGTGATATCCAGAGATCTTCGTCGACCAGTTTCAACGATCCATCGCAGTATCCAACGGTTCAGGGAGACCGGTACTTATGTGAGAAGAGCAGGACAAGGCAGAAAAAGACGCACTTCGAGTAGGGATGATCGTTTCATTCGACTTCGTGTACGTAGGAACCCCCGTTTGACGGCCGTCTAAGCCCGACATGAGTTAGAAGCAGTGCGGGGTGTAACCTTAAGTGTGCGTACGGTACGAAGAAGGTTCGAAGAAGTAAGGTATTGTTTAGTGATGAGTGCAGAATTCTCTTAAATCAAATTGACGACAGGCAAAGAATATACAGACGCAAAGGAGAACGATACATTCAGACAAATTTTGAAACTACATTTGCATACGTTGGTGGATCAATAATGGTTTGGGCGGGCATTTGTTTGGGAGCTCGCACAGACTTGGTAGTGATTGACAGAGGGAGTCTGACTGCAGACCGCTATATCAGAGAAGTTTTAGAAGAAAATGTCGTACTGTTTGCCCCATATATCGGTGACGACTTTGTTTTTATGCAGGATAATGCTCGGCCGCATACCGCTCGGGTACCTCAAGCTTATCTTAATGATATGAATATCACTGTTATGGATTGGCCGGCGAGATCACCGGATATGAACCCAATAGAGCACCTTTGGGACTTGCTGAAAAGAAAAGTTAAGTCCAGAATTCCAGCTCCTGCCAACGTGGGTGAACTGCGAATCGCCGTAGTTGAGGAATGGCGGAGACTATCCCAGGAGACCATCGATAACATCATTCTCAGTGTGCCTAGACGGGTAGAAACTTTGATAAGAGCACGTGGAAGAAATACGCGATATTAATCACCATTTTTATAATTTAATTAATTGTTATTTTAATATGAATTTTCACTTTTCCCGGTTACATGAAAAGTTCAAAAATGTACCATTTTTCACAAATAGCCTTTACTCGCAAAATCTGTTCTTAATGTGATCTCATTTTAAGTAAAACAAATGAAACTTTAAATAACAAAAGAAGTGTAGTAAGTAGATTTTAAAATAAAACCATATTTTTTTTAATTATGGACCTTTTTTTTGTGTTTCGCTAAATATGCCGGTGTGTTTAGTATAATAAAAGTAAACTGAAAGTATAAGTTAATTACGAGAGATGGGGTTCTGGTAACATGTATGAAGGGACGTAGAGCTTTGTGTACTCACATTATGTTATACCTACGTACTGCTCTTATCACGTATGTTATGTGCCTAATAACCTTTAAAAAAATCTGAAAGTTGAAACCCTATCATAAAACAAAAGGGTTTCTAAACTTTATCAAGACCTTCTTGTGTTCTTCAGAATTTCTTCTTCAAATTCTTAAGAATCTTCTTGTGTTTTGAAGTCCCAGTGGCAGTAAAACAAAATATGTTAGTTGTTTCTATTAGGTTATTTTATTTATTGTAACACAATCTGCAGCAAGCGGAACCTGTTGCTTGCGGTCCTAATAAAGGGACAACGACTCTACATGTAAAGAAAATTCCGCGCTTTTTTATGGCGAAGAAACATCGAATGTTTTGAAAAACTTGAATATTCCATATTGCATGTGATAGGATGAAAGTGACTCTGTCCCAAGTCCCAGTGGCCCCATTGATTGGACATTGGACTATAGTGATACTTTTAAAACTAGCTTTTACGTGTGGCTTTTTTTTTCCTATTACATGAAACTAAAACTTTCAGTAGGTGCAGTTTTACGAGAATTGTGCTAACGGAGGAACATGATATTTAGAACAGTTAAAGTTTATGTGGAAGGTGGGCAGAAAACTGTTTTTTTTAAATAATGGTTAGAAAATAAAGAAATACATAAAATTATTAAAAAAACAACAACACACATAACCTCAGATTATTGACACACTCTAACGTGCGTTTGATAGATCGCACGGAACAATTTTGTTACACATTTGTCAATCTGATTACATTTTTTTATTGCTATCTAACCCATATAAAGCCTAAGAATTATATGAAATGTTATGTGCGAATTTCGACCACAGAGCGACTACTAGTATAGATAAAAACAATTAATAGAATATAGATACCTATTGAGTATTTTAGCGCATATAGCCGGTTTTTTATCACTTGGAAAAAGGGGTACAACTAACTAAAACCAAGAAACTTAATTTTTAATCGAGGTAGAAAAAAACACAATATTATATGTTTCCAATGTAACAAATAAAACTTTTTCTAGGGGCTGGGGCAATTTTGGTCCATATCTATGTTAGTAGGTACTGGGTACTTCGCCCTCTTACGATATAAAAAGATTCTTATAATGAGGCGTCGTTAAGGATATCAAATTTCAATTGTGAAATAAAGAGGAAAAAATCTGTAGTTGTTAAAGCTTAAAGGTGAAAAACAAATTACTTTTTTTACCTCAGATTTTTACCTTGCGTTAATTTTAACATAAGTATTATTTAGTCTAATAATTGTTACACCTAATCGTATTTTGTAAAACCTCCGATAAAACTCTAGCTGTGACGACTTACGCCCGAAATTAGTACCGTATCTAAAATCTTAGATTGACTTCAATCTTACAAAAATTGACGTAAATTGACGTGAAGATAATCCTGGGATCGTTGAAATGTATTGAAATCTTGATCTCAGATAGCTAAAATCAGATTAAGATCATTAATTTCGGGCGTAAAACAAAAATAGCTAAAGGGAAAACATGAAATAAATAACATAACAATGAACAACGACAGCGAAAGCCACCCCTAACTACTTCAATTCATTTGATGATTCATATTTGAGCCCTTCATTATAATTAATTACAAATGAAGTTTAGGAAATATGTTCATTAAAATATTTTTATAGTAAAATTTATTATAGAATAAACACGTACAAAGTAAGGTAACAACTAACAACACAATGAAGGACAGTGCGTGAAAAAAAAACATCAAAACAAAAGCAACTACGTTTTCGATCTCACCTTCTAACAGATTTATCTAAATAGTATTTCTATAGTCACAAACAACAATTGGCATAATAGTAATATTATTGTATTTTAATACCACAAAACGCGGTTAATTATTAGTAAATGCATTTTAACCGGCCGACTGACGGCGGTAGGCCTGCGTCACTGATACGAAATCACTGTGATAATAGGATGCGCTCTGGGCATGCGCCGTCTTTCGCCAATTGGACCAGAGTACACAATATCGAAGACCAGGGCACAAGGAATGAACATGTCAACGTAACAACCACCATTTGGAAGTCGATTAAAATTAAGTCGATTATTCCATTGTCCATCGCTGTAACACCTCAAAGTAATGGTTTTTCTGTTTAGTGTATTTTTTTGTTTATTCACTATTTAGGTATAGGTGTGAGAACGCTTGCGCGGTAAATCAATCGATATACCTGGTTTCAATACGGAATAATATATTAAAAATCTGTTAATTTTTGACGTGATAACGTCTTATAAATCGATGGAGCCGGCTGCACGCACGAAATACATGACTCATGCGTTACCTGTTACCCGTTATCGTTACCAAGTACCGTTACCAAGTACCCAATTACCAGCGTTACCTCGCATTGCCTTTACATCATTATTATTGTTGTTGTTGTTGTTGACGTTGTCACGTTCAACTATCGTCAGTAAACCGACTTTACAGACAACCGGTATTTTTTTATACTAATAATTTACCAGTCTTGAATACCCATATTTTTCATAAAAAGAACTATAGCACCAACTACGTAAAATATATATAGCCTATGCAACCATTAATATACGTTAATATTAGGTCATTACATATGTATGAAATTGGCGTTTTGTAAAGGAGGAACATAAAGTAAAAATTTTTAAACATAATATTATATTTATTTAATCAACGTATATACCATTGCTATTTATGCACTTTTGCCATCTCATAGGTAGTTCATTGATTCCTTTACTAAAAAAACCATTCAGACAGGAATCAATAAAATCCTTGAAGGCGCTTTGGACTGCCCCATCGGAGTTGAATTTTTTCCCTTGCAAGAAGTTATCCAAATTTCGAAAAAAAATGGTAAATTATTGGAGCAAGGTCCGGGGACTACAGTAGATGTCTTAGACATTCCAATTGAAGTTCCTCTAATTTGGTAGCCGTCTGTTGTGCAGTGTGTGGTCTAGCGTTGTCCTGAAGCAGCAGTGGCTTAGAGCGAATGACTTTTCTGGACTAGCTTTTCTATCATGATTTGCAGTTGCAATAGACATCTGCCGTAAGTCTGTCTGGCCAGATTTAAGAAAGCTGCAGTGAACGACACCGGCACTAGTCCACCAAACGCTCACAAGTAACTTTTTTGAGACAATTTTCGCTTGTGGCAGGCTTTGGCTGGTTCGCCAGGTTTCAGCCAATGAGATAAGCGTTTCAGATTATCGTACAGGATCCACTTTTCATCACAGGTAATGATTCAATTTTAAATCCCTTCAATATTGTGCCGGTTGAGTAATGTAACGCAGCAGTCGACGCGCGTTTGTCGGTTTGCTGCACTCAATTCATGAGGTAGCCACCTTTCAAGCTTTTTCACCTTCCCAATTTGCTTCAAGTGGATTAAAACAATTTTATCACTAACACCGCAGCCTGCAGCTAACTCGGACGTGGTTTGCGTTGATCCGCTTCCACAATAGCCTTAAATTCTTCATTATCAACTTTGGTCTCCGGCCGTCCACGGGGCTTGTTCTGCAGGTCGAAATTTCCAGAAGGAAAACATTGGAACCAACAACGCACTGTGTTTTCTTTTGCGACACCGCCGTCTACACATCATTAATCCTTCGAGTTTCTGCAGCACTGGTGCCACGGTGGAACTCGTACTCGAAAATAATACGATATTTCAAGTTTTCTATTTTCTAAACGGAGTGACGCAAAGAAAAAACGAAAAGAGGAAAAATCAAATGAATTACGGTTTTCGAAACACAAATTCATGAGTAAATAGCGGTATAAATTTGGAATTGGAATTCCTAACCAAAGAAGATATATTTGAGATCAAAGTAGCCAGTACGACAAAACGCCAATTTCATATGTAAGGACCTAATATTAAATTATATAGGCTATTATTACGAATCTATTGACGCCTCATTCAATAAGTAGTTTAATCGCTACGGTGGAAAAATTACATTGACCGCCATAAAATCTTTGCCACCATGCTTTTTGGATTATAAGTCACAGAACCATTTTCTGTTCATAAAATCTGTGTTTGAATATTATCTATATTCATAGGATTTTAGGATACTTTCTAATGTTTATGAAGCATTTTTAAAATATTTTAATCGGTTTTCGTTGCAAAAAGATGTTTTCCTCATATCGCTAATTTTCAAGCCAAAAAACAAACAGCTTCAAAACTCGACAAAATTAAAATTTACCTCAATTATGGCTGTATTACATTATTATGTCGCGTATGACCAGCTATTCTTGCTCTGAAAATTGGTTGCATGCATTCTGGCGTGCTTTGAAAGGTGTTTCTGATATTGTTTTTCGGATAGGTAAAGCCCCTAAGCCGTCACTGCGACGCGGTTACGCTACGAAGCTCATTGACTTAAAATATGATGCAATTTATTAAAATATGCGTTATCCCTTTGTTTGTCGCATTATGTCACTTTCCAGAATTTATTCCATAATAGCAACACTATCGAATGGTGTAATAATACAGGGTGTGTATTATTTTCAAAATAAGTCAGTTTTATTACGCCGGGTTTCGAAGAGGCCGTTTTATTTTGCCGGTCAAGCCACCTTATTTGTGCCGAAACAGAGCTCTCTCACGATGAAAAACAACCTTTTGACGCTCGCCATACCAATAATATGTAAAAAATGCTTTATGCTCTTAGCGAAAGAAAAAGAAAATAAAAACTATTTTATTTTGTTGGTTTTTGGCGTTTACACAAAAAACCCCACGAGCTACAATTTTATGGTCATACAAAGAAATAAAGTACAAGAAGAGACATTTCTTATAACATATAGCTTTTGTGTATTGAGTAGGTAGACCAGAATGCCCATCCTCCTTTTGCGTGTGCTGTTGGTGAATGGTGATTGACGATTTTGATGATACAATAAATTTATTATCAAAATCGTCAATGAATTAATAGGTATAAAAACTCATTTCAGATAAATCTTTATCAAACATGTTCCCTTTATATTCTCATTTAAATCTAGAACTAGACTCTGGATTTTAAATATCTCGTATTTTGATCATAATTGCGTGATGCGTGTACGAAATTAGATGATGGGGCATGCAATATCGGTTTCCAATTCCGATATTGAGTTTCATTATTGGATGTCAATATCGGAATTCCGATATTAATATCGGAATTGAACAAACATTTACAAAGCCAGTATGTATCATAAATGTGGATTTCCTATGATAAAATACATATTCAAAAATCAAATTATTTCAATTTGGTACTAAACTACTTAGTATTTAATTTTAGTTTTCTTAGGCAAAATTAACTAATTTATGTAACTGATATTTCTATATCAACATGTGTAATTAATATTTCACATTTACACCCTTTACAATTACACAGGTCCAAAATAAAAGAAAAAATCAATAATATTTACTCATCAATTTGGTAGGCAGGACGAAATGAGCTTCCACCCTACTTACTGACAGCTGCAATAGTCTCTTCTTGAAATACCTGTCATAGCCACGCCATCAGACGCCATCATCAAGGTGCATAGATAGTATGAAAAACTGGTATAGCTTCTCGATTCTCATACCGTCTAGGGAGGACTGGGAAAGATCCCAATTAATGTTCACCCCAATGACATAGTCTGGTTCACGGACGGATCTAGGAAAGACAACCGGGCGGGCGCTGGATTCTACGGAGACACGCCACCTACAGGCAAATATATTTGTTTAGGAGAATTTGCAACCATGTTTCAGGCTACGATCTTCTCTATTATTGTTTGTTCACTAGAGAGCCTATAGACGGCCCTAGTCCATTAAATATTCTAATCTTCTCTGACAGTCAGGCTGCGTAATCACTACTGAAGTTAATGCTCTCAGCATTGACTTCAGTAGTGATTTCATTTAAATTAGTTTTGGACTATGTTGAGACAATATCCGTCTGGTATTGGGTCCAGGCCACAGCAACATCCCCGGCAATGAAACCGCAGATGAGCTGGCTAGGCTGAGGGCCGAAAGTTCGGTCCAGAACCGTCTGTGGAATATTTCCCAGCACTAGCAATGCTTGAGCATTCCAACGCGTTAATTCCGGGCTTTAACAACGGGCTTACAGAATTGGCACTTTCAATGTGTAAGAATCAGCTAAGAATTTTACCAGAACCCTAACTGGGAACTGCAAGCTCCACAAGTTCGCAGCACCAAGCCCAGCCAAATCGTTCAGTTTAAGAGCAGCATAGGGCTGGGGACGGTACTATAACGCTAAGGAGTCACAAATCACAATAGATCCATTTGGGTCGCGTAGTGACGTCAGGGCTCGGATATGACCTGCGATTGTAATAAAAAAAACTTTTTTATTAATTAGCATTATATGAAATCCACGTCCTTAAAATAGTTAAAAAAGACACAAAATTACATTAAACAAAAAAGTATTATTTGTCCTAAATAAATATGTGTTAACAATATTATTAATATTAATAAAACTTCTTACAATTATTCTTAATGATCTGTCAAAATAAGAGTGAGAACAAAATAAAAACGACTTGTTTATACCTCTTTTAGGTTGTTTTAAACACTTACGGATTGTGTCGCGGTGCACTTTTCTTTTTCCGATGTTTCGGCTACTTTCCAGCAGCCGTGGTCATGGGAGGACATTCCCGTGTCCCAGTCCTCCCGTGACCACGGCTGCTGGAAAGTAGCCGAAACGTCGGAAAAAGAAATGTGCACCGCGACGTTGTGCAGTAAGTGTTTAAAGCCTATTTTAGGTTTTTTTTATTTTTATAAATTAGAAATTTTCTTAAGTCATATTCTGAAAGGTATTTAAATTTTTAGTTAATTTATATTATAATAGATGTCAGTAAATATTTTCTACATCACGCTATCAAAGCACTGACAGTTATGTATATAAGGCAGGGAGTAGTTTGCATAGTTGAATTGAAATACAAATCTAGTGATGATACTCTTGTTTCACTTAGTAGATATTTTTGGGGATTCTGTTCACGACTTAAATTTTGGGTATTTTGGGGGGCTCGATTGGGTGCTCCGCAGCTTAGACTCACGCAAATAGTTATTGCATTTACAGTAATTGTGATTAAAAGCGACCATATTACGACATTGGCTCCCTCAATTCTGATAATGTAATATCGTACCAAACGCTCCGAGATTCCGAGATTCGATTTTGCATGCCCTAGATGAGAGTAATCTAGCGCTCTCCTCATGCGTGGTATTTACATGTCTGGTAAATACTATGTAATATGAGAAATGCAAGCATTTGCCTGCGGCTCTGCACGCATAAATACCACGGGAAAACTATATACTCGTAACGTTATTTAAAATTAACTATGGATATTTTAGTCATATGATCTACATTCTACTGCATAAGTAAAGAAGTTTAGATAGAAAATAATTATAAATTTAAGAAAAAAGTATATATATTACGATGTTTACAGCGATGTGAAGGTT
This sequence comes from Phengaris alcon alcon, assembly GCA_037179445.1. Classification (NCBI taxonomy): domain Eukaryota; kingdom Metazoa; phylum Arthropoda; class Insecta; order Lepidoptera; family Lycaenidae; genus Phengaris; species Phengaris alcon. The sequence goes on from JAYRCH010000292.1 coordinate 187,502, forward strand.
ACCTCACACAGCTGTTTATGTGAGGTTAATAATCTCAGCGCCTTAGAGAGAGGAATGTAATTTTTTTCCAATTTCCTAGTAATATGCCTAATCGTACATTAGCAGTAGATCAAAATATGCCAAAAATATTCTGTTAATACAGAGCCCAAACTACTACCATAATCAAAATCCGTTCAGTAGGTTAATTTGCGTGAAAGAGTCACAAACATGCATCCATCTATCGTCACAAACTTTCACATTTATAATAGTGCAAGTTGTAGGACATACATAGGTAATTATTACCATCAGCCTGTACCTGCTTGGTATCGTCTCTGAAATAACGTATCGGTAATTCTAATAAAATATATCGGTAGTCTCATAAATTTTACGTCCTATTTTCCTTAAGACTCACATGCGATCGATCGTACCGATCTGTCATTTGGGAAACCAATACCATAGAAGCTAGCAACGTTTTGCGAGAGATCATTTTAGAGCGGCTGGTTATTAGAGCGTAAGAGTCAATTTACACTGTAACGAAACGATGCGCGTCCTGCCGCTGCATTTTTAAGATAGTCATTCAAAATTGAACTTTATTATTAGACAAGAATTATTATAGAAAAATAATAATTAAACTGAGTTCGAATGTAAAGTTGCACAGCGCATGTGCAGTGTGTGACTGATGTTATATGAACCGTGTATCTTTTAGTAAATAAAGTTAAATTTTGAATAGCTATCTTAAAAATTCAGCGAGGCGTCGTGTATCGTCGCGGTGTGAACTGACTAAGACTATGAGAGAAGTTGTGCTGTAAATCGGCTCACAAAACGTGGAAGGGATTATTCGGACTTTTTTGTACCTTTGGCGCCCTGTAGCAAAATTCACTGTACGGTCGCCGACTGACCCGATGCACCATACTTCGACCTTATTACAATGACAATAAGGTCCATAAGTGGTACACCGAATTTGTCTTCGACTGTATACACCGATACTACAATTTGATATAATTTTATTTATCAGTAAGACTGTAAGGCCCACATGCGCAGATCTGGGTTAAAGTTAACCCTAGGTTAAACATCACGTTATCCCTCTGAACCCTCTCGTTCTTTGTATTTATGAAAGAGAAGGAATGATATTTTAACGCAGCGTTAACTTTAACTTGGATCTGCGGAAGTGGGCCAAGTGAGTCAAGCGGACCTGAGGTGTCAGCCTCCTGAGACCTGAGAACTCTATCTATCAAAGTATTAGGCACATATATAACAGCCTGGCAGGCTGCAAAACTTTACGTCCCAGAGGACGTCTATTCATGATAGGCGACACGACGGTAATCGTTTTCAAACATAATTTTTAATTGGGTACAATAGGGGAACGAGCGTTTGTTTTAAATCAGTAATCTTATATTTTCCGAAAGGCAACATAAATATGGGCCGGAAAATGCAAGAAGTACAGTAATCAGTTGCTAAATTCAAAAGTTACAGGACTAAGGAGGACTAAAAAATCGTCGATTTTTTGTTATGATCAAAAAAAGAAAGTTACTGATCAAATCCTTATGTTATTTGTCACATTTTTTGTTATTACAATGATTTACATAAACGCAGTATTTAAGTTAATTAATCCATTTTGTATGTGTCCATCTTCAGACATTTTCAACTGCTGTGAATGGAGCGTTTTCAATGCTCACCACCGATCTCACTTTTGTGATGACTGTATTTCGTCAACGGTTGATCGAAGATATCCCATAGCAAAGACAACATTTCCTGGCTTTTCTAAAAGCCAATAAAAAAATTATGCTTGTTCCCCATTAGGTGTATGAGATTAAAAACCAAGTGAATACTTTATCGTTTATTATATAACGTATTTTATTATGAATACACTCGCGCAATCTCTACATACAAATATCTCCAAGATATTTCTCATGTATTTTTTTAAATCACAAATATACTAAAGGAACAATTTTTATTCGACTTAAAATCTCATTTCAAATGATAGAATTTACTATGGCTAGTTTATAATTTGTGTTGGTTAGTTTAAATAAATTATTATTCTTTAATTAAGCGTCGGACAACGCGGCAACCCCAGGCAACACTTTTCCTGAAACAACAAAAAACATTTTATGAGATTCGTGTGTGTATACGTTAGTCGTAATAAGATACGAAATGGAATTTATCTCATTTGTCTTGTTTTTAGCGTACCTAAGTAATATAAATAATAATATAATTAACGCGAAACAACTTTAAGTTATGTCGCGTTTACCGATTTTTTTAATCGCAGTAAGTCCGGCGTCCACTAGGGGCCATTCATAAATTACGTCACTAATACTTTAGGGGAGAGAGAGAGAGGTTGTATCACCCGTATGTGACATGTGTGACAAGGGGTAGGGGAGGGATTTAAAATATTAATACGCGAAAGTACTATGTGGATAAAAAACTTTAAAAAAATACGTATGTTATCTAAAATATTTAACTTTATGTCGATGTTATTAAAATTATTTAATCAAATAAGTTTTTTTGTGTTGATTGTTATTTTTGAATACATGCACGACGTCACAAACTGGTAAATGTGTGACGTCACATCAAGGTTGAAGTGGGTTAAAAAGTCCTGAAATTCGTGTAATTTATTGATGGCTCCATACTGTCCTAATCATATTACGTTCAAGTCGCACTATTAGAAAACACTGGCAATATTATGCTCAGGACAAAATCGGTAAACGCATTTTAATAAATGTTTATTCACAGCCTAAGGACCGACTTTTGTATAAAACATTCATGAGTGACATAATTAATTGCTCGTACGTAAGTCGATCCTTAGCTTGTGAATGGACATTTTGGCACCCCAGACGCTAGGCAGCTTAGCAAGCTAGGTTTCGCATGTGGTAGGGTATTTCTAGGGGGCACTAGAGAGCAAAAAGATTCGATCGGTAGAATGAAGATGAAGAAGATGCGAAGCGTGTTCGGGTACCAGAGGCAAAGGATATTATAAATCAGAGGCAAAGGAGGCCACAAACAAGGGACAAGTACGTATTCGTACCGTTATCGAATGTCAATTGTATACAAGCTGTCATAATTTTCGTACAATTCTCTTTTCAGTTAGTGCTAGCCCCATAGTAGTAGTGATAATGGCGTAACGTCACACGCGGCCGACCGAACTTGCAAATGAATGCGCTATGCAGATGATCGCATGTCGAGTCCCTGCTGCGCGCCAACCCACAGCCGACAGGTTCTAGGTCGTAACTCGTCATTTTTGCAAAATCGATTTTTAATTTAAACTTTGTTGGCACTTTTATTCTTTTTTTTAGATATATTGGGATATTATTTGTGTCAAAGCTCAAGTATTTAAAAGTTGGAAAATCTTAATTAAAGATCGTGAGAATTTAGGTCAATCAACTGCAGGGGCGACGGGGCGACACCTCACGCGCCACGCGCCGTTGTACGCTCCAACGGCGCGTGGCACGCGTTGGACAACAAATTATGTTGTTTCCAAGTTTGGTTAGGACAATGCAAGCTGATCACCTGATTGTCTAACAAGAAAGATGATCCATGCGTCGGATGGGCAAAAAAAGTCGGACCTGCGCCTGATCTCTCGCCAGTCGTGTCGGTTATCCGTCCTACTGGTTTTCGATAGTAAAAGGAAGAGAGAGTGCTCTTGTCTATTCCGCACACACTTGGACACTATAAAATAATACCTGCGTAGCTGGCCTGCACTGGTTTCAGTGAAAAACCGACATCGGTGTGGGGAGCTATTATACCCTGTTTCTCTAGAACATACTAGAACAACAACAACGAACATATAGAACAACGGAATAAAAATAACTCAGTGTAACGTTTAGGTACACCTAAACGAGACAGTGGAAATCAAGTGCGTTGTTGGCTTTAAGTTTGAAACAGAACAACATTTCTAACGCCCGCAACCATAATTTAAGTAATACTTAATGATACGCATGTGCGTTCCTGACTCCGATCTGAAGTATTAGTTGCTTTTTACAATTTATATAATAACTCCCCCACACCGATTTCGGTGACGGTGACCGGTTTCAATGAAACCAGGCCAGTTACGCAAGAGTAATTTTATAGTGGCCAAGTGTGTGCGCAGTACACAAGAGCTCTCTCTCTCTCTTCCTTTACTCTCGTGACCCAGTGGGACGGATAACCGACACGACTGGCGAGAGATCAGGCGCAGGTCCCCGACTTTTTACATCCATTCGACGCATGGATCATCTTTCTTGTCAGACAATCAGGTGATCAGACTGCATTGTCCTAACCAAACTTGGAACCAACATTTTTATTGTTCCAATGCGGGAATCGAACCCACGACCTCCTCGAGCTGGAACCACTAGACCACGGAGGCTGTTTTTAATTTATACACAAATCCTAAATAATGCGAAAGGGAACGTTCCTTAGGTACTTACCGTTAATTAAGACTAAAAACCATAAGTAGTTCGCCTTATACAATGTATCGAATTTCCGTGCTGTGCATTATAAAATAATGGTGTTTTAAAGTGTGCCACGGTCATGTCGCTACCAGGTAAACCACACGAAATTGACTGCTAATGAGATGGCCAATTTTTTAAAAAGTTTGACCGACTTTGAACTAGATTTTGAATAGACAAACTTATATCTAAATGAAAGAAAAGTCACGCGATTAAAAATGATAAACAAAAATATATTGCCCGTTTATTTCTTGAAAAAAAATTCTGTATAGACCTGATTCTTCTTTATTCTGTATAGAATCTAGCTAGATTTCATGATTCTAAATTTCATGAAAATTTTTGAAAACCTGGAAACCTAAGATTCTCTTATAGATCTTATAGGGCAAGTCTTGTGTCTAAATATGTAGTCTTATCAGACTACATATTTAGACACAAGACTTGCCCTTTTAAAGTATAAAATGACAACGGCAGTATGCTTATTAATTTCTACAATTAAAAGAACTAAAACTTGCAAAAACGCCACAGTCCTTTGATGTATGTCAGTCTGTCAATTGTTTTCTTCTTCGTCCTCAGGAGTTCAGGACTGACGGGTGGGTGAGATCACAAATTTTACACAATAGATATCCATTTTTGGGTTAGGTTAGCGTTGTTAATGCGTATGTGTCACTGATCTATACTCTGTTCAGGTACAATTTATACTTTTAAACAAAGAGATGCCACCAATAGAAAATATATGTTGCCTAGTGTGGAATATCACATTTTAAGGGGTTCCGTAATACATAAGGTACCCTTATAGTTTCGCTCTGTCCGTCCGTCTGTATGTCTGTCTGTCCGCGCTTCTAGCTGCTGTAATTATGAATATAAATGGATGAAATTTGCTATAGTTATAGATTGTGTATAGATCTCGGTTTTGGCATTATAAAATAATAATAATTTTATATTTTAGGGATGGCTCTCCATGTAGGTCTTTTAAAATAAAGTTAAGGTTTCATACATGACTTTTTTACAAAGTCAACCATTTTCGACTAATCGGCCTCCAAAGTGGTTTACAAGTTGCCCCCCCCCCACCCCCCCCCCCGCGCATTTCTAAACTATAAGAGATAGAAACTTGTTTTTCAATTTGTTGATTGAAGATACATAAATGTAAAGGAAATAGGTATTTAGATAGATATCACGTCAGATTAAAAATTATAAGCAAATAAAATATATTGCCCATCTCTTTCTTGCAAAACGATTGGTTACGTCATAGGTTGCTGCCGCCTACATTTTGTAATGACAAATGTATGGCGGGTGCAACTCGTGACGTCACAAGGCGATATTACATAGCTCTCTTTCATATTGTAAATTTAAATTGCTTGTGTCTTCGTTATTATTTTAAGATATACGAAAATTGGTTCTAGATTGTTTATTAACATGTTGTCTAACACCGAATAAACGAAAAAAAAATTTTAGGCAACATGCCTATTTAAGTGACTCCTATTAACCGTGCAACATAGATAAGTACTTAAATTAATTTTCTATAACACATTAATTTCTGAACAGAGTATGGAAGCTATGTTCTAAATGAAAGTGCAACAAAGTTCTTAAACATTCAAATATATAATAAGGTCTAGAAAAATCAATTACGGATATTTCTGGCACATGATTTACTGCTTATGTGAAGACGTTTAGGCAGAAAAATAACCAGTGGATCATCTACTTTCTCTCCATAGGACTGCTGGAAGAAATTTCTTTTATATTTCTGTTTATTATTTATGTGTATAATAAACTGTTAAATGAATAAAATTGTGCCCGAAGTATCCGTAATTGATTTTCGGAGACGTTATACAGGAGTCACCACTTGATGTGGCGAAGGGTGGTTCTCCTTCATAGGGAAGCCCTAGCCTGTTTAGGTGGGGATTTAGATGAGGGTCTTCAAAAGGTAAGTGGTAAGTGAAGCCGATAGGAATGGAGTTATAGGAACCCCACGCCACTGGTAGCGACGCAATGTCATTTTATTCTTTCGAACCTTGTTATCGTTTTTTTGTTGTCGCTTTGTTTAAGGCTGTGACTATAAGATCCGAAATCAGGCGGGCCCGATAAAATTCCGAGCACTGAAAATAGAACTCTGCGACGATAAAATAGAGTTGAAAATCGAAGTGTCGAGTGTCGAGCTGTCATAATATAATATGACATTGACATTTGACTCGACACTTGTGTGTTAGATTTCCAGCTCTATTGTACTAGCGCAGAGTTCTATTTTCTGTGCTCTGAACTTTTCCGGTTTCCGGATCATATAGTCCCAGCCTAATTGCCCAGTACTACGTACCTTCGAGCAGCTCGAGCGAGGCGCCGCCGCCGGTGGAGACGTGCGACACCTTGTCCTCCGTGCCCCACTTGGCGCAGCACGTGGCCGTGTCGCCACCGCCTACACACAGACAAATAGGGCATAATAGGAACAGTCCGCAGCAGGCTAGCGGGGTGCCTGTTAGACATTCGTAAGCTACTGGGGGTTAAGTGAATTTTTTTAAAGAAATGTTGTCCAAAAGAAATTACGTGTTCAAGGAGCGTGTTAGATTCTCGTTTAAAAAATATATTTGACATTGGACCTTACATTTTGAGAGTATCCCAAAAAATAAATAACGTCGATTCATATACGCGCGGCGATACAGAGAGGTACTATCGAGGAATCCAATTCATAAGCAGGTGGAGTGTTCTCATAATTTATTTGTATTATAATGATGGCATGCTGTCCCAATACAAATGTCAATGACATGTCAGTTTGGTATCATAATATTACTGCTCATGAATTAGATTCCGAGGAATTGCGGAATTGCGAGGGTGTCATTTTGTGTGAATTAAGAATTGTTTTATTTACGAGTACTGTTATAAACTAAGTAATATTGTGGCCTAACGTGATTAAAATATATCATTCAGATCATTCAGTGGTTTTGCGTTATGTGTGTGTGTGTATGCATCAGTCAGGAACGGTTGTGTTATCGCAGACAGCGATGAGACTTACCGATGATGGTGATAGTTCCCTTAGTGGTGGCGGTCACTACGGCGTCCATGAGTGCGCGGGTCCCGCTCGAGAACTTCTCGAACTCGAACACGCCCGCCGGTCTGTATCACAATAATAATAAGGATCATAATGTACTCTTAAGTTTGTGTATATGTGACTAGCTAGTAGCTTTTTGATAAAGTTAAAGGGGATATTATCTCTTTATCGCGATAAAAAGTTGCCTATGTATTAATCCAGAGGATAAACTACTACCACAACAAATTCGAATTCAGTTTTTGCGTGAAAGAGCAACAAATATCCATTCATCCATCCATCCTCACAAACTTTCACATTTATTATAATAGTAGTAGGATTAAAATTAATTTATTAACGCAATGTAATAATGAAAACGTAATAAAATATGGCTGTTTATTTAAATACTGGATGTTGGCCGCGACTTTGTGCGCCCAAAAGGAAATCTCGCCGGAACTGTACATTTTGCCGCAACAAAAAGTAGCCTATGTCCTTCCCCGTTCTCTAATCTATTTTTATATGTGCTAAATTTCATCAAAATCGGTCAAGTTGTTTCGGAGTTATTTGAGTTATTAGAGTTATTCATTGCAAACAAACGAAAAAACAAACAAATCTTTCCTCTTTAAAATATTAATATATACTGAGTAAAAGCAAGCTTAAATTAATGACCTATGTAAAACCCGCCAAAGAGTACCGCTAGCCCAGGTGTTTTGACGAGTTAGGGTATAGAAGATCCAACTACCGAACTTTAGTTGTATGGTAGGTGCACCGTATGGTCATTTGCTCCTACACCATAAAAACAGGACTCGTGCAGCAGTAAAAAGTCACTCACCCGTTCCACACAATGACCTTAGCCCTCGCAATGGGCTCGGCGAAAAGCGCCTGGGATTTGGGGCCGACGTCGAGACCCATCCAGCCGTCCGGGATGCCGCCGCCCACGTCCGCGCAACCCACCTGGGTAAAAATATATTTTTTACACACACTGTATACTAATAATAAGTGATTTAAGTGCAAATGACAACATTGACCAATGACGCTTTAAGGGGTGTTAACATTCACCAATAGAAGTAAGCTATTTTGACATTTGCACTGATGACTCCCTGCAATATTAACCCGAATAAAGTATTGATAATAATTACATCGTGTCTACTTGGTTTTATGCTTAATGCCGACAGCAAACCTTTATATAAGAATAATTATATTATAATGATTTTTTAAAATACACAAAATAAATAAATGTCCAGTTTCGTATGACATTAATATGTTAATTAACCACTTAATTCTTCAGAAAATGAATCTTACTCACAATTGCAATATTCATACAAGCAGTTTATAGAATTTTGATAGGAACTTAGTACATTTTTCGATTACTGGATGGTAAAACCGTACAAAAAATAGTACTTAATAACAAAATACCTGCGCGTTTTCATCGAATTTATCGCCCAAAACAAAGTCAACGGGCAAATGGATTTTCACATTGTTCTTTGCGGCTTTTTCTAGTAATTTGCCGACAATCTTGGCCCCTTCAGCATCATACAGTGAATTTCCAATCTGCAATAATGGGAATTGTAATTGTTATACATTTTTATAAGCCACATTTGAAATTGCGAATTTACAATATTTGTTTAAAAGTTGTTTAAAAGTGTAAATGTTTTGTTAGAAAAAGTAAAGAATGTTGTTTGGGAGCAATTTCCTTTTAAAGTTGATATCAATACTCCTTAGTGCTTTTGATTTAAAGATCCCACTCACAAGCGATCGATCGATTTAGTCTTTACAATTTATACATTTTTGAATTCGTAACTGCAAGTAAATCGGTTTAAATGAACAATGAAGATATAAAAAAAATTATAAAAATAAAAAGATATAAAATAAAAGCCTGAGATCCGAGGCCCGCCTAACTACACTTGTCACATACAATTTTTTCGTACTTTTGGTGCCCACCGCAGAAACTAGCGGGTAGGTCATACACATTCGTGTAATAAGTTCGTCGCTAACATTTTACCTTCAAATACGAATTAATTTCCAATTTGATCGTAGCAATCGATTGCCTGTGAGTGTGTGGTGTGTGCTCTTTATTTTTATTTTGTTTTGCAACAATATATTGTCATGATGTTGAAAAAAAATTTGACAAGAATTACAAATTTAAAGATGAAAATCTTCCTCTTTGAATACCTACTTACATATTTGCGATTGCTGCATTTAATTTGTTTAAAAGTTTATTTTTACTATTTCATGAGAATATTTTATTCTGTTATAATAATTAATTTATTTGTGTTTGATTTGTTAGTGTTTATAGGTTTTTAGTTTTAATTGTAAAAATAACTGTATTTGATGTGTTTAATCTATACCTACAAATATATACACAATATAATAAAATCGTAGCTGGTCGCTGTCTGTACATGAAACATTTAGAAAAATTAAAACTATTACACGGGGGTACAATGAACAAAATGGAACCCAAAACAAAGGCTTTTAGATTTTTTCTGTTTATCTGTATGTTTGTGGACGCTAATCTTAGAAACAACTGAACGGATTTTGATAAAATTTGTTATTGTATTTAGTCTTTGGATTTATTTAACATACAGGATACTTTTGCACGTACGAAGTCAACGGTTTTAATTTAATTCCAATTTAATTTTCACTAATGCGATAAGAATAGCTCCACCTAAAATGTTGTGTATTTCAATTCAATCGGTTCATAAATAAAAAAGTTTTATGAATCTAAAAAATAACATAGTTTAAAAAAATTAATTACATTGTATAAAAATATATTATAATATAATCTATACAAATAAATAAAGGAGATCGGCAAGTCGCCATACATTTACTACCTGGTAATTAAAATACGTGGCAACAAAAAAATATTTATTGCAAGTTGACTTTATGAGCATAGGAACAAAAAATGAATAATATTATACATTCGAATCTTGGCTGCTCTTGATGGAAAATCGGGCAGGATTCGCCAGTGTCCTTTAAGTGTCTATTTGTTAATTTAAATGAACAGCTTTTCACTAAATGCATATGAAAGTTTATACCGTACTTCCAATAAAAATAGATTTTCAACATTTTTGGCTATCTGTTTGTCCGTCTGTTAGTTCCGGTTAATTTCTGCAATGGGTGGACCGATTTTCATGGGATTTTCATTGGCAGATAACTCAGGCTACTTAGTGTTCCATTTAAAAAATATTGTTCCGTTTCTGTTAGTTCTTGGCAAACATAGTTGCGGGCACCAGCTAGTATATAAATTAAATATTTAATTACATATAATACAAAAAACTTGAAGCATATTTACAGACCAGAGTAAAATAAAATATTTGAAAACTGACTTACCGCCATGCCCTTGCTTTCTTTCAGGAAAGTGTAAGCCATGCCTCCACCAATGATCATTTCATTCACTTTGTCCAACAGATTCTCAATCAATTGAATTTTGTCAGCGATCTTAGCACCACCAAGGATAGCCAGGAAGGGCCTAGAATATTTAAAATCTTATATATACAATTTTCGGGTCACAGTGTTTGTAAGAGAACTCCTCTGAAAGGGTTTGCCCAATTTTTATAAAATTTTGCAGGTGCGTTTGGTAGATATGAGAATAGGTTGTAAACAATTATTCATACTCCTAAGTGATAAAGGTGGCCCACCCGAAAATTAAAAATTGTAAATAGATAAACAAGTTCCCGCACAATGTTTTCCTTGTTTATTTCAAACATATTTTAGCTCTCAATACCTTTCTGGCTCATGAAGTGCTTTGGCAAAATACTGTAATTCTTTCTTAAGCAAAAATCCACTGGCTCTTTGATCAAAGCCTTCACCCATCATGGAACTGTGAGCTCTGTGGGCAGTACCTGTAACAAAAATAGTATTTTTTTTTAAATGTAAAAGTACTTTGATATTGTACAAACAGTACTTACTTTAAGATAAAATTAATATTTATGTCTGGTTATGTATAGAAATATTGATGAGAAACTTTAATAGTTCATTTGCATTAAGTACTGCAAACGCACTGCAATGTCAAAATTGACCAATGAGGTGTTTTTAATGCCATGTTTACATATTTTATCAACTGAAGTAAGCCATTTGGCATTTTCACAGATGAATCACTGTGAATTATAGTTCATTATAGGAATGTTTTTAAAGAACTTACCAAAAGCGTCATTGACATACAAATCACCCAACTTCCTCAAGCTGGCTCTGAAGGCTTTAACTTTTTCTGGGTCTGCCTTTACCTTGGCTCCATTTTCATCCACACCCTTGCCTTCTTCTTCAACATGGAATCTGAGGTTCTCCAGTAATATTATCGAGCCTGCTGGTGGGTCGGCACAGGCTTGTTCTACTTCAGCTCCAACACAATCGGAGAGGAATGTGACATCTCTGAAAATATAAAAAGTTGTAGATTAGCTAATAATTTAAATCAAAAACTATGATGTATGTAAAGAATTATTTTACAGATGTAGAAGGATAGCAACTGAGTAATTTTCTGTTCTTATTATATTTCTTTATTAGCCAGAGTATATTTTACAGCACACACCTCGCGTATTCCTATAAAATCTATATTACATTTTATAGTAATTTTTGTAGAAAGTTTCTTCAGGTTAAACAGCAACTTCAATATGCCTTAAAAAATCTGCAGAGAGTCATTGAGAGAATATTTTAGAGATTTGATTAAGTTTTTATTTACATCCTATACTTGTTTACACAACACTTCCAACAAATCTGCTCGTAGTTTGTGGACTGATAGCAAGATTAAAAAGATGCCAAAAAAAATACTATACCTGTTTAATAATTTTTTCAGCTCCTCGGCGACAGGTTTCAAGGTGTACTTTAAGTTCGCCTGGCCATCCGGCCTTCCAAGGTGGGACATAAGAACCACTGAATTCGCCCCTTTGTCCAAGGAATACTTTATACTGTCTAACGCTGCAACTATACGTTGATTGTTTGTTATCTTCCCATCTTTTAGTGGAACATTGAAATCAACTCTGAAAATAAAAGAAACGATTAGAATTTCAACATTTTCATATCAACAGTCAACCAGAGAACTCGATTAAATTTTTCTTAAATGTTGGCCTTTTGTAACTTACCTCATCAGCACACGCTTTCCTGATAAATTGAGAGCATCTATACTTAATTTATTAAGAGCCATATTTAATTATTTATGATTAAGGACTAAATTAAAAAATTGAAAAATATCCACCGGAACAATATTTAACCTTATCAAATGTCAAAAGGGTCAAATATGACATTCTCATTCTTATTTTTTTATTTATATATGGCATCGGCTTTTATCCATTTGCCAGTGTCAATTTAAAAAGGCGGGAAATAAACTTTCATTTCAATTTTCAACATCGTATTCATAATTGTCAAGTCTAAAGTCTAGTCAAAGTCCAAATAAATAGTCAGTGCAGTCCATGAGTCATGTCAGTCGATTCAGTAAAGTGGTAGAAGCTTTACTGGAAGTTCCTAGGGAGTTTTGGAGAGAACAGAAAATAGCACGTTTTTAGAAATTGTACCACTTGCCCATACTTGTGCACATTAACGAATATTTCATGGTTAATATTCTACCAATATTACACATTAAGAACCGAAATAACACAAATTTATACAAAAACGACAACGTCACCCATTGAATTCTCCGGAAAAACTCTATGTCAAATATTGTTTTAAAAAATTCAAGGCTAGAGATTAATGGAGTAAGACCATAGTAAAACTCTTTGTTCTAGCTCTATGGTAAAACTCTACCGCAAATAGGTACTACCTTTTCGTGAAGTAGGTAGGTACTTCACGAAAAAGTCAGATATATTTAAAGTACATAGAAGCTGCCGTGCAGGTGGCCATCCTATTCCCATAGTGTGCGATCGTCAATATTGACCCTTATTTGTCATTGACCTTTATTAAGCTTTAGCCAATAAACGATCTTTATCTACTTTTTTAATTTCTAGTTCACTATCTACCTCGTCGTAATTTGACTGTTGTCGCTTCACATTAAAAATTAGTGAAGTGTCATTGGGAAAAGTACTATCTTATAATCATTATCTTTATCAAGTTATGATAATTATTAGATTTTAACTGCCTGGATTTAGTAATTTTTGTTCTAAATGTACGAGATTGTTATTAATTTTAAATGTTTAATATCGTACGGTTTGTTTTTCCCCTAAAGCAAATAGTTTTTTTTTTACAAAAAAACCAACGTTTTCTCATTAGGTACCTACCTACCGTATAACCTTTTGATGCTCTAAGCTCTAAGCGTTAATATGTTTAACAGACAGTCGAAGACTCAGAAAATTGAGAAGAAAACTTTGATTTTTAATGAAAAAACGTTAAAGTGTATTTTAACACGTCATATTTTTTTTATTTCTAGAGCTATTATAGAGAAAATCAAGTAGGTTATGTAGTATATTATTTTAATACACGGCTGCAATTAAAAATGTTGGTAATACTAAATCTTTTTTTTTTAATTTTTATTCTATTATCCTATAAATTGGTAACACCGCAAGTTCTTCCGTTCGTCACGAAATGCACGCACTGAGACGCTCCGGTTTAGAATGTTCCTCAAAAGTCTACGTTAGAATTTATGAAACTTTACAAGTGAAAAATATAGTTCGCGCTTTAGAAACTCAAGACATTCGTTTCCCTTATTGTTTAGTGTGTATTAGTGATTGTTGTGGGTGACGAATATATCGTAAAACTTGTGCGTCGTAATTTAAAACATGGTGCCGCTAGGACCTGGGCCCGGCCATCCTACCGCACACCAAACTCACGGCGGGCCATCGACTAACTTATCTGGACCAAATACGCTTTCACAGAGTAGTTCTCAAACTAATAAGTCGTCAGTAGCGGTAAGTTATTTAGAAGATGACACATTTCAATTCAATCTGGCGGCTTGCACATGTTTATGTAACTTATTTAGAGCACGTGCGATTTGGCGCTAATTTTGATATTGCTTTATAGAAGCCGAATTATACGCTCAAATTTACCCTCGCGGGCCACACGAAAGCCGTTTCGTCGGTCAAATTCAGTCCCAATGGAGAGTGGCTTGCTAGTTCCTGTAAGTATTGACAAAACATTTTCACGAGTAAAGATCATAGAAAGGCTGTACTATAACTATTTTGTGCATTATTTGTCTTACGAAACAACGAATAATTCTTGTATTGGTAGTACACGTTTGGATTTGATTTGACATGGTTCAACCTTTTTTTGGAGCTAAAATTTTTGGCTCTCTTGTTACAAGGCTAACCTACCTAATTATTATACAAACAGTCTTTTATTACTTCATGCAACTTTTATATCATGCTATTTCCTAAGTTTTATATTAATATACCTAATCTGAATCACTAAGTACCTATTTTATAACTAAAAAAGAATATCAATTAGTATTTTCCATAAGAATGAGTCTTTACTTTTTGAGATCAAAATGACCAAAGTTCATAATTTATATAATAAAGTTTTGTGCTTTGTCGGAGTAGAAATAGAGTCCATTCTTGGTTGAACAAAGTTGTCTATGACTTCATTTTTTCGTGACACCAATTCTCATTTCGTACTTCCTAGTACCTTGTTCACACCTTAAAATAGGTTAACAGCTTAAAGGTTGAATGCTACACTTTCTTTTAATGTATAACTTTTGTTTACATATACCATAACTGATCATAATATACATGAAGTCGCTGACCTTGCTAAAATATTCCATTAATAATTTCATAAATAAAAAATATACTCTTCTACTTATGAAACCTACTTAACATATCTCTGTTATGGTTGTTTTGTGCTCAAAAATCTTTAAAAATAACTGCAACTGTTGTTGCTATGTAAAAAGTATAAATAATTGTTATTTTATGCAGCACTCAATATTATACTTAAAAAATTTGTATGAAATCAATTAAAATTCTCTCAGTTTTACAATGAAACTTTTGCTTATTAAAAATTAAGTTGTTACTTTTTTTCATTGTGTAAAATGGTGGCATCATCTTTTTCAGCTGCTGACAAACTTATTAAAGTCTGGGGTGCTTATGATGGCAAGTTTGAGAAGACAATATCTGGACATAAGATGGGCATCAGTGATGTGGCATGGTCGTCTGACAGCAGGTTGATAGTCAGTGCCAGCGATGACAAAACTTTAAAGGTAATGGTAACTTTTTGTAAATTTTTTTTCGTAACCATAAAATGTCTGTAGGAAGCTTAATGTCAGTTTTTTTATTGTGAACTGTAAATGTTATTTGTTCCTATGTAGGTAATAATGTTTTAATTCTAATTTTGTGTCCAGTAAAAACAATTTTAAATTGTAAAAGTTGTACCTGTACAAGACATTCTTATTACTCTAACAGCTTGTTTGAGTAAAAAGAATGTCTAAATAACTGATTAAAGTTCCATATTTTTCTATGAAAATTATAGCTTATACATAGCTTTTATTTATAGGAAACATCCCGAGTAAAACATTGCACAGATTACATGTGGTTGTCTTAAATTGTAATGAAACAAGTAAAAAGTATAGGCAAAAGTTGTATGGTCACAGACAGATTTGGTGAATCACTGAACTGCCTGGAAATAAGGTCAAAAAGTGGTACACCGGATCTGTCAGTGACCATAAAGTTAAAAGCTTATATTTAAAAAGTGCTTAAAGTGTTGTATCAACAAGCTTGCATATTATCACCAAATAGATATACATTTTTAATGTTTACATAAATTGGGTTCACCAATATTCTCAGAGAGATAAGAAATAATGTAAACTTATCTAAGTATTTCACTTGGTTACTGCACTGTTATCTCTCTTTATAGTAAGATAAAGATTTTCAGAGAATTTAATCTTAGATTTAACTTTTATATTTGTAACTGGATAACTTTCCGTTGCTACCTCAGATTTATTTGACTAAAAAGTTGATGTATGTAAGTTTCATACGAAGTAGACATGATTTGGTATTTCTTATAATAAGCCTATGCAACAAGCTTACTAAGAATGTATTTGAGTCTTTTGTATTATGTAGTTATTTTATTACTTACTACAATATTTTATTATTTACACTCTGAATGTAATAATCGTGACAATTAATACCAGTAGTAGTTTTAACAGAAAACGAATCATCAGTTAATACAATCATAAATTTTATGGCTGCACCTACACCTGGTAAGTAACTGCAAAAAACACCTGCTTTTGCCCATATGGTGTGTTTTATTTTTTAATAAAGGGGTCTCGATGTTTAATATCATGTTATAACTATGGTTCGACTCCAAATTCTCCTATACTTTCTACTTATAAAGTATGGTTCTATTTATAATGTGAGGTGAGCAAATTAAATGTTTAGTGAGATGACATACTTCTGAAATTGGTTGTTTTACTATTTGACAACAGAAAGGGATCCCGTGTCGTGGAAACCGAATTATGAGTATCGTCATAGTGCTGAACATTACTAACATTTTTATGATATATATTTTTCAGGTTTGGGAGTTAAGTTCAGGAAAATGTTTGAAGACTCTAAAAGGACACAGTAACTATGTGTTCTGTTGTAATTTTAACCCACAAAGCAACCTCATTGTGTCTGGAAGTTTTGATGAGAGTGTACGAATATGGGATGTCAGAACAGGTAAGGTCGTAATTAGTTATAACTGTTTTGAAAGTGGTATTTTAAATCGTTATCCATTAATGTCCTAGGCCATTAAGACATGACTTACTGTTTAACCCAAAAACTGAAAACAATAAACATTGTCAAAATTCTTAAATGCAATATTCTGGCGTCATAAGCGCAAAAACGGTATCTCAATGAAAGGGAGTTTTGGGAAAATTTAATTTTAGTAAAAACAGTTTTCTAGTAATCCTGAGATAGGGATACATTGTCGTAAGGGTTTTTTATATTATGTTTTAAAGAAATTAGTGGTATATTTCACTATAGTTCATCGAATGCTTATTTCTATAAGATATCCAATGATATATTATGATTATTTTTGAGATGCCGTTTTGCGCTTAGCATAGCTGTATTATGGAATGAGGCATAAATTGAATGAGCATAGCTAATCAATATTACTTTGTTTAAGGTAAATGTTTGAAGACACTACCTGCACATTCAGATCCAGTATCCGCAGTACATTTCAACAGAGATGGCAGTTTAATTGTTTCCTCTAGTTATGACGGCTTATGGTGAGTTTGTTGTTCTCTACATCATTTGTGTATTGTTAACATTGCCTTGAATTTTTACTAAAGTTTGATTTATTTGTTATGTGAAAATTAGCTCATTGTTTTCTTCCTACTACTATTATAAATGTAAAAGGGATGGATGTATGGATTAGTCTTAAGGAAAACATGCATTAGTCTTAAGTTAGTGTAATTCATAAATAATTTGTACTGTAAAATACAAAATATACAATAGATGGTAAATTATAAAAATTACAGGAACTAAATTGTTGAATTTATGTTTTTTAGTCGAATCTGGGATACAGCATCGGGACAGTGCCTCAAAACACTGATAGATGACGACAATCCTCCAGTCTCCTTCGTTAAGTTCTCACCTAACGGTAAATACATCCTCGCTGCCACATTGGACAACACACTTAAGCTATGGGACTACAGCAGAGGCAAATGCCTAAAGACATACACGGGACATAAAAACGAAAAGTATTGTATTTTTGCCAACTTCAGTGTTACAGGAGGAAAGGTATGTTAAAAGTTTATGTGATTGTACACTTATAATTATAAGCTAATACATATTTGTTTATATAATGGGTTTTGAAAGAGCCCATTGTGTGCCTTTATAATTTTTAGAAATATAAACGGTATTTATATGTCGGCATATCAATATATAACGGTATATCAATATGTCCTTATTTGTAAACAAAATTACCAAAAAGGTTATGATGGAATATTCTCCAACTATTCCTTACTAATTAATTTAAAAAGTTCAAAAAATGAGATGACCATATTTAAATTGGTAATTTTCAAATTTTCAAAAATCCAGAATTTTTACTATAGTGTATTAGATTGTTTAGTTTTAAAAAAAAACACGTGCCTGAAGCATAAAATAATGTTTGTATCAAAATAATTCCTGTAACCAAATACAAAATAGCTATTCTAATAAAACATCTTTATTTCAGTGGATAGTATCAGGGTCTGAGGACAACCTGGTTTACATCTGGAATCTGCAGTCAAAGGAAATAGTACAGCGACTCTCAGGACACACGGACACAGTGCTTTGTACGGCATGCCATCCTACTGAGAACATCATTGCCTCGGCCGCACTGGAAAATGACAAAACAATCAAGCTTTGGAAGAGCGATACTTAATGAAAGTAATTTGGTGAGTATTCAAATGATATTGTGTATGGGGCTGTATAAAATCAAAGCATTTGTGTGAATATGTCCTTAAAAAACGAAAACTAAGGGTCAGCGCAGACAGAGAGGAATAATCCTTGCGCAGCTCGGGCATTTTCTATTTTATATCGGGCGTATCTTCGAGGACGCGCGAGCATTTTTTGTCAGGTTCAAGCATGTATGCACTTTATTTCAATAATTGTAAAGTTGATTATCGAGTGCATTAATAAAATTCTCTCCGTTGCGCTCCTCTCTGTCTGCGCTGGCCCTAAGAGTCACATATTAAGTGCGACAAAACAATGAAATGTCTCATATTTTATGCATATTGTTGTAATGTAAAGCTTTGTACCAACAGCAAAAAAATTTGGTATCCAAAAGACATTTTATTCCCTGCCAAGAAATAAATATTTGCAGTATGTTTTATATTGTATGAACTCAAAATAAATTGTTCCTGATTTTCCTAGACCATGTAATGAAAGGTTTTAATCATTAGTTTTAACTTCTGATTATTATTCATGATTTTTTTTTGTTTCAGAGGACTGTACATACAGTGATCTGTATATGATGGCTTCATATTGAAGAGCCCCTTAGCCGTTGGCTTGTGAATAGTTTTATAGATTAAGTTTATTATTGTTTTTGGAATTGCGGACAATCAATTGCAAAACAATATTTCATTTAGACTTAGTCGGAAACAGTGGTGAAGTGAGTGAATTTTTATTTGTTAATAAGATAAAACATATTTTTGTATGTGACATGCAATGAAAGGAGTTATAAAATGTTAGCCATAATGATTTAGTATATATTGAGTTAAGAGCCTGCTTATCATTAACTTGTTGGAGATGAAATAAAAAATTGAGCAGTTATTTATTGTTTTCTTCACCCCTGGACTTAAAGGCCTATTACACTACACGGTATTCACCCTTACCCTTACCCTTATTTAGGGCAATGTAATAGAATTCCTGGAGTAAGGGTCACTAATCAATCAAAATCCCTTACAATCGAGTAGTGTAATAACACTTAGGGAGGTTGGGGAGCTTCCTGTAGCTAGAAATCTTAAATGTGACAACCAGTCTTTGTCTAGCACAAATTCCTCCTCTTCCATTCTTAAATAATTTCTAAAATTCACTGGTTCCAGAGCACTGAGTATCCGCATATTGGAGTGCTTTTCTCTTAATTTCAAGTACCTTGCTTGAATTTAAGCAGTACTTGAAATTAAGAAAAAAAGGGGGCCGGTGTTAAGTGCAGTGTAATAATCGACGCCATTGCAAGGGGCCACGCCCTCCCTGACTAACGCCCTGAATACCGTGTAGTGTAATAGGCCTATTAGTAATAACAATTGTTGGGAATTGAAAAATAATGTTTTATGTATCTCTTATATTAGAAGTTTTAGTATATAATTATTATCATAGATGGCAGTTTTCGTTTCATTAACATTCGTAACTGTGGGCAGCAAGCAAATTATGGTAGCATCGAGTCTTTAGTTTTTCACTACAGATGGTAGAGACGTAACCAACCGCAGGTTTGTTCAGACAAATTAGGGATGGTGCTTTATAAGTAACCATTTCTCATCTTGGATTTGGAAGAGAAATGACCGAATAATGAAATAACGGGGAGCTGGGAGAGCTAGTTTCGGCACCAACGGTCCGGGTATACCAGATAAATACCACAGGCTCAAAAAAAACCTTCCTGAAATAAGTAATAACGTTCGCTAATATCAAACATAACTTGGGCCTATAATATTCATAATATTTAATGCAACGCGACGGGCAGTTTTTCACAGTATAACGTAATTAATTATCATTTGTTCAGTTAAAACATCTACTCCACATAACATATTTATGTTTCAATGTCCCATATATTTTCCTACAAGCTAGGTACATTAGCGACGCGAACTGGGGGTCAATTCTCGTAAACATTATCGGTTAAATCCTGTTTGGATTTACAGGCTGTCCCGCTCGCGCGCGTAGGTATTAACGTGGAATGCGTCAGCGCGTGGACCGAAACGGGATTATATCGAAAATACATAAGAGAATTGGTCTTCTGTTCAAAAAATTTCATATTCATTCCCGTCGCGCCGTGCCCAATATAATATTATTGTTCCATTTATTTAAGGTTGTTCTGTTTATTTTGTTGTTGATTCTGTTTTACAACAACAATACTCATTATTATGAAATAGGCGAAGAAGGAAGTAGGTACTTATCCTTGCTTCTATTCTTATACCTAGGTACATAATATTGCAAATAAAACTACTATTAAGATTCTTATTGTGGTTTATATTCATTTTAGTGCTTGTGAGATGATAAGTGCTTGTAAGTGTATAATTAATTATTACCTATATATTTATGGTTATTAATCTGATATTCAAACTAATTAGCAGCGCAGCCTTAAATTTTTTTTGTGTGCCAAATAATAAAGTGAAGACCGAGTTTTGCGAACCACAAAGTGGGGCCGGTCTAAACTACACCTCGCCGTGTAGGTAATTACAGTGTCACGCACACACATGTAACAAAACTACGCCTTAACTTGTAAGGCGAGCTGTCGCGGTGTGTTTTTTTTATGCACGACATGCCTTTAAAAAACCCGGCCTCAGTTTTTATTTGACAAAGCTCTGCACTGTTTTCACTTTTTTATTAAGTCGGTGTTCCGATAATGTAGTTTTATCAATGATATCAAAACTAAGATGGGCTACATTTGACAGAACAAATCTTCATACAAGAAAAAGTAACGTCTACTTGATTTCACCATACCTCAAATGTCAAAATGGCCCCAAACAACCCCAAATAGTGGAGACAGTTTTGTGCCTCGACATGCCTCGTCTATAATGTCTATGAGTTTTATTGGCAATTATCAATATTCACGTAAACAAGAAATCAATATACCTAATATTATGTTTTTCTCGACCATTTTATGGTAATTTATTCCTAAGATGAAAACTGTTATAAGTACATAGCAAGTTGAAATTCATAACATTGTTTTCTTTATTTGTCTTGTAAATACAACCAAATAAACGCAACCCATCTCTGCCCTTAACATACGCATTAATTAATAAATATAGGTACCTATTCGCCGGACCACAGAGAATATTCAATTGTTTTTTGTTCTGCAATACTCGGAATTTATGTACATTTTATATCAGCTAATTAAACGGGATGCTTGATGAACTCAGAAGGTCATTGTTTATAATACCATGATGTTAATATAATTCATTGAAATAGTGCTACCAAAACAAAGCGATATGCTTGCAGAAAATAATAATAGTGAGATAAGCAGACAATCTCTATCTCCAATTACCAATACTGTCGATAAGGAAGTAAGTAATTGGTCGGAAATTATAGAAACGCCCCGCTTTGATTTGTGTATCAAAGGCGATGTAAAAGTCCTGCCGCTGTCACCCACAGCAAGAGACCGGATTAAAGATGAATGTTGCTGTAAAATTACAAATGCTGGCTGAAAATATCACAATGCTACTTTATTTGCTAAAAAAGAGTAAATTAAGTTGTGCTATTAGGTACTTATTGTGAAAATAATAATAACATAACTCCCCACACCGATTTCGGTGACGGTGGCCGGTTTCATTGAAACCAGGCCTATTACGCAGGAGTAATATTATAGTGTCCTAGTGAGTGCGCAATATACAAGAGCACTCTCTCTTCCTTTACTCTCATAACCCAGTGGGACGGATAACCGACACGACTGTCGAGAGATCAGGCGTAGATCCGTCGTTTTTACATGCCCATCCGACGCATGGATCATCTTTCTTGTCAGACAATCAGATCAGCATTGTCCTAACCAAACTTGGAAACAACATTTTTTGTTGTTCCAATGCGGGAATCGAACCTACGACCTCCGAGGCGAGAGCCAAGCTCTAACCACTAGACCACGGGGGCTGAAAATAACTAAGATATTATAATATATAATTATAATAATAGTAATAATAACTAAGAGCAAGAACCCACAGTGCAAACAGTTACAACGAGGTAGGTCGTCACCAACCACTATCTTCTATAGTTGGGGATTGTGTTTCTGCTCAAATAAAGGAGGAAGCTGTAGTCTGCGGGATGGCAGGTAGGTGTATAACACAGGCGTGTTGCAGTGGCGAAGGCTTGTTCTCCTTCATAGGGAAGCCGTAGCCTGTATAATTAAAGGTAATAGAGGGACTTAGATGACGGTCTTTAAAAGGTAAGTACCTACTAAGTGGTAAGTGAAGACGATAGGAATGGAGTTATGGAACCCCACGCCACTGGTGTGTTGTGGTGGCGTGTACCTATATTTCGTCTCAAAACAAGTAGGTGAGCTCAAGACTTTTAGTATGAAAATCGCTACTAATTTCAAAGATTGCAAATCTAATGACGTACATTTGACAGAACAAATATTCATACAAGAAAAAGTTACTTCATCTTGATTTCACCATACCTCAAATGTCAAAATGGTCCCAAACAACCCCGAAAGTGGGGACATTTTTTGCCTCGACATGCCTCATCTATAATAATTTATACTTAAGTCTATGACTAATTTACCTATTCATTCAGTTACGTTTTAAGCCTTAAGGCATTAAATTAATATTGATTTTAGCTCGAAAATCAATATGGACTTCGGCAATATCATAATTATATTGGATAAAAATTTGTCCAACGTCTACTTGGACGGGGCTGATAAAATATTTATAAGCCGAGGGAATTCGAGGGCGTATTTATCTTTTGTAATGGTTTGATTTTAAGTATTCACTAATTATAAGAATTCGGCATTTACCTATAGGTTCGTGCTTTTGACAGCTGAATTTTTAAATAGAAATTGCAAAATATACCTAAATTATGTACTTAGTTGGGGCAATGTTGGGGCACATCGCATTTTTTTGTGCGTCAAAAGGAGCAATATTTCTGTTCGGCACTACCTATAGAGGCTATACACGATGTTTCTCATCCTACTATACTATTATAAATGTGAAAGTTCGTGAGGATGGATGGATGGATAGATGGATGTTTGTTACTATTTCACACAAAAAACTACTAAACGTAAAACTGTATTTACACGGGCGGAGCGGCGGGCAAAGCTATTCAATAGTTAATAGAATCAGGCGTTACTTTGCGGAAATCCATAGCATACAATTTGATTAATATTATATTCAATTAAAATTCAACAAGTATTATTTTCATATAGGTTAATAACAACACAAAATCAAATGATATAAATTTGTTATTTATATAGTTTCTATCATAAGAAATACGAATATAACACTATTTTGTTATATAAATATACGATTTATTTATAACTGTAGTTTTATTATCTGTAGGTATGTCATGTGACCGAAAACGCTAGCCGCCATATTTTTCTTGTAAGTGACGTCATAAGAACACAATCAAATCGAATAAACAATAACAAAAGTTAAATCTTAAGTAAGTTCATGCACTACACACGCACATATGACATTTATTTGTTTCTGTTCTTATGACGTCACGATAATGGTGGCTGTCGTTTTGGCGTAAACATTTATCGTTTAAATTTTAATCATTTTTTCTTTGCATAAAGAGATATTAAGTATTTCCAGGAAACAAAAATACTAGTTGACTATCGACACGATAGGAACATTTCAAAATTTATTTGAAAAAAATATAGAATAGCCTATTGTCTCTACGTGGTGCCTACCACCGCCGGTTCGGGAACTAACCCAGCGAGAAGATCCGGCGCGGCCGAGGCGTAAGAAACTCGCACGGGCCATATTTTAACAAAATATGTAAAATTGTTCTTTAAAAAAAATATATATACTAATACAATGTAATAGTACAATGCTAGTCTCACAATATCAACAAGTTCCAATAATCCTACCTAAGATTAGATTGTGTTTACCGATACTGCCTTCGAAAGAAATGATGCCGTAGAAAAGATATTGCATCCCTTGCAGATAGATATCTATTTACCTGACAGACAAATAAGATCCTACCGCTACGTACGCCGTACGCTCTTTCTCGACTTCGTACCTACTTAGTACTTACGTATATACCTAGGTATTTTTGATCACTAAATACTTAAGAGAAAAAGGTACAATCTCCATAGTTTTACATTAATTTTGAAAGCTAGAATGAGCCCTACGGACATATTTGCATAAAGTAAATAAATATCAATGGACTCTACACACCATGTCAATCTGGCCCCGTGCTAAGTATCCGAAGAACATGTGTTACAGGGTACCAGAAAACGGGAAGTATATTTAATACTTTTATACTATATATATATTTAAGATTTTTATTATATTATACACATATTTAATACACATCCATGACCCAGGAACAAAGAAAAACTTTTTGTTCATTCGGCGGTATTCGAACCCGCGATCCCCGGCTTGAGCACCAACTCGCTGAACCACTGAGCCACAGAGGTCGTAATAGTTATTAGTAAACTAAAGTTACTTCGTGTTGTGACCACGCGCGACCCCGTAGCTTTTTTGTAGATCGATTCTGATAATTAAATCTTAATAATACAGTTTCGATGCTGCTTCGATATGTTGAAACAGCAAAATGGCATTCTTGTAAATGCATAACAAACGTCAAACTGATTTTTTGGACTTTGGACCAATCAAAACGTGATTGGTTCAAACTCCAAAATAATATATTTTTTCATGTTCAGTAATTAACCAAAAAGTGTCTTATCGGTTATAATAATAATTACCTGGGAGACCAAGTTTTTCTCAGTGTTTTAGTAGAACGACAAAATAATTAAAAATATCAAGAATCACAAAAATATTCCGATTTTCCAAACAGTGCAAAAATTATAGGTACGCGTATTATAGTATGCATACCAAGCTGCCAATCAGACTGACGTAAGAGAGTCGAAATTATTGATAGGTAGGTATATTATTTGCACGACGAAATAAAAAAAACATATCTTGCTTAAAAATGCGCAGTTTCTAAGTTATAAAACCTAGCTAGATCGATTTTTCTCCCCCAATACTCCCTGCATACTAAATTTCATGGTAATACTTGTAGCCGTTGTCGAGATACCGATTATCTCTCTCGTCTCGTTTAAAGTATAACATGGCTTGGGTTCTACTTTTGTTACATTGTGAAGTAAACAAAATACATGTGGGTGAACCATTGATGTGGTAGCGCCCTATATTTATTTCAATCAGACTTCCTTTACTCTTAAGCCATCATTCCCCAGAAACTTTGTTTCTTCTCGAATCTTCGGAGATAAAAAGTTGTGAATATTTGAACGTAAATGGATTCGGAGATTATTGTAATTTTTACCTACTCGTTATCTAATAAGTATTGTATACAATCTCGGTATATAATTTTGTTTGTTTGTATCTGTTTCTTAAGATTTCTTGTGTAGAAAAAAAAGACATTTATCATTCAGTTTAGGTAGCCTGAAAGCCTATGCGAAATTTTCTGTAGTAATTTAGACTTTTCCTCAATTTTAACCTTTAAACCTTAAAAATAATCTTCTACATCATAGCCTTCCATCAGGCCGATATTTTTGCTCATTTACTTTCTATATAAAACAATCTTGACACACTTTTAAATTACTATAATATTTTTTACATAGACCAGAAGGAAATCTCGCGGGGACCGCGATAAAATGTAAGGACATTTAGACATTTATTGATTAGACCACAGGTAAGGATCCGTGGTCTAATCTATTTCTGTGCAAAATTTTATCAAAATCGGTAGGTACTGTAGTTTCGGAGCTTATTCAATGCAATCAAATTAACAAACAAACGAATATTTCCTGTTTATAATATACTAGTTGTCCCGACAGACGTTGTTTTGTTTTAACTCTAAAACCTCCAATATTTCTCACCGTTTAAACCTTCCTTTCCACAATTATTTCACGACCAAAATTAGACAAATCTATTTTTTTTTCGTGATTTTGTTGTGATAATAGTATAAACATTCGATAGCATAATGTGAAGAAGCAAAGATATGGCGGCGCGGGGTATATGACGTTCATCCAATAAGCGCGCGACATGCGTTCCGTTTTACAATTTGACGAGTTTCAGTTCGGTACATTATAATATAACCAAAAATAACGCGTCAAATTATAAGCAGAAAAATTTAACATCCGTCGACATTTTATAATCTCGCTTATATTACATTCTAACGGTATTTACAATTTCACTGTGACATATCTATTTAATAAGATATAGTTAATGGCAGGTACACGATAGTAACATTTATGTCAGTTTTTTTTGCTTAAATTTTGAACTTATTTATAAAATAATCGCTACCTGAACATGCCGCTATTTTTCTCTAGTTCACATAGTTGCAGACTACATTACGTCTTTTTATTAACGACGAGGAAATCATATACATAAATTGCTACCAGCTCCCCAGCTATGACAAAGATAAGCGTAACCCAAACCTTGACACAATATAACAAGGGAATCTTAACGAATAAGTCGGTCGACACGTCAGCCCATAATGACTTTCTTTGTAAATATTCCACGTATGACGTAGGTATGTGAAAATTTCGCTGCGACATAAGTACGTGTTTATAACACGACAGACAGATTATAAAAAGGCGTGTATTTCATCGTGTCATTCAAAATATTTAAATAAGAACACTTATTGGAGAGCTCAACACAGGACCAGTGTATATATATATAACATTTTTATCTTATTACATAATACCCAATTACATGATAAATAATAAATATAGCCCAAGAATGTATGAAATGGTTTCAGTGTCCTTTATACGTTAAAAAAATATTTCGGAAATAATGATAAAAATATTGAAATTACAAGTAATTTTCACCCTATTGACCCCTGTTGCGCGTGATTGGAGCGTACAAGGGCGCACGACGCGTGAGGCGGCGCCCCGTCGCCCCCGCCGTAGGGTAAAATTCATGACATCTTTAGATTTCCAATTTGCAAAAACTTGAGATTTGACACCAAAAATATGTATGGACGCTTGCACACAACGTCAATCTGGTCCCGTGGTAAGTTCTCGAAGAACTTGTTACGAGTACCTACCATACAGTCGTGTAAAATATATTTTAATACTTTTTATACTTATGATTTTTAGTATGTAATGCACACATTTAATACACATCCATGACCCAGGAACAGACAAAACTTTTTGTTCCCTGGCGGGATTCGAACCCGCGACCTGCGACTTGAGCGCCAATAAGCTAACCACTGAGCCACAGAGGACGTCAAAACGACGTGCTTTATATATATATATATATATATATATATATATATATATATATATATATATATATATATATATATATATACAAAAATGTATATA
Source organism: Phengaris alcon alcon (assembly GCA_037179445.1). Lineage (NCBI taxonomy): Eukaryota > Metazoa > Arthropoda > Insecta > Lepidoptera > Lycaenidae > Phengaris > Phengaris alcon. The sequence continues at coordinate 215,444 of JAYRCH010000292.1, forward strand.
TATATATATATATATACATTTTTGATACAAAACATGCCCTGTTATCTCGAAAGGGAATAAAAATCACCTAGTATATAGATAAACTACTTAATTCATAAGGTAAAACGTCATTCCTTATCCAATTAAAAAACAACTTTCCCCTGTTTCTGGGAAGTGTATTAACAAGTTTAGAGTGGGGAATATGATTGATTGCTGCTCAGCTAATGACGCGGGCACACGGGTTTGCGGTTTATCACCAAGTTTACTCGCCTTAAATATAGCCTATGCCCGATACGACTATTAATTCCAACACTCGAGTTCCTTATCACGAATGGTGTTTTTAGGGCATTTTAGCGGCTAAAACTAAATATAGAGTTACTTTTGTTTAGAAGATAAATCTAGCAGGTGTTGCCTGCAATTATAAGTTTCGTAATAATACTGCACAATTAGTGTACTGCGCAGGTAAAGAAAAATCAAATATCTATGAACTAATATAGATAGGTTTACTTGCAGTATTATATGAATAAGGCCCTACCTTCCAAACCTTTCTTATAAACGACAAGATGTTATACGAGACTTCGTGCGCGCGAAATGAAAACGCCCGGGAATCGTATCTATTTAACAAGTAGCATATAGCCTTACTCAAGGTCTACTCTATATTTGTACCAAATTTTATCAAAATCCGCAGCCGAGCCTATTCAATGCAAACAAACAAACAAATTTTTCCTGTCTATATATATATATAAAAGGCAAAGCTGATTGACATCAATCTTGTAACGTACAGGCCAAACCCTTAAGGCTAAAAATTTGAAATTTTCCACACGTATTTCTCATATGACGTAGGCGTCCACTAAGGAAGGATTTTTTAAAATTCAAACCCCAAAGGGGTTAAATTGGGGATAAAAGTTTGTATGAAACTTTTTATTTCTTGGACATATTTGCATGAATTATCGTATGAATTGAGTACGGAAAAAGAAATGAGTTACGTATTTCAGCGTTCTCTAAAATTCAACCTCTAAGGCTAAGATCTCACGGAGCGGTATTCACCCGCGCCCGTCGTGGTTGCGCGCCCGCAACTTCTGTAGAATGCAGATATGCATGTAAAAAATTAAAGCACAACACACACGTTGTTCGCGGGTCGCGCTGCACCGGCGGCCAACTTGTAGAAGCGCGCGGGCTGCATTCACCCGCAGCCTCGGCGGGTTGCAACCGCGCGCTCTGCGTTCGGTTGGCGGGCGAATTTCAGAAATTCTATTGTAAATATGTATTTGCCTTTTTCAACCGCGCGTCCTGCGATATTTCCCCGCCGCGATTGCGGGCGACAATCTCAACCGCGGCAGCTGCGTGACCGCACCAAACCGCGGCCTCGTTTTAGAAATAAAACCGCAGTTTCACAACCGCGGCGTGTACGGGAAAAAACCGCTCCGTGAGTTCTCAGCGTAAGAGGGTAAAATAGGGGATGAAAGTTTTTTATTATAAATATAGCGTTTAAATCAATTCGATGCGGGCGAAGCCGCGGGCAAAATATGCTAGTATATAATATTAGTATAGAACTTTGAATCAACTTTCTAAAACATTTATAAATTATAATCACAGTAAGTAATTCAATTAAAAAATCTTCGTGAATCTCAAAAGAATTTAATATTATGGAGCATCTGGTTTGAGTTTAAAATATATCTTTTATATCCCTTCCTAAGCTACTTAGTATATTTAATCGTCAAGGGACGTGAAATGACTCAAGCAAATCTTAAATACCTATTCTTTTAAAAGCTTCAGATTTATTCTACAGCTAGAAGTTATGAAGGTTTTCATTTGTTCCTATGAGAGCTTAAAATAATTGAGTTATTTTAGTACATTGTGTTCTGAGTTCGGACAGAATAGTGCAACCTCTTTGAAACCGGTATTTAAGATTAAAGACATTTCACAGATTAAAGAAAGACTAACAGATAAACAGCTACATAGTTAGCTTTCGATTTGCACTACTACAAGCATACGGTGTGTCTACGATTGTGTGAAAAATTGTGAAGGGGACGTCATAATTTTCAAATTTGGATCGATTCGTTCGTTCTATGATAGCTGTTTCTCTGCACGTAAGTATGTATATTTTATACTCTGTGCGAGTGCGTGTGTAAGGAGCCCTAGAAGATGTAGTAACTCAAGCGCGTCAGATTAAGATAGTGTAGGTGTTCCACATGTCTCGTGTTACCGAAGTTTAAAAATCAGTTCATTTGGTTTGGGTGTTAAATACTTAAAATATTACGTATTAAAATTTAATCGGACCCGTGAATCTGACGAAGTATTTTTGTTTACGTCTAAGGCTGGGACTATAATGGGGCTCGACACTCGAAACTTCCATTTTCAACTCTATAGTAGATTTACATAGTGCAGAGTTCAATTTTCAGTGCTCTGAATTTTCATCGGAGTTCCGGATTCCGGAGCATATAGTCCCAGCCTAAATTGGATCTGAATGGTGTATACTAATGGGAGATTGCCAAGGGCGGTACAATATGTGGTTAAGTTGGTATCAGGGCGTTTGTCCCAGAGGGGCATTTGGATATGTTTAAACGTAAAATTTTATTACAACTTTGTGTAAGCGGGAAAGCTTTTATACATAACTCATGATTTGGCACGTTTAGAATGAATAAAAAAAAAACTATAACCCGACCACGTAAATTATATAGTCTATGTTGTTATGACTGTTATTACGAATCTATTGATACCTCATCCATTAAAATCTGACCCGTAGTTTAGGCGCTACGCTGGAACAAACAAACATACATACATACAAACATAGACTGCCATAATCATTACCCTTCCTTTTGGATTAGCTGTAGTCGTGTAAAATACATTAGTATAACAATTCTTTTTTTGATTTTATCTCTACACCTACATACGATCACCAATCTACTTAAATAAACCACTTAAAAATATAATATGTCATGTAGTATAGGTACCTACTTTCCACAGCAGTACATTATAAGTACTGAAAACTCAAGTTACGACGTTATGTGGGCTTTTCATATCTTTTAATTGATGTCTTTAGAATTTTAAATGGTATAGTGAATATCGTGTATATCTAAAGAAGTTTTAATCGTAACTCAAACTTTCCTTTCCTTGAATTTTTCGAAAGGTTAGGGTAGGGTGCTTCATTAACTCGGTAAACAGCATATGAATAAATTTTTTAAAAGCGCATTTCTGTGAACATATCTCCATTTGACCCCATAACAATAGTTAGAACTTTCAAAACCGAATTTAATTCTATATGCACCATGAATATTCCGTATTTTATTTGAAGGTAACAACAATAGACCTTAAAAAAGGCGTAGTGTATTCAAGGCTGGCAATGCACTTGTGGACTTCCGTATGAAAGACTTTGCCTAGCGCCGTATTTACACTAAATCCTACTACTATTATAAATGTGAATTTTTGTGAGGATTGATGGATGGATGGATGGATGTTTGTTATGCTCTTTCGCGCTAAAACTACTGAATAGATTTTAATGAATTTTGGCATGGTAGTAGTTAACGCTCTGGATTAAAACATAGGTTACTTTTTATCTCGAAAAAGTACAGTGTTCCAGTGATATACTGTATTTACGGGAGAGGAGCCGCGGGCAAAAATATACAACTATATGCATGAAATGTATTAGTATTCAAAATATATATTAATTATTGAAAAAAGTATTTCCAATGGGATAGTAGGTACATAATATGATGAGCGCTCAGTGATCGCCGCGCCGCATACCTGCCAGGACGTATCGTGCGCTTCGATAGTTCTGTGTTTTGTTTAGTTCTGTTGAGTGATATGGGATTGCCCTCTTAATATTTTTGGGTAAGCTTTTTCCAGTTATCAAATTATTATTATTAATTCATTGTAAAAACTAATTAATAATTATCATTCGACATAATATAACTTTTTATTTGCTTCTTGAACATAATAAAACTTTAAAAATAGTTTATAATAATTATTCATTATTATTCAACACAAATTCATTTAGATTAATAATTATGAACTATTATATAATTACAAAGTTTTCCAAAGAATTTTGTACTCAAATCTCAAATCATTTCAAAATACATTTATATGAATCAGATTTAAATAATAATAAATTTATGTAATAAATAAATAAATATGTTGTGATAATTATTTTATCGTATTAAGATATTGATTGTCGTTTAGAAGAAGTAATACGTACAATATCGGCAAAGTTCCTGCTCGACCAGTTTCTAAACATTTTCCTTCCTAGTGAAAAATATTTAAACACAAAGAAGTGACCGCATCGACTGCAAACGTGGTTGAAGTCCATATTTACACATGTCCTTATTTACTTATTTACATATATATAATCACTCAAATAAAAAAAAAATTCAGTTGTAAATAGTACTGTAGATGTTTTACAGTTCTAGCTTCACATATTTTTTTACTAGAGTTTGCAATGACTTCAAACGCGCAAAAGGAAATCCCGCAAGAACCATACATTTTTCTGTGATAAGAAGTAGTCTATGTTCTTTCTCGTTGTCTACACTGTATAAAGGCGCCACATTTCAATCAACATCAGTCGAGTAGTTTCGGAGCCTATTCAATGCAAAACATACAAACAAACAATCAAATCTTTCCTCTTATTACAATATAATTTTATACATGTAGAGTCGTTTATAATATTTACAGAGACAAAAATTGATTTCAAGACCACAAGAATTAATGTCCAATTTAAAACACTTTACTGTATATTTTATACTTAATATTATAACTTTAAATTAAACATTGTTGTTTTTACGACTCGCCCTTATTCTAAAGCGCTGCTGTCTATAAAGACTTGTATTGAGCTACTTGTCTATAAATACTTGTATTGAGCTGCTTGTCTATAAAAAATTGTACTGAGCTACTTGTCTATAAAGACTTGTATTGAGCTGCTTGTCTATAAAGACTTGTATTCAGCTGCTTGTCTATAAACACTTGTATTGTACTTTTATATTCTGTAAAATAAAGGCAGTGTTTACTACAACTGACTTCCATTATTTATTACAATGTATTATTTAAATAAAGTAAAAAGTATACGTTCAATTCAAATCAGAAAATTAACTGTTATGTACATAACTATAGACATAACAATATGTTCGTTTGCATTGAATAAGCTACGAAACTACTGAGCCGATTTTGAAGAAATTTGGCACAGACATAGATAAGACCACGGAGTACTTTTTATCGCGGTAATAGGTATTGTTCCCGCGTGATTTCCTTTTGCACGCGCATCATCTACTTATTAATTACACAATAACAATGTTAGATTGAATAGATTATCTGATAATGCTAAATACACAAGTAAACGAGTTGTAATTCCTCAGTTTGGAGGCTGTCCATGGGCGCAGTTAATCTCTTTCAATGAGACGATCAGTTTACTCGTTCTTCTCCTATTAAAAAAGTACAGCGACAAAGCAAAAGGCAAAATTTCAAACCAGCTGCTGCAACTATGAATTTTCATAAAAGTTCTTATTCAATAACTTCCCAAACGGACTGCGGTGTGCATTTTATGAAACATTGTTTGTTTTAAAATGTTCCATAAACAAACGATTGCAATTTTAAATTGCTAGGTGTTACAAATTATTTTTAAAATTTTATATTAAATAGTAACTACTTTACTAATTATTTTTAAAATATTATATTAAATAGTATTTTTTCAAAGCAAAGATTTTTCCTTTTTGTATTTACAAATTATTAAGAAAAAATAATATATAGAATTATTATTACAGTCTATTCGCGTTAAGAAGACATTAAATGTCAATTAATCACGCGTACATATTATGTTAAAATGGCATACTTTGATTGGTTAATGTTACGGTTATGCGCCATTGGTCAATTTTGAATATTTTTGGGAATTTCAATGTCTTCTTGACGCGAATAGACTGTCGTGTTTGATTACGATATTACTTAAGGGCTTCGCGGCATCGTAAGTACTACGACGTAGCACTGAGCTACGCGGCGTAGTATTTTGCTACATTAAAGCACAGTGCTACACGGCGTAGCAAATCGCTAAGTCGTAACCCTTGCACAATGCACAAGTAAGACCTTTACAAGCGATTTCTGAAAAGTAAATACTCCACCCCAGGATTCAGAAAAAATTTCTATTTATAGCTCTCGTTTTTTTTGTATTATACAAAAGTCAGTAATTTTATAGCCATAATAAAAAGTATCATTGAATAAAATAAGCTTGGCATTCACTTACTTTCCACAGACTTGGATTCACAAAATATTAATAAGTAAATTAATAACCTTACTTGGATTTTCGAATAAAAGAGGTTTTAATTGAAAATAAATTTTATTTCATATAATATAGGTACTAGGGCGCTAAGTTAACTAATATATTCACCTCGAAGGAGTATGACAAAGGTTTGCATATCGTGTGGTTTATTTTGTTTCATTGGTTATTCAAAGCATAATGTAACTTGTATGAAATTATATTAGGATGAAAATATCCTGCTAATGACGCTTTGGGAACAGCTTCCTTGGAGGCGGAGCAAACGGGACGCACGCGACCACGACGCAACAACACAAGCATGTAGTCGGTATTGGAGTTTCGCTGTAAAGGTAGCCTTCCGATGCACTCGACGCATGATGCGAGACCGCGACCCGAGACCGAAATAGGGTCGCGGAGCCACTCATTAGTATGAATATATATGGAGCACTAGACAATCCCCGCAACCCGCGTCGCGCGACCGGTGAGCACGGCCAGAGAAGCTGATTCGCTGGTTTGGTGGCCGCGGGTCACTGATGCAATGGCAAATTAAATTGGTCGCTTTTTTTGTTTACATTAAGCTAATATTAGATCTTAACTCCAATTCCCGTATTCAACTTAAGATTTTTAATTTACCACTCATTGATGAATAGATGATAGAAGGGTCATTCTTAAGTTAGTTTTTTCTAATTCTATTGGTTTATTGGCTTTGTATGTTTTTAGTCGTAAACATTTTTGGGAAAAGGTTACAAATTTAGGGATTAAGAAAAAAAAAACAACGAACAGATGTCCGTTTGTTTAAGTACGTCTAAATATTAGTGTGCGTGGGAACTGTATGACCGGGGTATGACTGATGCGGGGGTGAGAAACCCAGGTAGCAAGTAAGGACCGAATTGTATGGGACTGAAAGAGGCAGTCCCTGAAGAACTTTGCTGTAAGACAGACCTCTGTCCATTTGTCGATGTAATTTAATCTTTTCAATAAACACTTCCCTTAATATTTTAACCGCCCCGTGATTCCTTAATATCAACATCATTTAATACTAGTATCCTATCAAAAAATTCGATACTACATTGACTATTTAAGAAGCAAATAATATATTTTTATAATATTAAGTACTGATAACAAAATCAATTGTACTATAAAAGTAGGTAAGTACTAAAAAAATAATAACTACTCCAAAACTTAAAATGCTACAAAAAAAAAGAAATCTCCCAGGTCATCCCCACCAGGCAGAGTACCTAGAAGGCTCAAAGAGTTTCCTCGCTGGATTGCGATACTTATTCTCTGGGCCAGGTAGGTGCCGGCTCTGGGGTCTCGGGTGGCCTCAATGAGTTTTTTGGAGATTTCTCCGAAAAGTTTGTGCGCACCCAGACCCCATGTACCTAAGGTTTCAACCCCAAACGGTTCAAATATGAGATCCCCACTAAGGTTCTCATATTTGCGCCGCTTGAGGTTTTCCGCCTGATTGGCGGCCGCACCTGCAGAACTCGAGGTGCCCTGGACATGGGACGGAGCAAGTGTATCGACGCAAGTAGCGTCCCATACAAGAGCCCGTCCCACTCTCCAAGGGACCAGGGTCATACCGTCTGGTCTCTTGCCATCGTGGCGTGCCAAACCAGAGGGTTCCAGCACAGCTGGCACTCCGGCGGTGACAAGAGCCCGACGGATGAGATCGTTCAGACAGTGATGTCGGGAGATGCGGCCGGCGCTTCGTTGACAGGACAGCCCGTGGTGTCCGAGGCTGTCCACATTTGCACCACAAACACAGCGATGGGGGACGACGTGGGGGGTGCCAAGACGCAGGGAAGTAGCTAACCGGAAAGCTGTTCGATCCAGCAATGTGCCCGTATTGGGTGACGGTAATGCTTGTAGCCAAAGGCCCGACTCCCACTTCTCCGCAGCTAAGAGGCGAGCCTGCTCCACAGGACTGGAGGACGTATTAAGAAGATTATTCCGTACCAGTCTGCAGAGTGGCTCGTCCCAGAGCCTTTGGGAAAAAGTATTGTCAGGCAATTCGCTACAAGCACTAGTTACGCTCCAGGCGTCCTTGGCCTCATCCAGAAAGGTAACTGTATTGGAGTAGGATGGGTGATGTAGTATTTTGGAGATAAGACTATGGTTCGCGTGGACTGAGGACAAGAAGGCCGGAAGCGATATGTCAGAGGGCTTTCGAACACCCAGGCCACCGAACCTAACTGGAAGCGTTGCCTGAGTCCATGCGCGGTCATCGAAATTTGTATTCAAAATAGTGGAGAGCGTTTGTCTTATGGTATCATCCAACTGTTTGAGAAGTTGAGGGAACTTCCACAGTTGACAACACCGTAAGACATATGTCAATTTAGGTACGAAAATGCAAAAACGGATTAGGGTAAAGGCCATGTGACAGTTAATTTGGAGGAGGCGGTCTAAAGTTTCATTAAAATTTTGTAATTTGTTATCTAAGAAGTCCGGGAGAGATTCGTCTAAAATAGGTGAGCCCAAAAGGAAGAGCGAATCCTTGTCAATGACAGACAGTTGTGGAGCTATTTCTTTAAAGCTGGATATAATCGCGTTTCTATCCCCACAACTGTCTGGCACAAAAAGTTCGCACTTACCTAGGTTCAGCTGCAGACCTATTTTTTGGAACTCGCAGATCAGAGTGCGGAAGTCTGATAGTACAGTGGGTGCATCGCTTCCAAGGGTCCCATCATCCAAATACCAAACATTAAATTTTGAATCTAGAAGCTCGATGACCGGGTGTATAGCAAGGCTGAAGATTGCTGGACCTAGAGGGTCGCCCTGTTGGCAGCCCACTTCGGATGAGATGAGGTGGTCTTTGTAAATGAGTTTGGTGGGGTCGTTGTAACACTGGAGCATAAATGGTAAAATGGCAGGTGCTTTAGATTTAATTTGGGCCAACAAGGCGCCTCGGTCAACTGAGTTGAAAGCGTTTTTGATATCGACCTTCAGAAACACATCATCGCCTTGATTGTGGATAGCTGTCCTGAAAGAGTGAACGGCGGCCTCACAACCTCCTTTGCAGGCAAAACCGAGCTGTTTTGGCTGGAAGTATGACGCGAGGGAAGTTACCGATTTGCAAGCTAGTTTGGCTGTAAGGCGCCGGTATGTGGAGCCGACAGCAATCTCTCTTCCTCAAGGCGCAGAGGTTAGCTCCATACAGAATGTCTACGATATCTGATGCGACCCCTCCACGTAGCATCAGGTTGCACAGATTCGTAAGTTCATGCAGGAGCTTCTCGCCGGCCTCCCCGCAGCAACCGCTGGTGAGGTCCTTCAGATGCTGAGGGGTGAGACCGTCGAGGCCGCCAGCTGAACCCGGAAGAAAGGACATGATGGCTCCGCGTACTTTTTCTTTCGACGTTTGTAGTGGTGGTAATGCGTCATCGGAAACTGTGAAAGGATTGGATTGCGATGGATGTTTGTTTTCCAGGGCGATGAGGGTTTCTGGGCAGTCGGGGGCGACCGTGTCATTGGAAAACAGGAGCCGCGCTGCACCCTTAATGTCTCCCTCACTTATTTTATTTTCCACAGTTTTCACGATGTTATGTTTGACCGTGGAATGTGAAGAAAAATTTGGGTTGAGGTTAATGTCCGAAACACAATTCTTTTTGATTCTTGAAGTGAGGGAGGCATTGTTGAGCGGATCTCTAGTGATATGCAGAAAACGGTAGGGAAAGGTGAGTAGATTTTCCCAGGCTTGCCTCGAGTTCTCCAGCACTGTGTGGCGTATCGTCTCGGCAAGCTTCTGGGCTACAGTCACTCTGGCACCCCTAGGGATCCGTCTTAGAACTGGTATAAAACGTTTAAATTTGGATATTTCTTGCCAGAAATTTGTTTCACAAATTGGGTTCGGAAGTGAATTAGTTATTGGGGGAATGAGTGTTACAAGCTGTTTGTGGCATTTGCCTACGTGGATGTTCAAACCCCGCTGGCTTTTAAAATATCGGGAACAGTGGGAGCATTGCAACAGATTTCCAAAGGACACGGTCGAAATATTAGAGGTCCCTGCATCCTGGCTGCTTGACATAGGTTGGTAAAGATAAACTATAAAAGATAACTTATATAATAGAATAAACTATAGACAAAAAATAAAAAAACTGCTTAACTAATATTAAAAAAAACCTTGAACTATATTATGGTCATTTTCTGGGGGAATGTAGGCTTGAGCGTGGGACAGTTGGCTCACTTTTCGCAAAAAAATTAGCATACGGCTTCTCGGAGTTGCCTCGTTTCTTCCTCTGTTGCGGGCCTTGTTCCTTCCTCCGTCGCGGGTCTTGTCAGTTGTATGGGAGAATTGCTTGGGATATCTACTAACAGTTTGGCCCACTTGGGGCGCTTTAAATTATATTTGGTTCTACTGCAAATACTTAAACATGTATATTTATTTACTTTCGGCGTCACGTAAATTGGTTTTATCGATTTATTTTCAATATTTTGTTCAATTTATTTTAGGGTGACATGACAACGTCAACTTTTTTTTTCTTTTTTTCAACTTTTAAGAAGCTATTATTTAAAAAGTATTTTATACTTTCAGTAGTTGGGAAACAAAAGTTATGACTCTGAAAACATAATAACAGTAAACACTTTTGTGAACGCCGGTTGAAAGAATCGAGGTAGAAAATGTATGGCGATGTGCCAGTTTTCTTTTTACAAAAGTAACGGTCGCATATTGCAGTGATCGGCCGCGGTCGCTTGTGGCTGGTCTGCACTGAGCCACATACATTCAACCCTTTCTAGCGGCGCAACATATTACGTTCTGTGTCGTAATATCGTACGCCTTAAACGACGTAATCTCGCTAATACAAATGTAAAAAATTAAATGGATATAACGATTAAATAAATATAAAACAACGGAGAGAAGCAACATGAAGTTGATTTTATTACGTATTTATATACGTTAATCTTGTGAGTAAGTATTATAAATGCACATGTCTCAATACGTCATTAGGACGTGACAAAAAATGGTAAATTTTTTATTTACGCTTTTGTGCCAAAAATAGCAATTAAATTTGATTTAAACGTTATGCTATGATAGTATAGATATATTATAGATATATTATAGAGATAGTATAGATATGATAGATATTTGTAAGTTTGTTGTACTTACAATATACAGTTTCAGTGATATCTAAATTATAGTTTACATGGGTCGATTGTCGCCGCATGATTTCCGACGCACGGTGAAAATCGACCGTATAAATGACAATTCAACTAGCTTGCATCGTTGCAAGGCAATTTTACCAACAAAAAAGACAAAATCAACCCATATAAATCCCGCATTATACTATAAATAATATATTAAGAATCTGAATCTCGGAAACGGCTACAACAATTTCAATTAGTTATTTCGCTCTTTAATTGTCTGGTTGGTGGTGTCTTGTGTTCAAGTACCCGGTCAGACCCGATATTTTTGTGACAACTTTTTAATTACCTATCGTCATATGTTAATTTTTTGTACTATTAGAATTTCGAGCGAAGCTCGGTATCCCAGGTAATGTAGTGTGTGTCACCTCCCTATATATGGTAATGTAAGTGTATTAAAAATTGAGTTAATATACTATATTCGCGACTACAAGATCTTTGATTGGACTTGCCAAGCCTGCACATTGCATGGCGACACTGCCAGTGCTGCCCCGTGGCAGCGCTGCGCAGATGGTACAGGAACAAATATAATTATTGAAAAGAAGACCATAAAAAGAGATGTGAAGTGTGAACTTTAAATACAATGGAAAATTTGGACATTAAAGTGTAAAAAAAAGAAATATAAAATTATATTTAACGGCAGTTAGGAAATAAATAATGTAGGTTTAAATATATTAACATCGCAGGTAACAGTGCGGTTCGAAATTCCTTCATTTGTGTGTCTGTTGAGCAGTGCAAGGCACGTCTCGACGCGTACTTCGCGCTGGCGATCATTGAGTTCGTGGGGCACCCATTTGTCAAGCTTTTTTACCTTGTCAATTTGACGCAAATGGACCAATATTGTTTTGACGCTAACGTCGAAAGCTGCTGCTAATTCAGCCGTAGATTGTGTATCATCAGCCTCCATAATTGCCTTTAATTCGTCATTGTCGACCAAAGTCTTCGGACGACCGCGAGGTTCATTTTTCAGGTCGAAATTTCCAGAACGGAAGCGAGCAAACCAATAACAGGTGGTACGTTGGTTTGTAGTGTTAGCTCCGTAAACGTCGTTGATGTTGCGTGCCGCTTGTGCCGCGTTGCTGCCACGACGGTACTCATATTCCATAATTACTAGAATTTTTAACGTATCCATGATGACGTTAAAGATTGAAATGCGATGAAAATGTAACACTAATCAATAAACAAATGACTACTTTTGGAAAAAGAATTCCATGTTTTTAAAATAAAATTAATTTGAAATTAGAATTCTTAGCCAAACAAAAATTATCTTGATTTGAAATGGCCATTACTGCAGAACGGCAATTTCATAGGTAAATACCTATTATTATGTGCTGGTTAGTCTTAAAATAGGTCCCGTTATATGTTGTATAAATAAAGTATTGTACTAAATAAGGTACGCGCATGAAGTATAAAAATAAATAAAGTGAAGTACCATAGTAAGAAATATTTTAAAAAGTCGACTATAAATAAAATTATGAAATGATGTATGAGTAAATATTAAACATGAATAATAAAGATTAATTTTACCATGATTATGAAAAAGCATGCATAGTATGAAAATATTTTAAAAAAAGGTAAATAATAATAGGGTACCTGATGATGTAAAATGTAAGTGACTGGCCAGTCCACTAATCAAGTGTATTAGTAAAATAAATGAAAATAATTAAGATTCAAGAAAATGAATATGAAAATGGATTGACTTTATAGTGAAATGGAGATTGTATTTTTTTTTTATCCCAGAGGATATTATTAATAAAATAATTATATTGAGGAAGTATGGTTCTTTTTTGTTTGGAAATGTGAAATATTAAAATTAAATATATATTAATAATAAAATTTGATGTCCTCTGTGGCTCAGTGGTTCAGGGCGTTGGTACTCAAGCCGGGGGTCGCGGGTTCGAATCCCGCCGAAGGAACAAAAAGTTTTTATGTTCCTAGGTCATGGATGTGTATTAAATATGTGTACAATATAATAAAAATCTTAAATATATGTATATTATACAAGTATTAAATATACTTCCCGTTTTCTGGTACCTGTAACACAAGTTCTTCGGATACTTAGCACGGGACCAGATTGACGTGATGTGAAGCGTCCATAGATATTATTATTATTAAAAACATGTAACCATGTAAAAATATCTTAAGTTGAAATTAAGTCATGTATTGTCAACATTCCATGTCACATCACGAATGTAATCAATATCATGTTTTATAAATAAAATAAAAATACCACAGATTTGTATTTATTAAAAAAATTAACAATAAAAAGTAATAAGGGCGTTTTAATATTAAGTTATAATAAGGCAAAAAAAATTGTATCAAATATTTTTTTATACCTCCCCCATATTTTTTTTAAAAAAAAAAAATATGGGGGAGGTGTAGTGTGTGTTATCACCTTCCTATATATTGTAATGTAAGTGTATTAAACAGTAAGTTAATAAACGATATTTACGAATACAAGATCTTTGATTGGACTCATTTTTCTCACTCATTGGACCCAAGTCTGCACATTGCAGTACTTTTCTTTAGAACCAAGGCGAAAATAAAATAAAAAAATAATTTTATGTCATTTTCCTTAATAGGTATTATGTGAAAACTTCTTTTCTATGACTTTTCTGTGTGACAGATTTATGTCGATATTAACCTACGCTTAACTGAAATTGATAGCGGAAAATAAAAGGACCCTTTTCGTTAGCCGCACTCGTCCTGGACCCTTTTAAGGGTCATTTATATTATGACAGTTTTGTCATAATATAAATGACCCTTACAGGTTATTAGCATATTTAAGGATGCCAATGCGCGGACATTATCCGCATTGAGTAATCCTACTACTACTATTATAAATGTGAAAGTTTGTGAGGATGGATGGATGTATGGATGGATGCATGTATGGATGCATTTTTGTTACTTTTTCACGCAAAAATTACTGAACGGATTTTGATGAAATTTGGCAAGCTAGTAGTTTAGGCTCTGGATTAAAACATACGCTACTTTTTATCCCAGAAAAGTACAGTGTTCCCGCGGGATACCCTATAGTATATTTATGCTAGCGGAGCCGCGGGAAACAGCTAGTATTAAATATATTTCTGTAAATATATTTAAATTTTTTATGACATGATTTACACATCCATGACATAGGAACACAGAAAACTTTTTGTTCCCTGGCGGGATTCGAACCCACGACCTCAGGATGGAGTGCCAACGCGCTAACAACTGAGCCACAGAGGTCGTCAAATATTTATTTTATTCTGTGAAAAATTTAACAGTGTAGCTATCACAGCTCACGAGATACAGCCTGGAGACAAACAGACAGACAAACAGACGGACGGACGCACAACGAAGTCTCAGTAATAGAGTCCCAGTTTTACCAGTTGGGTACTTACGGAGTCCTAAAAATCGAAAAACGTAAAAGAAATAATACAAAAGCTATATTTATAAGAATATTAACGTGTATTACGGCACTACGTGACAGATCACGCGTTTTTTTACCCCATCCGTCAGAGACCCAATATACCCTAACGGGTTATGGGTATATACGTTATGGGTTATGGGTTATGGGTATATTCGGGTAACGAGGCTCTTGATCGCGCAGATCCATCTTATACCGTGAGGTGTGATCCGAATCACAATCCGCGGGTAAATTATATTAAAATTTCGAATGCTCCACTCAACGTTGATTTATGCGTGTTATTGTTTTCAAACGCAAGTTCACAGTTCATGTGTTGTACCAATACCCAAGGAGTTAAAGTATATTAGCAGTCGGTGTTGGTTTAACTCATAGTTAAATATACGAGGCATGTTGAGTCAAAAACTGGCCTCACTTAAATGGCCATTTTGCCATTTGAGGTATGGTGAAATCAAGATCGTGTAACTTTGATTTGTTCTGTCAAATGTACATCATAGCCTGTCTTTAGTTTTGAAATGTTTGGTTGTACCTAAATTGAGACCTTACATTGGATTATTTAAGGTACAGAACGGCTACAGCTTCATAGCACAGCTTATGAGCTGTAAATATTTTGGATATTTAAATTACAATGAAAATATTCAATTAATTAGAAATAGACAGAAGAGACAAAAACACCTGGAACAAATATTGGGCTCTCTAATAACTATACTATAAATACCCGACTACCAGTAAGAGAAGAAACATTTCTTATCCCACATGCTAACACTTTTGTGTTCCATAAAGTCGTAATTCCAACGTCGTAAAATGGACTTGAAAGGATCGTCAACGCCAAGAAAACCTTAGAAAAAAACGAAAAAACATGAATTTGCTTTCACTTTCACTCTTATGATTTTTTGCCATTGATGTTTTATGAGACAGATAGCTTACGGTTTCGTTTTTAGTACTCCTTCCAGGTTTTATTCTTCTTCCTAGATTGGGCTTTAAAATGTGTTTTCAAAAGCAAACTTCCGACACAAAACTAAAGCTTGCTTACGTCACTGCCTCTCCTACGTTAGTCAAAATTTGACACTGACCAAGAGAAATATGGAAAAAGTAAGAGTATGTCAATCAGGTAAAGAAAGAAGATTCCTAGGACATGAACTACAAGATATGATAAAAAATAGTCACATATTGATTTCTTAGGTTTACGCGAATATTGTTCATTGTTTTAAACACTTACGGATTGTGTCGCGGTGCACTTTTCTTTTTCCGACGTTTCGGCTACTTTCCAGCAGCCGTGGTGACGGGAGGACCAGTCCAAGTGTTTAAAACAACAAAATATAGTCATATGAGAAAGGTGACAAAAGCAAAAACGCAGTAAAAAGAATTTGGAGACTTAAATGGAAATATAGGACATCCCTGCTAATAATGTGAATGTAAGTTTGTTTGTTACGCTTTCACGCGAAAACTACTGACCGGATTTTGATGAAATTCGGTATGGTAGTAGTTTAGACTCTGGATTAAAACACTTTTTATCCCGGAAAAGTACAGTGTCCCCGCGGGATACTCCATAGTATATTTACGCGTGCGGAGCCGCGGGAGACAGCTATTATGTAATAAGTGAAAGATGATAGACGGACAAAAGTTCTAACGAACGGGGCCTTTAGTCAAGATGCATTAGATAATTTCGACAACGAAGTTTGAAATCAAAAATGTGTGGGATTTGACATAATGTAAGTGACATGTCGCTTGCGATGCCTTATGTCAAATTCCATTAATGCTTCTGATCAAGACTAAAAACCAGGAAAAGTATTTGTATTGTTTTCTTGGATATTACAAAAAGCAGTGACATAACATTGTATAACATTGTTTAGCACGATAACATTTTTAACCCCCGACGAAAATAGAGGGGTGTTATAAGTTTGACGAGTCTGTGTCTATGTGTGTGTCTGACCGTGGCATGGTAGCTCCCAAACGGATAAACCGATTCTGATCTACTTTTTTGTTTGTAAGCTATCATGATCGAAAGTTTTTTTAGCTACCATTCATCACCATCAGCTCGCTTTACATTTCGTGGGTAACTTAAATCTTTTAATTTTGTTTATAATATTAAATGGAATGTAACATTTTCTTTCGGTACGTTATAACTTCAATTACTTCATTGTTTACTAAAATCGTTCACTGTTTAATAAATCCATGGATATAAAAACTGGGACAGAAATACAATACGCCGTCGCATCATTAGGCCCCTATTGTTTCGACTGGGCCACTGACGAAAAATGGCCCTCAAATTGCTCGTTCTTAACCCTAAAGCGACGACAATTTAGGGGTAATTCTGTGAAATTAGCCGCAAAAAGTATCTTCTAAGCAAATGATAATAACAGTTGGCAACATACAATCCCTTAGCGGGGAAATAACGGGAAAATGTATTTTTGGTTAAGCAGAGATGGCATCTGTTATATAAAACCATTATATCTTGTGTTTACGTGCATCATCACCATCATAATCATCATCAGTAACCTCTTTTCAAATCCAATTTAATATTTTTGTAGAGAAATATTTTTTTGCAAGACAAAGACAAGGACACTAATATAATGCTACCAATATAATGTCACTTACTTATTTACCACAATTCAAATAATGTACAGTAGCGGAACTCAGCCGTGTCCTTGAAATTGTTACTTACGATTGAGCGTGACCGAGCGGAGCGCTAGCTGACGCGTCTACAAAGAAGGCGTTGACAGTGCGCAAGCGTCGCGGCACAACTAACTAAAACTCGTTAGTCGTTCGATGCGACAAGTTTGTTGGTTATCGGTGCAGCGCTCGGCGTGACACTCCATGATTCTGCTATTTGAGGTTTCTTTAGCGGCCGTGTAAATGCCGCGTATGCGTGCTGCTCCGATTCGGGTGGTCTAGTATATATTTACATTATGATGGATGGATGGTGATGGTTTATGGTACACTATTTATATTTTGTATTTACCGTGCAATAAAGAATGAATAAATAGGCTGGTTTTGTTTTGACTTGTCTGTTCCACTTTGCAATTGGTGCCTTTAATTTTTTGCAGTGTTGACACAGGGGTGACACCTCTACAAATGATAGCTCTAGCATCAGCGAATGTCAACCATGTTGACGTAAGCCTTATGTTGACTTCAAAATATTTTTAAACGTCGCATCAGACAAATCATCAAAGATTTCAAAAGTAAGTAAAGACTATGAGGTACATTTGACAGAATAAATATTCGTACAAGAAAAAGTTACGTCATCTTGGTTTTCACCTATACCTCAAATATCAGGCATCTTGATTTCACCATACTTCAAATGTCAAAATGGCCCCAACAACTCGAAAAGTGGAGCCGTTTAAGTGGTACAGTACAGTTGTTGCCTCAACATACCTCGTCTATAATATATACGTGTATGCAAATCATATATATTATAAAATTATATTGTCAATTGGGTATTTTCGAAATTAAATTAAGAAATAATTAGGTATTACATTTACTATATTATATTGTATTAGGTACAACTTAATAAAAGTAAAAGAAGTAGGATTTTATCTGTTTTAAAAGATTATGAAATATTTTTAAAACATACATAATTAGTTTACTTACATCAAATACAAAAAGATTTACTATGGTATGTATCAACATAAACACACAAAATTACGAGATATCAGAAATTTTGTGTATATGGCCATACATTTCGTAGCAACATTACTAGCGTGTGACGTCACCTACTAGTACGACTTTTATATCGGGCGTTTTCACGAGACTCACAATAGTGCTTCAAACAATCCGCAATATCTTTGAAAATGTTGATTTTTATTATACTATTTCTTTTGTAAACTGTCTTATTTTTCAGAGCACTATTCATTTATGTAATAAAAAAAAATACAAGAAAATACCGTATTATGTCAAAGCACAAAACGACCAGTGGCTAGCCCCGTGAGCCATAGTCCAGGCTATGAAAAAGTTCCAACCCGCCCGCCTTCGCATTCGCCCAGCCACGCACACACAGCCGCGAGTGTCATTCGTGTAAATCGGTGGAATGATGATTCTTTATGTTAGTAACATATATTCTTTGGTGTTGGTAAATTATTTATGTAGCTTGTTCATAGCTAATTAAGACAAAAATACTTCTGTCGGGTCTAACTTCGGGTCAGCTAGTTGGAAAAGTTTTTAGTGTTTTCTATTGTGGGTAGGTAACATGATAGGAAGCATGGTTGGAGAGACCAATAGTTTCGATACTAGCTGCGAAAGTATAGTTAGAAAAGTGTTAAAAACCCCTTATTTAAATAGTTGTGAAAATGAAAAAAATATATAATTGAATTCATCTGTCACAACCTGTCAGGAAACTTATTTGTGAAAACGAAACAAATATTTGACGTTTTTTAAAAAGTGATTACGGATAAAATTTGATAAAGCACTTCCTTCGATCATTCCACGAAATTTATTTATGGAATCGGAAGTTAAGTTAAATCAATATGGCCGTCGTCTTGTTAATATTAAACGTATATCGATTAATTTAAAAATTAGGGAATTATTTTGATTAAAGTAACGAAGTCACAATAAAAGTCTATTCATTGGCATACCATAAAAGGATTTTTAACTTAGGCTACAATTACTTCCTGATTATAATTTGCCAGCATAAACTAATATACCTTGACAATCGAGCTTTGCTCGGAGCTCTAGTAGATTTAAAAAAAAATAAAGAAAGGAATCACAAAAATATTTTATCGGGGTTCGAACCCACCACATTCCGAATTTCCAAACAATGCAAAAATGAACCAAACTGGCAATCAGACGGACATTATAGAGATTATCGAAATTATTGATATATATTATTGCACGACCAGAGAAAAAACATATATAACTTGAAAATGTGCAGTTTCCCAGGGTACACAACCTAGCTAGACCAATTTTTCTCCCCCAAAACTCCCTGCATACTAAATGTCATGTAAATACTTGCAGCCGTTGCTAAGATTACGATTATATATATACAAGATTGTCTCTTTTAAAGTATAAGATAAGGCTCGCATTGCACTTGTAACTTCTCTTCTTTTCTGGGTATCTATGAGCTACTAGGGTCGCTTGCCATCAGCCGATCCGACAGCCCATTTGCTTCTTATTAAGATGCTCGCTGTCTTTCGCTAGTACAAAACTTAATATTAACATTTTTGCATCTTTTGTGTTTTTAGAATTCAATGTAAGTAAATACGAGTTCCATGAAAATATAATAGAAATTACATTTATAATTAAATAGATCCTGGAGTATATATCTCATCTTGTCATCTATAGTCTATACAATAATAAAATTGAAGTCTATGTTTCTAATTTTAAATTTACAGCTTTTCACTTCATGCATAATATGAAAGTATATGCGGAACTTGTAATAAAAAATCAATAAATTCCACTGGATAGATGATGTTTTAAGGAGTATCTTAGGCTAATTTTATCTTAGAGTTCCGATGAAAAAAATAGGTTTCGTTTCCGTTAGTTCTACGCAAACGAGGTTGCGAGCACCAGCTAGTCTTATAAGGCTGGGACTGTATGATCCGGAATCCGGAGGGCCCGGGAAAATTCAAACACTGAAAATAGAACGCTGCGATAATACAATAGTTGGAAATGGAAGTGTCAAGTGTCACGTATGACATTGACGTTAGACTCAACACTTGTGTATTCGATTTTCAGCTCTACTGTATAAAACCAGAGTTCTATTTTCAATGCTCTGAATTTTCCCCCGGCCTTCCGGGTTCCGGATCATATAGTCCATGCTTAATAGGAACCTAGTGCAGTGTGCAGTAATAAACAGTTTCACCTTTGTGGTAGTGATAAGTTGTAGAGTTCTAATGAATAGCTTCCCAACGAGATGCACTGGTCATAGTCTGGAGACTGGAGGTTCACAAAGGGCAAAGTAATATTATTACTTGTCGCAGAACGCGACGTAGTGGCCACTAACTTTATTAATATAGAAAACGTAATTCTGGAGTAGTTCTGTAATAGTAGCTTTACAATATTATGTAGTAATGTTATGTTAAGTAATATTTAAATCTACCCGTATATAATTTTTTAACCTTTAAATAATCCTAATCTTCTTCTTTTTATTTCTTATCTCTTATATAAAAATAGATTGCAATTCCAATGTCTCGCTAAAACTCGCGAGAGGCTGGACTAATTTTGATCTTGAAATAATTGTGGAAGTTCAGGAAAGATTAACACAGGGAAAAATATCATTGTCATTTTGATGTCAAAGAGACAACATCGTCGTAAAATTGTAAAAATTATATTTAAATATATTAAATATAATTCTAATCGACAATAAACTCACAGAATTCTGTAAATAAAACGAATACTAAATTGTACCCTCGATATATTTACAATTATAATTACAATTAAACATGAATGGAATGTCAAAAGTGCAAAAATATCTTACCAAAGACCTTACGCGTTTTATATATCAAGGCCCTGAAATATTAACTGTAAATAATTTCATAATACGCAAAAAAAAACGACAAAATCACCGATCGCTGCAAGCAACGATATTGCGTTTCAAGGACGGGACATCACTGAAGGGCACTTGAGACAGAATAATGTGATATGTGTCTCAGGCGATCAACAAATGACCAACTTATCAGTAGGAATTCATTACAAGTTTTGCAATTAAAAATACTTGCACAATACCTATTATAGTGTACATGGATTCGTTAAGCCTTATGCTACAGGTTATAAGATATTACAGTATTGTAATTACTTGTGTGAATCGAATTTATTTAAAAAAATAGCATAATTATTATTGGTTTTGGTAGCAATGACAAAAATCCCTATAGACTGTTTACTGATATTTGTAATATCCTTAGCAAACTACAAAATGTGCAAGTGTTTATAGTAGGAGTAGAATAATTATAATCGTTACCTTAATACAAATTTTCTCAATAATACAATTTATTCAATACTTAAGAATTATGACAACTGTTATTATATTCATCCTGACATAAAACCTATTGTAAATTCAACGTATAGTTATAATTATGATAACCACTTCTTACATAAAATATGCTCAGATATTCAGTGTATATTAATTAAAAACAAAAAATAAAAAATCTGATATGATATACAAAAGGCCCTAGTAACACGATACAAAAATATAGGCAAAGTACGTGGAACGATAAATATTTAGTATTAACCCCAGATCACTAACCTTATTTTTCGACGACTAATATTAACCACCGACGCTTCAACTACGGTATTTAATAATGGATGTTAAAGGATGCTATTTAAATAAAAGGTATTGTACATGTGAAGAAAACGAATAAATAGATAAATACCTGCATAGTTTTATATTCACAACATTACTACATTTAGCTCTACCATTCTCAACATCACATCTGCCTAAGTGACACCAGCCTTCATATGTCATATATACGTTAAACATTCTGCCCACCATGAATATATTATAAAATATATTCTTAACAATATGTACGTTAGAATCTTAGACTGAAACTACTGGGATAATTACAACATTATAAAACAATTACAAAATGAATATCCACCTATAACTATAAAATGTTCTAATTAACGCTGAGCACAACTCAAAGACAAACAAGAAAATAATATAAAAATATAACAAACTAAACAATAGGTAACAAACACTATAACTTAACATACAAGGCAAGAAAAATAATATAAGTTCTTTCTAACATAACAATTTTTTATTTATTTATAAAATCTCCCTTAAACTCATTAAATATTACCCGGCCTTAAGTTTTTTCATACGGCTTATAGTATAATAGTTGAACTAGAAGCAATAATAACTTAAAGCCGATTTTATGCAAGAGCGTGTCTGTTGTTTTCAAAATAACACTGGTTGCAAAGAATAGACAAACTCGGTAGGAATAAAAAATACAAACTTGGCATAAACAAAGCAATTTGAAAATGGAATCGTTTATGGAATAGTTAGAGACACTTGTCAATTCCAGCGACTACGTCCGCATTTAATTGCATAACATTTGTGAACTGAATAAAACTTTGCTCTTCGATATTCTGACCAGGAGTTAATATTATTTTATCAGTTTTTAAATATAATGTATTTGATAACTTTAGAGATAACGATAAACTGAAAATATTATTCTGTACGCAAACTGGGTAATTAGCTGCTTTCGATTCGGGCTAAGCTGTACAATATATTCAATTCAAAGTAATTTATTTGCCAAGAATATGGTACAGTAGGTGTTTACATATTTTATTAAGTTCGACATAATATTCAACTACATAAATAGTGTGCAAATATTTTCAGTTTTTCATAGTAATTTAAAAGTTATTTTAGATTATAATATTCAATAGATTAGAAATGGTTGTTATAATTACATTAACTAATAATATAATCAAAATTATAAACACGTCAAAATAAAAGGTCAGATTTAACAATAAGATACAAATTAAATTAATAAAGTTTAATGTTATGTATTTTTTTTAACGTTTGAATGTTACATTATATGCGTTCGATGTAACTGGCATTGGAAATACATCTAATGCACTTAATTTCTAAAGTAAGGCCAACCAGACGAGATAAAGAATGTAAACAAATTTTCAGGGGTTCAAAACATTTTTATTTGAATAAATTATTATAAAGTTCGAATTTTAATCGCTGTCGTCTGTACTAGACAAAGATGATTCGTCGGAAGAGTCCGAGTCAGCTGAGTTTATGATAAACTATCTATTGTATTATCAATCATGTTGTAAATATTGCTATAAAAATTGTCCTCGACTTTTATTACATGATCCACACAATTTCGCCATTTATCAGCAGATACACGTTGGATCCCCTCTTGTAACAGTTTTTTCACATCTTCAAATTTAAATGTAGTATTATTGCGAGCTACGTGTCCCTTTATGTCAGCCCATACGAGTTCAATGGGATTGAGCTCGCAATGATAAGGTGGCAGTCTTAGGACTTCCACCTTAAATTTTTTGGCGAGCTCATCCACAGCGTATCTTTGGTAGTTCGCCTTTACGTCATTCACTTTCTTTAAAAGTTCTGCCTTTACGTCTTTTTCATCATAGCTTAGTTCTTTATTACGCAGCCATTCTTGAATACTTGCTTTTCTCCATGCTCTGGTGGGTGTTTTTTCTTGGCGTCTTGAGTTGTAAGGAGCATTGTCCAGTACCACTACAGCATATTCACCAAGTTTTGGTAAAATATTCTCAAACCACTGCTCAAAGCGGTTCGCGTCCATTGACTCGTGGTAATCACCTGTGTTTTTTGACTCAAATACATCATCAGCCCCCTCTGTGAAACCATTTTCATTTCCCATATGCACCAGAATCAGTCGTCTGCCCTTTGAAGTAGGGTTCTTTGCACCCGTACTCAGTCCCTCCATAAAAGCTTGCCGTTTTGAAGTTATTGTAGTATCCACGTAAGTTTTTGAAACAGTGTGCCCTGAAAACGAAATAAGTTTTACATTACCAGTGATATGCACTGCCGAAAATTCTAATTATTTTAGTAAGTCATCTTCTTATTTTGTGGGCTGCAAGGCTTATCGATTCCAGAAACCCAACGAGAGAACAACAAATAAAGTGACTTTTTAGTATGTGTGTCCCCTGCGGGAACCGAACCCGCGACCTCCAGATTAAGAGCCCACGCTCAGCCCACTTCGCAACGGAGGCAGTAAGTAAAGTAAGGGCAAAAGCTAGTATTTATTATATAATAAAGGCAAAATTATTTGACAAACCTGCATTTACCCATGTTTCATCCATATAGAATATAGAGCGATTCTCCGTTCGGTATTTTTAAATCTTTCTTAAGTAATTCATTCGCCACAGTATAATGTCGTCTCTGTCTATTAAAGCATTGTTTCTTTGTCGTTTTATATACTTAAATTTTAAATGTTTAAGTATTTTCTGAAATGTCGATTTCTTAAAGTTAGGTAATTCTTCATCATCATTGACAGCTTGGAGTACTTTTTTTTAATGTAGGTAATTCGCTTTTCAGATAAAAGCTAACTTTCTTTCGTATGGCCTGTTTATCAAACTCGTCCACTTTTTCCGAGAATGTGACCCTTTTTTTGGTTGTTGATGGGCTTTGTACATTCCCAGTTGTTGCATATTCTTTTATAATTCTATATACGGAAGCGACACCGATGCCCAAAATGCTCGCTGTTTTCTCCATTATACTTGTTTTGTACGGATATTCATCAGTAGGCCAAGTTTGCTTCACGTATTTGTGCACATTAACGACCATTCCTTTTTCAATAGATGTAAAATACGTCCGCTGTAAATAAAAAAAATGTGAGGAATGGTAAATTTTAGACTATTTTCTTATTATTATATAAAAAGAATCTTTTTTGGTCTGGAACCATAAAAATCAAAATTATGGTAATGGTTCAAGTTCAAATAAATTAATAAATTAACTTACCTTTTGACGCTTTTTGCGTGGTGAATTGATTTCTTTCAAAGGTTGTCTAGAGCCGCCAGGCTGTGATTCCATAATTAAAATTAACAACTAAGCACTCACAATAACAGCAAAAATCAAAAATAAAACTAACCGAAACGGAATAATAACAACAAAAAACCAAGTAAATACGGAGACGAAAAAATATGTATCACTTCGAAAGCAATCCAAACAGGAATGAACTTGTTCACAATTGTTTGGGGGACCAAATGTTGACAACTGCGGCACTGGCCGCTTTCCTGTACCACGAAACACGCTACGACAGATTTCGTCGACCAACTGACGTCATTATTGCATACGAGTGATAAGGACATATATAATATTAACTCACTTTCATAATGCAACTCAGTAGCGGTCCGTTTCTTTACGTTTTTTATCTCGTCTCGTTGGCCTTACTTTAGTCTAAATACTCTTATTAGGTCTACCAAATTTCCACATATAATCAAACCGTCTCGTAGTACGGAGGCGACATAACCATGATATGAAAAGAGTGATGCCGCCGTACTTACAGTATTTTTCATATTTTTTGGTATAAATCTTCCAAGTTTTATACAAAATTTGTTTATAATATGTTCTTTCCAGTTACATAAATTATCGACAGTGATGCCAAGAAATACAAAAGATTCTACTACCTCTATATAAGAATTTTATAACATACTTTAAATTATTGTTTTGTGATTGTTTTCGACGGTTTTATTATTGAGTATTTCAGAGCCTTTGGGAATATACCTTGGTACATTGATAGGTTGATTATGTGAGGAAGTGGTTTAGCAATGAAATTTTTACAACATTTCTTATGTTAGTCTTAATTTCATCGTATCCTGTTGAATTTGAGTTTTTTAATCCGTCTATAAAGCCATCTTGCGTCGGATATTGGTGTCAAGTAATTTGTTTTAATATTATTATTAACGTTATTATATAATTTAAAATGAGTTTTAGTATTATTATTTTTATTATTTAAATTAATGTCAGTAGAATTTATATTATAACTAGCTGTTGCCCGCGGCTCCGCCCGCGTAAATACAGTATCCCTCAGGAACACTGTACTACTGAGTTACTGAGTAACAAAGATCCATCCATCCTCACAAACTTTCACATTGATTATAATATTAGTAGGATTATTATTTGTCATATCGATAAAAAATGAATTAAAGGTCTTAGCAATATCAATAGGACTGGTAATCACTTCATCGTCCATGACTATTTTAGATATTATATTGTGAGTATAACCGTCTGAGTTGCCGTTGCATTTTTTTGTTATATTCCACCTAGCTTTAGCGAGGTTTTTTGATTGTAGAATATATTTATAGTTATTTAATTTTTGAGACTGCAATATACATTTATTTTGAATCATAGAATACCTTTTGTATTGCAATTTATTTCAATGTCAGCATTTTTTGAGACCCTTAGTTATCCATTTCTTTTTGGTAGGCTTGTAAACTTTTTTGTCTGTTATAATCGGGAAGCATAAATAATAATATACCTTAAAATATTCATAAAACAACCATACGACTTGTTCTGGATTTTGTTCGCGTAGAACGTGGCAAAATGATAGAGACTTCAAGCATTCTATTCTAGTTCGGAGTTGTTAATAATAATAATAATAATGTTATCATTTTAGGAGATTTCAATTTGTTTTCGTGCAATACTAGTATTAGTAATTGATGGTTATGAGTATTTTGCGGCCTACTGCGAAGTGGTTCAATGTAACAGCGTACCTAATTGTAATGCCAGGCAATTAGATTTAGTATTGAGCGGGCGCAGTGGCGTGACGGTCTGTGCCGAGACGGAGGGCCTGAAGCCAGTGTACCCCTACCACCCGCCGCTCGCAGTCGCCGTCGTCCTATCCGTGTTCCCCGCTCCCCCTGCATCCGCTCCGCTGACCGATGAGAATAATCAAAGTCCCGTGTTATTTAAACAGTGGAACTTCGCGAAAGTTGATTTTTTTCCAAATGTATAACCTTTTATCTACAATAGACTGGAATGACATCTACAGTATTGATGATCCCGACTTAGCTTTAAATTTTCTTTATAATAAAATAACAGAGACATTAGACACACGCAAAGGGTAAAGCACGTAGGGAAGCTAGTGACTACCGACCTGTGACTATTCTTTCTGCACCCGCAAAAGTTTTCGAGGCGCCTATACACAGTGATTTGTATGCACAGGTTCGTAGGCACTTGTCTGAAACACAGCATGGTTTCCGCCCAGGAAAAAGTACGACAGGAAATCTACTTCATCTGATGCTCACTATGATCCCAGCAGTCGATGCAGTGGATGTCGCATACTTGGATTTCCGGAAGGCTTTTGACACAGTCGACAATGACGTCTTACTTCGTTAGCTGGCCAATATGGGTTTTACTCCTCGCACGCTAAAGTTCTTCGCAAGTTACCTGCGCGATAGGCGTCAATTTGTGGACTGTGGCGGATGCCACTCTGAGCCTTATTATACGTTCTCTGGCGTCAGTCAAGGAAGTAACTTGGGACCATTTCTTTTCCTAATAATGATTAATTACCTACCAGAAACAATCAAGGAGTGCCTATCACTGTTGTTTGCCGATGACCTAAAACTTATCAAAGTCATTAAAAACAAAGCCACAGATCATTACGCTTCCAGCGGGACTTATATAGGGTTATAGATTGGAGTATAAAAAACAAATTATACTTCAATGTAAAAAAAATGTTAAGTATTATCCTTCACGCGCGCACGCACCCCGAGTATCCACGAGCACCACATGAAGGGGCGGACCATACAGCGTGTTACAGAGGTAAGGGATTTGGATGTCAACATCACTGTAGATCTTAAGTTTAGAAAATACGTGACCGAGGTATGCAAAAAAGCTTACCGTAATTTAGGATTCGTTCTACTCCAGACTACAGAGTTTACCAATATCAAAGCCTTAAAAGCTTTATATGAGGCACTAGTCAAGAGTCATCTAGAACGTAATGCGGTTAATTGGAGTCCAAATAAAGCTTGTTACATATGTACCCCCTATGTAATATGGACTTAGCACCAAATTGCCGAATACCATTATATGGGAATCATCATCATCGGTCAGTTGCAGTCGAAGATGCTCTTGGACTATAATTAATATATAAAATATAATAATTGAAGCCACCTCTTGGACTATAAAGAAAATACATGTCGTGCAATTTCTTCATAAATAACGAAAGAAATCGTCATATACTGGAAATGCTGTCGCCGCATCATCGCGGTGGTCTCAACTCCGTGGGACCGTGAATTTGGAGTTAAGTTAGACACTTCAGATTTTACATCGGTCCAAGTCGGTAGTCTTAATTTAGTTATAATTCTTGAGTTTAGATCCAACATAGATCTGATTCATTTTAGTTAAGTTTAAATGTAACAATAGTTTGCAATTTTTAACTTCAATAAATATTAAAAAAAAAATCGTTTTTTTGGAACTCTCGATAGACAACACTATAAGTAGCTAAGTACAAAACAATATTGGAAAAAATTCAAAATAAATTTGTAAGATTTTTATACTTTAAATTATACAAAGTAAATCCGGGATATCCTTTATTATATCAAACATTATTTGTGCTTGGCATGGTAGGATACCATAAACTGGAAGCTAGAAGAGAAGTAATTTTTTTTTTGTTGGGTCCATCTCTGGGCCTACTTGTTCCCCCAACTACGAGGTCAGGACAATTGTTTACTCATTACATTGCAACATTTATTGTTTTTATTTACTTTGTACACTTATCATCCTATCTTTTACTTTTATTTCTAACAAATTTTACTGTTTCTTTCTATATTGGTGGCTACTAATTCCTCTATTACCTCCGTTACAATTTAATTTTTTATATTTCCATTTTACATCTTAGTGTCTATTATATCATTTTAATCTTCATATTACATTTCTTTTACATCACTGTTACAATTTCATTTTTACATTTCCATTTTACATCTTAGTGTCTATTACATCATTTAAATCTTCATATTACATTTCTTTTACATCACTGTTACAATCTCATTTTTACATTTCCATTTTACATCTTAGTGTCTATTACATTATTTTATTATATTTCTTTTACATCATTACATTAGATCATTATTTTACTTGTAACTTTACATTTTATGATACTTCTGATTCCCACTTCTGCTCAAAACCTGACAGCATTCAGCATTCATGATTATCAACTTTTATTTTCGCTTATTACATAATTATTCATTTTCTATTTCATTTACATTATTCCTTATTATTAATATTATTAATTTTAATTTAATCTTTAACAATAATTTCTTTTTATTTCTATTTCTAATAGCTTTTTTATAATTTATACTACAATTCAATTTACAAATTACAATTCAATTTTTTATTTACTCCATTCTTATAATTATACTATTTTATCTTTTCGTCATTTTCAGTCGGAATGTCCACCCGAAATAGTTTTGCATCAAATTATGAGTCATAATATTTTTTGCAATTGTGCCACTACCAGTGCGCGAGCATGTGGTAATGGTACCAGCTTACAATTGGTTCTGGGACTAGTTGGTATTAGTCATAGTGTATTGTTGTTATATTTATTATTATACGGGGATCGTGCTTCTAGACTGTTACGCCAACTAGTGTCAAGTATCCAAAACAGTTGGGATCATGTATTTAACGTAAACAAATGTGATTTACTTTTTAATAATTATAAATAAAATATATTTAATTTTTTAAAATAATGCCAGCTTCGAGAAAAAATTGTTGTATTCTTGGATGTAATAATACATCACGTCGAGAACGTGGATTCAGTGTGGAAGTGAAATTTTATAAATTTCCAGAGAGCGTGTTAGGAGCCTCATGAAAAATAGTAAAACGTAAACAGTGGATAAATGCAGTGAAAAATTACTGTAAGTACAATATTAATTAAAAGTTTTAAAAATGAACTGCACCATTCAGTAAAATTATAACATTTAAATACGACATGTAAAAATTGATCATTTAATTGATGAAATTTCAAATATTCGTGACAGTTATCTTATAGTTATGACTTAACCTTTTAATTATTTTCTTTGATTTCAGAGAAAATCCAAAAGACTGGTATAAATACCCCAGATAAAAATTCAAGTCGAAAACAAAAATGCTATTTTTATCATGCCTCCTTTTGGCCACAAAGATCAATTCAGTTGAATGAAGAAGTTGACGAAAGATACAACATTGCTTCTGTGAGGATACATATAAAATGAGTAAATCAACGAATTAAGGACTTTAGAATTCTATCAAAAGTTAACCTAATTCATTATTTCCTCGTATTCATGAAATTGTTTTTGTAATTTGTGCTTTGGTAAATGTACAGAAGCCATTGTTTAAAGAAAAAGAAGTTGACAAACAAGCCTTTTTCAAATAATTGTAAAAACTGAAGAAAATTTCTAATTGTATTAAATAAAATCGAATTATTTGTTTATAAAAAAGAAAGGTTTTATTTTCTTAAATAATTTCAAATTTAATGTTTATTATTTCTTTGTTTTATAATAAATCTGACATAAGGCAAGTACAGACTCATAAATGACAAATATTTTCATATTATATTATTTGCTTGTAATATTAAATATTTTTAACAAAGATAACATTTATAAAACTTTTCGTAATGAAATAGTACAAAAAATAATTTCTTACGATTTGTATAAAATTAGGATAATAATAAAAATAATTTTAGGCAACTTTAAAATCTCAACAGTCTTGGAGATAACAAGTACTATAACATTTTCTCAATACCGCACATTTGGTCGATTGCTAAATTATTCTTAGGTCATTTTATAATTAATATCTAAAAAGTAATGTACTAATGATAATCATAAATGTATTGTTAGTTGAGTCTTTGGCGTATAATTTTTGTATGTATTGGGTAAATAAAACTTTTCAAGATGAGGTATTAAGTTATTCAACAATTTGATTTGAATAATTTTTTGCCTTTCTCATCGTTCTGGCCATGTATTATATTATTGACTATTGCTTTAAATCCATATTTTATTATTTTTTCCATTGTTATAACTTTTTTTTAATGTTATTAAATATTTGTTTTGATCCCACTATGTTCACCAATGAAACACCAGAGAGCGCTCACTTCGACAGTAGAGCTGCCTCTATATTTCACGCACGATCCCTATTATGTTATTATTATTTTTGCTTTTTACTACATTTTTTTTGTGCTTGGCATGGTAGGATACCATAAACTGGAAGCTAGAAGAGAAGTAATGTTAGCGGCATACACGTAAACTTTTAAGCGGAAAAGTTAATAATCCAGATATTCTTGGAGAAATTAAATTATGTGTGGCGGATAAATACATGAGGTGACGGCGGCAGCCGCAGCTGTTAGCAGTGCCGGCAGCACGCACCAACCTCCTGCAGCAGGCGCCACTGACGCGCGCGCTACGCACGCTCAACGCGGTAGCCCAGCTGGTCGACGTGTTTAACTAGACATTGAACGACCACACAAAGGCAGCATATAATATTGTATGTTATAAGTTAAAAATGTAATAATCCAAATATTTGAGTTTGATAATAGATATTATGTAAGAAAGGTTATTTATTTTTTGTTATTATGGTTTTTAAGATGTAAAATGATAGAAATTAATAATATGGATACTTGTCTATCGCATCAGGATAAGGCCTGTTAAGATAGATTTAAGGTTCAATAAATAAATAAATAAATAAAATAAATACATAGTTTGTGCCGCAAATGTTACTACAAATTTGGTCTATACAGGATGATTTGCACGTTGGGTAAGTATGTTACTTATATACTAGTAAAGTTATGATTGTATAGAATAACAATTAAAACTCTTTTTGCAGGCGTATCTTTTAGCATGTCTATATATTCCAATCACCACACATTATAATTTGACTGCATTTTTACGACTTAGACAATTATTGCGCTCTATCACTTAGCGATGCTTATGTCAAATCCCATATATTTCTGTTTTCAAATTTCGTCGTCGTAATTATCGATGGCATCTTGCCTAAAGGCTCTGAACCTCAAATCTCGTATTTAACTTATACTTTAAATTTATTTTAAATGAATTATAAATTTGAAGTTTTTTTGAAGTTTGGACCAATCAAAACCCGTTAAAGGTTGGTTTGACGTTTACGAGAATACCCTTTTGCTGTTTACTGCCTCCAGTGGTCCAGTGATTTAGAGATTGGCAGTAGACTCAGAGGTCGTGGGTTCGATACCGCATTGGAACAACAAAAATGTTTCCAAGTTTGGTTAGGACAATGCAGGCTGATCACCTAATTGTCTGAAAAGAAAGATGATCCATGCGTCGGATGGGCATGTAAAAAGTCGGACCTGCACCTAATCTCTCACTAGTCGTATCGGTCTGTCCGTCCCACTGGGTTTCGAGAGTAAAGGAGGAGAGAGTGCTCTTGTGTACTGCGCACACACTTGGCCACTGTAAAATAACTTCTGCGCAGCTGGCCTGGTTTCAATGAAACCGACGACCGTCACTGAAATCGGTGCTATTATTTTATTATTTTGCTGTTTTAACATATCGCAATTGCATCGAAACTGTACTATTGTAAGATTTAATAAGCAGAATCGACCTA
This sequence comes from Phengaris alcon alcon, assembly GCA_037179445.1. Lineage (NCBI taxonomy): Eukaryota > Metazoa > Arthropoda > Insecta > Lepidoptera > Lycaenidae > Phengaris > Phengaris alcon. The sequence continues at coordinate 248,189 of JAYRCH010000292.1, forward strand.
GAGTTATGAGGAAACATCGAAACATAGTACAATGAGTAATTGACAGTCATCAGAATCGTATTCTTATTGGGCGTACTAGGTTTTTACAGACGCTATAATAACATGATAGGTACTTAATATAATACTAATACAATAAAGCCTAAGACCGAAAACCGACAGAAAAACTTTAACCGCCTTTCAGCTTTATTGCTACGCGCTGGATGCTAATATGATGTTTATTAACTAAGAGCTTTGCAAAAAATTCCTGCGCTTAAATCGCAGACTGTCTGATAGGTGCATTAGTATTGAAGCATGAGAGAACAAAGACGCATCGCTGCGTCAGTACAAAAACCTTCAAAAAGTCTGAGTACCTCAATAGAGTCCAATTAGTGGCTCCTGAGCTTCGAGTACACAAAAGTACGGTAAAAAGTAAATAAAAATGTACCCTTCGATATAAAGTTCCGTGCAAACGGACGACAGGGCACCGCGACTGATAGGTTAGTCAATGCTAAAAAAATCCTTACTACAAAAAAATAATATATAAAAATATGTATAAAATGTGAAAGTGAGTTTGTTTGTTTGGTTGTTTCTCTTTTTGCGCGCACGAAGTCGTAGGCAATATAATAAAATATAAATAAAATATTTTTAATAAATAAAAATAATAATTTTTAATAAAAAATTAATAAAGAAAAAGAAAAATAAAAACATTCCCACTTGCTATATTATAATTTTTTTTGACGACTGTTGACTTCTGTGGCGCAGTGGCTAGCGCGTCGGCGCCTAAGCACATTTCGCGGCCGCGGGTTCGAATCTCGCCGAAGGGTCAAAAAGTTTTTCTGTGTATTGGGGGTGTTATGCATGTGGGTATTAGGTAGTTTTTTTATTTGTATAGAATGTAGGCATTTAGATGTTATAATGTTTTTGGAGCCTTATACATTCCACCTTACGGCATGCAAAAATTTCACAATTACATTAATGAAAATTACATAAAACAAAGGTTGATTTACTTATATCTAGTTCAATTATTTTAAATAACCTATTTATATTACTTATATCAAAATTTTTAAGATATTATTATTCACAATTACAAACAAAATAATTATAAATATAACTCATAGTCCGAATGTATAAATATTTAATCTAATAAAAATCTTAAACATGTGTATAGTATCCTTTGTCTGGTACAAGATCTTCGGATGCTTAGTACAGGACCAGATTGACGTGGTGTGGAAGCGTCCATAGGTATTATTATTATTATTATGATACTGCGGACAGCTACACGTTTTTCCAGTAGCGCCCAATCGTCAAATTGTGTGCAGATTGTATACCGATGGCGACCGATCGCACTCGACGGTAGCCCGTTTGCGCCGAGATAAAAATGATGGAATTTCATATTATGAACATTTGTGAATATTAAAGCTTTGGAACGGACTATTTTTATTTGTAGTTCGATATCCCTTTGATGTGGGTCTAATGTGAAAAATTCTATAATTTAGATTATGCATACTGGACTCTTGTTCAGGTACGAGCAATTGCCCTTTATCTAATATTCAAAGTATTTCGTTTAGAAAATTGTGTACAAAAAAAAAAAAACAATAATAATTATGAAATCTTCCTAGTGTGCATGTTTGTTAGCGTAGGTATTCAGTTCACACCGCGACAATACGCCACGTGGCGCTGCATTTTTAAGATATCTATTCAAAATTGAACTTTATTCACTACACAAAAATATACACGTTTCATATAACATAAGTTATACACACTGCACATGCGCTGTGCAGCGAGATGTCACTTTACATTCGAACTCTTACAATGAAACGTGTATCTTCTCGAGTAATGTGTGGCGGAACAATAAGCGCCACAATCCTGAATCGCGCTATCGAAGTTTTCAAAGATCGGCACTATATATACGATATCTGAAATTCATACAAGAGGGCTTCGGCCTGACCGAGCATACTACCACGCTCGGTCGGAGATCTCCCTTTGGGGCTTCCCACAATTCCCACATTGGTGACCCTCGACAGAACACGCCACCTTCTGGACATCATCACTCCCCACCCCTCTCCGCACCACGCCAGCCAGCTTCAGCCTCATCGGATACCTCGACCACCAGCCTCAACGCACCGCGGCCTGGTCGAACCCTCGCCGGCTTCATCGGGCACCTCTCACTACAACGACCAGTCAGCAAGCAGCAGTGGCGTGCACAGGATTATGACACTGGGTATGCGGCGAAGTACTCGGTCACAAAAACTTTTTCGTTTATAGATTTTTAGCATAGCTACAGTCAAGCGACGGATCTCTAAGTCGAAACCATGACAACATAGCAAGTCTTAGATGTACTACTGTTCATGTACATCTTCTACGGCAACGCAGACAAAACAGTGATCGATCGTCGCGGCGGAAGAAATTCTAATAAGTAAAATAATAAGCATATTTTAAAATATTATAACTACTCACCAGTCAGTCAGCTTCAATTTTCACATATTCAAGGTTCCGGTTACTTGAGATTACTATATCCCGATGTAAATTACTAAATAATACGCAAGGAAAACAATATAATTTAATCGTGTGTACACAACCACACATCCAGTTATACGTTTCATAACTTTTAACATGAAATTTTCGAGTTACATTATTTTTTTGCTGGTTTAATTGTCGTAACTCGGGTACACACCTACCTTTAGACAGAATTTGAATCTTTTCACTGAATGACAATTGTGAGAACTTGTTATTTTTAATTTTTAATAAACACACATTTTCAAAACCTCACAGTCAAATAACATTTAAAAAAAATCGACTTACTCACTAGTAAAAGCAAATCACTACAATTATTATAGAAACTCAGTAATAACCTGTTAAATATAAACACTTTCAAATGTTAAAATGAAAAATCTTTTAAGAAAACTATAAATAAACTGGAGCGATTAAATTGTAAACAATTCTTATCACATGAAATATGCAATATGGCCCCCGCGAAACACAAAACGTTTCTTCTATTTAAACAAATAAAACCTTACTAAACAAAAATGCATAATGTGCATACGTGATTTATTAGATTTCCGACTATTCTTTTTACTCGGATTATAGGCAACGAATAATTTCCGACAAGCCAGTTCGGCGGTTTTCGGAAGCGATCGGATAGCCGAACCGAAGCCGAGAGCCATCGCCTGCCGCTGGAGTTTACGCTATATAATCATGTCGATATTCATGGGTGTGTGCGTTTGCAAAGTATGAAAATTACACATACATGCGATGATTTGTCCTGCAGCACGCACCGGCATGAGATGAGTTGCTATTTATAAAATATTAGGCGTTTTTAAGTTATTATATTTTTTAAATTAATTTACTATTAATTAATTATTAAAGTCATCTAAAACGTACGAACGTTTTATTAAAATATCTGTGAATGACAAGTAAAGCACTGCATTTCTGCCTATATGGAGCGCACGCCCCTGGCAAGCAGAGCACATCTCTCCTGGTCAGCACGTAGCATCGGCCCCGCAAGGCAGCAATCCGACTCACTGGACCCCGTGCAGCAAGCAGTGCAGTTGCGACTCACTGGGACGCTCTGGCACTAGCAAGCAAGAAGACTCAAGATTCGACCTCCGGTCTTCGGGGGAGAGTGAAACTAAACTAACTAAATAAAGTTAAATTTTGAATAGCTATCTTAAAAATGCAGCGCCATGTCACGTATCGTTTCGTTTCGGTGACCCTTACTCTTTCACACCAAAATCGCATTCGATATTACCTCACATAAACATAAGTATAGTGCGTACTCGATTAGCAAATATACTTTACTTTTTATCCTGAAGTATGTATTGTCCGCGCTGGATGGACTTGCTAATAAAATAGCTGGTAACACTCGGCAAAACATCCTCCTAATATTATAAATATGAAAGTTTGTGAGGATAGATGGATGGATGTATGAATGCATGTTTGTTACTCTTTAGTTTGTAGTAGTTTAATCTGGATTAAAACAGATTACTTTTTATCCCGGAAAAGTGCAGAGTTCCCGCGGGATACCCGATAGTATATTTACGCGATCGGAGCCGCGGGAAACATCTAGTACTTTATATCTATAAGCAATGAAAATTATCGTAGCTAACAAGCAGTCTACTTTGATAGATACGATCAGATTCCTGATAGGTAATATTCGTTTGGTTTAATGTATTCTAGTAGCTGACTCGGTAGTCGGTAGGCTTTAGTCCATATATTAAACTTGCACATAAATTACAAACTCAACACATGATAATCGTTTATAGACACAGCGTTATTTAGATGATACTATTTACTGTAGCGGATAACTGTGGCTGGACACCTTGGAGGGTGTTTACGATTTTTTTCTAATCATGCCATTGCACGTATAATAAACGATTCAAAACAAACAAAAAGGGGATCATTATATGTTGCATCTGTATTTAAAAATATTCGAAAATTGATTAAAGGGGCTTCTAATCCTGTTTGTGTAGCAATACACAATATACAAACAGGATAAGAAGGAGCATTTTGTCCGGACTTGTTAAGAACGGGAAAATTATGAATAAAAAAAAGCCGTATTCATTTTATGACTTATACGCCTTAAGCGCCTTACTTACGGTCCAGCCTACAAATCCCATACCGGCATTAATGGCCGTCATTAGTGTCAATAATGTCAATAACTTAAAATTTTTGCCTTCAAGTATGCTTCAAGGCAGCGCGATATTGGATTTGCAGGCTGGACCGTTAGTATGGCGCTTAACTTCATAAAAATGCCTTAAGAAACTTTACATAACTTGACGAAAAGTTTTCTTTATGCTTATTTACTATTACTATGTTATATACTTATTACTGCAAGTAACACTAGACTTGCAGTTCGAAAATTAAAAATTGTCTTCTTCTTATCAATGTATTATGAAAATGGATTTCAATGAGGGTTTTTAAATTCCTGACATCTGACAGCTTTTGGACAGGACAGGGATCGTCGTGCTACCAAGCGCCGCCTGGTGACAGAAAAATAATCGAAAATCCTTATTGACCGTTTTTGGTACCACTTACGCCACCAGATGACGCTTTGTGTGAGTTGGGTCTGCAGAAAAAATATCAAAAACCATTATTCCAATGTCTCGCGAAAAGTCTTGAAATAATTGTGAAAGTTCAGGGAAGGCTTAAACGGTGAGAAAGATTGGAAACATTGGGAATAAAGAAACGGTAGGTAAATATCGGGGTATTGCAATTGTAAATCTTTAATTGACCATTTTCTCTAATTAAACTAATTGCTAATGACCCCCTTCTTTTCCTGTACCTACCCTTCATAAGCGTTTGTAACGCAATCACTTGGAATATCTACCCGTTAGGTAGTTTTACGAACATAACAGATTTTTTTTAACTTTGTATAGGGATATTCGACATAGCATTAAATGTCAGTGACGTAGGCGGATGACGTCACGCCACGCAAACTGATCAAAAAATACCGAGGAAGAATCTAATATTGATAGTTAAATTAATTTGAATAATAATTTTACTCACTTTGGTTACTTAAAAAAATATAGGCATAATGGAGTCAGCTAGTAAAATCGGCAAAAAGCGTAAGTAAAGTTTTATTTTTTGGGACTTATTATAGAAAATTGTCCGCTATAACAATTAAAACTTAAATTGGGATAAACTAATAACATATACTCGTAAGATAATCATCAACAGCATGAACATGTATATTTTTAATTAATTAATTAATTTATTTATTTATTGACCAAAAACAGTTTTACATCAAAAATAAAATAATAAAAATAAAAATAAATAATTCTGCGAGATTATTCGTTTTTTTTAAATAAATATTTAAAATTTTGAATTTATATAATCTTTTATTAAATATTTATTTATATCCTTGTGCGGATTACTTTACTTAATAAATGACTGCCTGGGTGCAGAAATGCAGCTACCGCGCGGGTCGATTGACAATTTTAATGCTGTTTGCAATTGAGTATTTTCCTACATGTAAAAATTTAGTTTTTTTAATAAATTAGGAAATAATTAGGTATTACAACTTAATAAAAGTAAAAGGAATTAGGTTTTTGTGCGTTGTTTTGTTTAATATGCATTTCGAAGTCACAAATAATTTGAAATATTTTTTTACAACATTTTTTATTTTTATTATTCTTATTATTTATATATGTCTTAATTTTTAGAGCACTATTAATTTATGTAAAAAAAGAAAATACAGTATAATTAGTATTTGAATTTCTACAAAAAATGCAAAAATAATTACACGTGTGTATGATGTTTTTATTAACATGTACTTACTGTTTTAATTTTTTTTTTGCAATTAAGTATTATTACTTATAAGAGTTATTTCAGTAACTATTTTGGCTTAGCAAAAAGTGAAATAACTTACTTAACTCTGCCTTTAAAATGTTTGATTATAAGGATTTCATCGATAATAATTCGTCCGTGACAGTTGCTATTTGATAAGCATTTCTTTAGTCACAATTCTTTTTTATCGAGTGATAGACGGGGTCAGCGGGCGGCGCGGCACCTAATGATGGTTGGAGCACGCAACGCGCAGATTATATCGTTTGATCGTAATTTCCGCCGCCGGCGAAGGGAGTAGGTACTGTCTTAAGACAAGGATCAATATACAATGATTATTTCATATTATATAACCTTTTTTTATGGAGTATTTTGACTAACGAACGTAATCATCAGGAGGAGGCGTCAGACATCCGTCTGATGACCGTAAGCGATGCGCCCCTGAATGCGTTAACGGTCATTAAATAAATAATAAATAACTTTTATTTCAGGCTGCCCATATTAAAAATACCATAAAGACTAACATAAAAAAAAACTAATTTCAGTGACGGTGGCCGGTTTCTTTGAAACCAGGCCAGTTGCGCAGGAGTAATTTTATAGTGCAAGTGTGTGGGCAGTACACAAGAGCACTCTCTCTTTATTTACTCTCATAACGCAGTGGGACGGATAACCGAAACGACTGGCGAGAGATCAGGCGCAGGCCCGACTTTTATATGCCCATCCGACGCATGAATTCTCTTTCTTGTCAGACAATCAGGTGATCAGCCTGCATCCTCCTAACCAAACTTGGAAAAAACATTTTTTTTGTTTCAATGCGGGAATCAAACCCACGACCTCCGAGTCGAGAGCCAAGCTCTAACCACTAGACCACGGAGGCTGTCACAGACTAACATACTAACATACATATTATTATAATATAGTTAAAAACTACACTTTGTCACGTGTTGTCGGCGACGTGATGCGCGCTTCGTTCCGGAGTCTCCCCCGGAACCTCCGGCAAACTACACCCGTCGGCCAGAAATCCTCCACCTCGAAGGTCGACAGTAGATGCGTCGGTACTCTCACTACAAAGAAACTGAAGTTGACCTTGTGGCGAGACTCCAGACGCTCGACCTTGACGAGAGACATCTTCTTATGGATGTAGTCCACGACGTCCTCGACCTCCATGGGCCAGTGCAGGCGGGAGACGTACAACGGCGTCGCGGGTACTTCACACCGCAGTCGCAGCTCGGGTATGTAGGGTGCGCTGCCGCGGTGGTTGTGGATGGCAGGCTTCCTCTTCTTTTTCCTCTCCACCAGCCCCTCCGGCATGAAGCCCTCCTCGTCACACCCCCTGCTCTTGTCTTTGTCAGGTCGAAGTGGCTCAGCCTTGCGGCACTCCATAGCCGTGGGGCTCTTTTTTCCCCTTTGTATTTACCCGTGTGGGAGGTGCGGGGCGAGCGGCAACACTCGCAAAATTTCTCTACTGTATCGCTGGTTGACTCGGCGTCGCGTCGGCGCAACCCGGAGAGGTACGCGCCTTGGCCTCAGGTATCCTCACTCGCAAACGTTATTTCAGGGCGTTTTTCTTTTAAGCCGTCGTATTTGTACGACCAGTCCACTTTTTCCTAAAGATTTGCGTGAAAGATTTGATTATTTTTTTAAAGAAAATAAACTTTATTTACTAAGGCCCACTGTGCAGATCTGGATTAAGTTAACCCTGGGTAAAATTATCATGCCTTGTCTTTCATAAATACGAAGAACGAAGAGAGATAAAATGATATTTAACCCATGGTTAACTTTAACCCCAGATCTCCGCAAGTTGGCCTAAAACATGCTTTTATGATGAATTAAGCTATTTTGTTTTCGAATTAAGGGCGTAGCAGGATCGGGCATTTACTGGATAATAAAATATATAGGAAAAGCATTTTCCTGAATGATTAAAAGTACTAGTTTGTTAAAACTGATCTTTATGTGCATGAATTATTTTACTTTAAAAAACGAAAACTAAAGTATTATCTACCATATAATATTTATTTTAGTATTTATAAATATTCCAAAACGTATACGTGCATAATACCCGAATAAAGTATTAAAATATAAAAGGCCTGAGGGTTTTTGTTCGCATTGCTCGAAATGTTTTTAAACTGAACAAGTTGCGTACTCGTTATATAAAATTAAAATGAAATTATAATTTGTGTTTTCATTTAAAAGCCCTATATGTGTCACTTTATTAATATGATAATATATATTTACTGATACAAATAGTATGGGAGTCACCAGTCAGTCAGTGTGGGGTCACACACCACGTCAGTCTGGCCCCGTGCTAAGAATCTGATGAACTTGTGTCACGGAGACCAGAAAACGGGAAGTATGTTTAATCTTTCAATTAAAGAATTTATTTTACTAGCCACATCTATATATTTACTATAGAAATACATGTGCAAAATTTCAAATTTGAATCCTGGTTTGGAAGGGTTTGGCCTGTGTGTTGATACAATAGTCAATCAGCTATAACAACGTACAGGTCCAAACCTTTAAGGATAGAAAATTGAAATTTTGTACACGTATTTCTCGTATGACGTAGGCATCCACTAAGGAAGCATATTTCAAAATTCAACCTCCAAGGTGGTGAAATAGAGGATAAAAATTTGTATGAAACTTTTATTCCTTGCACATATTTGCATGAAATTCCGTATGAACTGAGTATGGAAAAATAATGAGTTACGTACTTCAGCATTTTCTAATATTCAACCCCATAACAGAGTAAAATAGTGGATGAAAATTTTGAATTATTATCGTTTAAAAGTATTTAAATTTAAACCCAATTTCACGCCCGCAAAGCCGCGGGCACATGCTAGTATTTAATACACATCCATGACCCAGGAACACACAAATCTTTTTGTTCCTTTGGCGGTATCCGTTCTCGCTACCTCAGGCTAAGAGGCAACACAAACACTAAGCCACAGAGGTCGTAATATTCACAATAAACATTTTTTTCGATATGTAGACCGAGGTAAAAAAACAAAATAATTATATGTAATTTACGTATTTGGCCCTCTTTCAAACACGCAAGATGAATGTTTCAAACGGACAGGTAATTTCGACGATAAGCTTACAACAAAACCAAAAAATGTTAAACACCTCCTATAATTCTTTTCTGTACAGGTGAATTTTTCAACTGAGCGTAGGCGAAATATTACCTTTATGGAATAGCGGAAAATGCGAGAGTTACCGATTTTAATAAAAATTAAATCTGCATGTTTAGATACTACATATATGATTAATCCTTAGCTCGTAATACCCTTTTCGCACTTAACGTTTTATCGCAATGATTTAACGGTGTAAGCCGAACTATGCAGCAGTGGTTTGGGGTTCCTATAACTCTATTCCTATCGCCTTCACTTACCACTAACCTTTTGAAGACCCTCATCCAAATCCCTACCCATTATAAAGGCTAGCGCTTCCCTATGATGGAGAGCCAGCCTTCGCTACTGCTATGCAGTTTTATCGACCGTAGCGAATTATCCTAACGACTTGTTATATATACACGATCGATAAAATTGCACTGTTCGGCTGAGAACGTTAAATCGTTACGATAATACGTTAGGTCTGTAGAGGGCTTAAGTAATAACTTTCTTACAGGTTGGGATATCGCCTACAATGCTGAGTAAAAAAACAGCGTGTAAATAATAATATTATTTTTAAATGAAAAATAAAAACTAACTTCCAAAGTAAAAATGCACAAAATGTATGAAATATTTTCTTATCTTATTTTCTAAATAATTCCCCTTTCAAATTCGGCAGAAAATTTAACTATTTCTCTACTCAATCTTCATAATTTTGAAGTCGATACCAGCCCGAACAATATCCTGATAAAATAATATTTAAAATATAACTCACGTTCAAGTTAGCTGTAAATAAGTGATATTTAAATATTATATAGGTACTTATTAAGCGTGCAATAATAAAAAATACATAATATACATTATACACATTATTTTGTTCACAAAAATGTTAAATTATAGCTGAACATATAATATAAAAAATCAAGGCCATTCTAGAAGTTTAAACACAAATTGAATTCAACTGTGATCGATAAATAAATGCGTGTGGGCGAGGGTGGGTGATCAATCAAGTTCAAGGAATCAGGCCGAAGTGCGTGAAGCTTGGGCGAAGGCGCCGTAGCGGTTCGGTTTTCATTAGAACACCTTTTCCCAAAAAGGTTTTTGATCTTAATCTTGTCACGTAATGTCAGAAGTTTGTCAGGAAAATTGCCGAAGATTTTTATTTTCCCCGATTAGCCTTCACATCTGCCAATTCAGTGTTTACACCGAACTCCGAACTTTATTTATAAAGTTCGGAGTTTTAAGCTTGAGAAAATATATCTGAATTAACGCCAGCGTACCTAATCGAAAACGAAGAAAAAAAGTTGAATAAATTGAGGGTTCCCGAGTTGGTCACGATGCGTAATGTACCTACGCATCAGAGAGGAATGGTCCCTCTGTTCCGCCTGGGGGATAGCAGGCACCCGCAGGCGGAGTCGAAGTGCATCATATTTTCGGACGCAGCTGAGTCTCACATACTCGTCGGTAGGACCCCAGTGGGATACTTAAACGCATTTCTTGGCGAAAAAAAAGGAATATGGAGGGTAGAGGAATGTGAACTGTTTCAGTCCGTTAAAAGTGTTCAATTAATTTGGCGGCACAGTAGCAACAGGTTTCAAGTTATTTTGGATACGTAAATAAAAAAAAACCTTTTATATATTGGACATTTACTAACTCCTCTAGTCAATAAAATTCTTTAACTCGGGTAAACTTCACTTCAGTTCATTCACTAAATTCATTCATTCTATACCCTTTGCCGCTGCTAGCGCTACTCATGGAGGTTTTTCAACTGCCATTTACTGCGTACACCTGGACACTTTTTCAAGTTGCCCCCATATGAGGGGATTCTCTTTCCATAACTAGGAGCATGCTGTTACTGGAACCCGACTCAAATTTCAACATTAATTCTTACTTCCTTGCTAATATTATAAAATATATTAATGTGAGTTTGTTTGTTTGTTACGCTTTCACATAAAAATTAATTTCGTGTCCCCACTAAATGATAAAATGTACTATCCTATCAGGTACGACCAAAAGCACATTTTATCTTGTCTGATTACGATAAAAATATATTTATGAAATCCCAATCAGTAGCGAAAGCAATTTACCAGATCATGCATGTTATATTCGAGGATATTCCTGCCGTAAAACGAGAACAAACTAAAATTAATTATTACGTTCTATATTTAGAATAAAATCGAACCGAGTATTTGGAATTCCTGTAAATCCTTTGATCCGATAATTTCAGTTAAATGAAAACCAATGATATAGGTACTATCATCCAAGAGTAGATATATCAAACATTGTGCATTAGTTATAATTGTCCTGCCTTGCCTTGAAGTATGTTTTTTAGGGTTCCGTATCCAAATAGTTAACCGGGATCCTATTACTAAGACTTCGGTGTTCTACCGTTTATCTATCCGTCTGTCACCAGGCTGTATCGCATGAACCGTGATAGTTAGACCATTTAAATTTTCACCGATGATGTATTTCTCTTGCCGCTATATCAACAAATACTAAGAACAGAATAAAATAAATATTAAAGAGGCCTTCCATACGTGTTTATTTGCCCTTTTGTACGGAATGATGACGAAATCGATGACGACATGATTGTTAATATGATAAATCAAACGTGAAGCTAAAACTTCTTACTCCTTTTTACGTTTATGCGAACGAAGGAGTATGAATTTTGGCACAATTAAAGTTTATGTGGAGGACGGTGTGCAGATAGCTAATATTTTTAAAATAATGCTTAGAAATACATAAAATTCATAAAGTTACACACACTATCACATTCACACTGCCATGCGTTTGTATAATAGGTAGCAGTAGGTGTTGGTTTGACACATTTGTCAATCATTCCTTTACATTCCATAGACAACATTAATATATTTTTATTTCGTATGTAAGAGGCAAAAGAACATTAATAAATTTGAAACTTAAAAAATTACAAATTAAATTTGTATTTATGGTCGAATTGCGACCACTAGGCGTACCTCTAGTAGAATAAAACAAGTCTAGAATTACAGAATCATTGGCGCAAACCTAAATATCACGTACTCACGCTTCGGAAACCTTTATCTTTGATAAAAGTTGTGTATCTGTGTTAATGAAACGAATGTTTATTACGAAAAAGCGATAAAGAGGGGAAACGGCCGATAAAATATTACTCCGGCTTCCATATTTAATTATCATCGTAAGCTCGTCTTAATCTCTGTCTGGAAATGAATTTTCTTAAGCAAACAATCTCTTTTTAAACAAACGTGTTCATCGTCATTATTGTTATTATTTTTATCATAATATCCCGAAACTTAACCATGTGTGTAGAGTGTAGAGTGTAGACTGTAGTTAAGTTTTATTATTACCACGATTGTGTTGCATTCGTCTCCATCATACTTTTCAAACTTTTAACGTAGGTACGGACGAATTTTCCAGGGCTCGCTAAAGTTTCTTTTTATTCTACTTACTATTATAAATGTAAATGTTTGTGAGGATGGATGGATGGATGGATGTTTGTTACTCTTTCACGCAAAAACTACTCAACGGGCTGCGATGAAATATGACAGTAGTTTATGCTCTCTCAAAAAAGTACCTGCAGCATTCTCGCGGGATACTGCATTAACGCAGGCGGAGCCGCGGGCTACAGATAGTTATAATATAATTATACGGCGATACGGATTAAACCTTCTTAAAACCATTGCCAGTGTCAAGTTAAAAAGGCGGGAAAATAGAATTGTCTAAAGTCTAGTCAAAGTCCAAATAAATCATCAGGGCAGTTAATGAGTCAAGTCAGTCGATTCAGTAAAGTGAAGTGTAGAGAGAACACAAAATAGCACGCTTTTTGAAGTTGTACCTCTTGCGTCTTTCGTATTTATAATATTACACATTAAGAACCGAAATAACACAAATTTATGGAAAAAACAACAAAAACAACAGCGTCACTCTTCTACATCCCGCCAAAACTCCCTCGCTAAAATTCCTCCTCCTAAAGTCACAGATTGTCACTCTGGCAGCCGCCAGGCTGACAGAGTGACAATTCTGAAAAAAAAAATAGCTGTTTCCTACAAAATGCTCTATGCCGTAGCCCTTTTGTAGGAAACAGCTGATATTTAAAAAGTATTTACTAATCCTTACTAATATTATAAATGTGAAAGCGTGGATGTTTGTTACGCTTTCACGCAAAAACTACTCAACGGATTTCGATGAAATTCGGTATGGTAGTAGTTTAGACTCTCGATTAAAACATAGGCGACTTTTTATCCCGAAAAAGTAGTGTTCCCGAGGAATACTATACTTACGCGGGCGGAGCCGCGAGCAACAGCTAGTTAATTATATATTTCAATTTTTCTTGCGAATTAAAACTAACTGAAACGAAAGGTGACAGAAGTAGATGTAACGTGCGAATGTAATAGAAAATATATTTTCGAAGGTTCAACTTCTATCGTGCACACACATTTTTTCTTCCTTGTCTTATCTCCCATAAGAAATTAAACTTATCGTTTTTGACGACAATTTGTGATGGATAATGATGATGGTTTCAGGATGGTAAGCAGATTACTTGTTGCTTGTGAAAATACAAGTTGGATAAGAACACACTGCCGTGCGTTTGATAGATACCATTTTGTTACACGTTGACGTTTGTCAATCTGTTATGATCCCTTCTAAAGTTCAAACTTAAAAATTATATGCTTATATTTATACGAGACAATCTTGTATATATATAATCGGTTTCCCGAAAACGGCTGCAAGTATTACCATACAATTTAGTATGCAGGGAGTTTTGGGGAAGAACAATCGGTCTAGCTAGGTTTTATCCCCGCGAAACTGCGCATTTTAAAGTTATACATGTTTTTACTTTCGTCGTGCAACAATATATCAATAATTTCGACTCTGTAATTTCAGTCCGATTGGCGGTTTGCGTTGTTCGAAAATTCAGAACGTGGTGGGTTCGAGCCCAGGTAAAATATTTTTGTGATTCTTTTTTTTTAATCTACTAGAGCTCCCAGCAAAGCTCGGTTACGATAGGTACTTTTGGTAGTATAAATATAACCTATAACATGATTTGAAACATAAATCATAGTAAATGTCATGATATCCCTCAGGTTCGGATCGTGGGTGTAATGGTAGTATATTGTAGTGGTTATGGCAACCTAGGAAAATATAATCAATATCTATATTTAAAAAATCTTGAACTTTCAGTGAGATGACAAATCAGTCTTGGTGGTGTAAATTTAAAATTAACTTTTTGAAGATGAAGGGTTGGGAACTACATGGCACAACGGATAGCCATTATTGCTATCCAACTCTTGGTACTCTGCCAGATGGACCTGGGGAAGTTTTTCTATTTATAAATATTTTTAGAGATAGTCATATTTGTAGATGTCTTCTTTTTTTTAGTATTAATTTTTAAGTTTATTTTATTATTTAGATAAATAAATAAATAAACAGATAAAGGTAAAAAAAAACATTTTTAGGGTTCCGTACCCAAAGGGTAAAAACAGGACCCTATTACTGAAGACCTCGCTGTCTGTCTGCCCGTCCGTCCGTCCGTCTGTCTGTCGCCACTCGCAAGGCTGTGGCTATCTCATGAACCGTGATAGCAAGAGAGTTGAAATTTTGACAGAAGGTGCATTTCTGTTGCCGCTTTATCAAAAAAATATACTAAAACGGAATAAAATAAATATTTTAGTGAGTATATCCCATAAAACAAACGTGAATATTTAGCCATTTTGTACGGATCCCTTTGTGCGCGAGTTCTACTCGCACATGGCTGATAATATTACTAGCTGTTGCCCGCGGCTCCGCTCGCGTGAATATAGTACCCCTCGGGAACACTGTACTTTTTCGGGATAAAAAGTAGCGTATGTTTTAATCCAGAGCCAAATTACTACCATACAAAATTTCATTGAAATCCGTTCAGTAGTTTTTGCGTGAAAGAGTAACAAACATCCATCCATCCGTTCATCAATCCATCCTCACAAACATCCACATTTATAATATTAGTAGGATAGGAAAGGTTTGCTTGTTTGCATTGAATAGGCTCCGAAACTACTAGACCAATTTTGAGAAAATTTGGCTCAGACATATAGTAGACGACGGGGAATAACATAGGCTACTTTTTATTGCGGCGCGTACGAAGTTCTGTAATAATATAATCATTTTCAGAGTAACGAGAGCAAGAGATCACAGTTCATTGAAACCTGCCAACACGCTTGCTTTAGCATGACCACAGTAGAAATGCGTTTTGCTTATGATTATATGGACACAAGATAATATGGACAAAATGTCAGATTTCCCTTGACATTCCGTCATGTGGTTTAATCTTCCGTGTGAAGAAACCATTCCTATGCATAAGATTTCTTACGTTATCTGCTTGTACTAAGTCATCATTCGTCTTGCTGGGCGCTCTCGAGCGAGACCAATCCAATTTCTTTTTAACTTTAACTTTTTTTACTTTAACTTTAAGGTTAACTGCAATATCAAAATATTTTATAGGCATTTCAGACTTTGCCATTAATAATATTTTAATATGAACAGAAGTGACGTGTAGCACTGTATTAGAATTCAAAAATAAATGGAAGGGGCCTTAAGTTTATGTATTCTGTTGAAAGGGTTGAAAGGTAGAACTTGCAAGTAAGTTTGGCATGTTCTCGACTTGTTTCGTATTCTTTTGTGTTTCTATCTTTGTTTGATACAGATCAGTTTCAGAAATAATATTGTATGAACTACGTTATATAAATAAAAGTAGTAAAAGTAAAAATTAAGCCCAAACAATATCCTGAAAAGCAATATTTTATAGAACTCACGTTCAAGTTCGCTGGTACCGACTTCAAAAATATGAAGATTGAGTAGAGAAATAGTTAAAATTTTATCCGAATTTATATAGAAAAAAAGAATTATTTCACACTTTTTTGCGCATTTCTACTTCGGAAGTCAGTTTCAAATATTTGTTTCAAAAAAATATATGTTGCCTTTCCGAAAAAAACCGTTAAGTCTTATATCATCAATTTTACGGCGGTAATATATTAAGCGCATGTAGGTGCGCTAAACGCCGCCGACCGTGTCGTCTACGACGCATCGGGTGCGAATTTGCCGAAGACTATGAGGAGTACCTGTCACCATAATAATATGTTGGTGTATCGTGAGGAGATGGTGGTGATGATGATGATGATTACTGTAAGTGGCATAATGGCATTTGCTTGCAGATCTTTAAGCATTGGCGAAATTTCAAAACGTGTACCTACTTTAACGACTGAGGAGTTCTGTTCAGTGATTTTGGATCCAGGGTATACCTTGGTACAAAATTTTACTTTTTGGTAGCATATGCTTGAATTACTTCAATATAAATCACTATAAATGTCCTCATAAAATTTGAGGAGTTCTCCCGATTCCTCTTGGATGCGATTATCAGGTCTCCACTTTGGTGACTAAGGGACTATTTTCTAATTATATTCTTGACAACAACAAAAGAACTTTGCAAATGCATCGACAAACGGAAGAGTAATGTTTCTTGTAACAACTACAAGGACTCAGGAGTTATGTTCAGTACTTTTAGATCCAGGGTATACCTTCTATATATAATATATATAATTCTACCTTGGTACAAAATCTAACTTTTTGGTAACATATGCTTAGAATACAAATGAAAAAGTCAAAATCACTATATTTGTCCACATAAATTTCGAGGAGTTCCCTCGATTCAAAATATTATCAATCACAATCACAATTACAATCAAAGGAGGTAGGTATATACTATGTTTTGTTTCTCTATGTATAATTGTATATTTTGAATATACTTAGTAAAATGCTATTGATTTCAATATCTGTATATTGAAATCAGCAATATTCATTTACGACCGTTGTCAATGCACAATACATTTGAAGAGCACGGTCTGCTGCGTTTTTATTTATATTAGCGTCTGATAGAATTTAAATACAGTATGTATTATTACCAGTAATAATTTCAGTCAATTCAAAACTGAGAATGAATTTTTAGAAAGAAATATATTTTATGTGTCAAAATATAGGTGACAAAATTTCGATAACAGCAGATACATTATAGTACTTTCAACCTAAGTCTAAGTAGCTCAGAATTTTGATTGAGAGCGTCATACCTATGAGGTGTCCATTTTGCGCTTGGAAATCATAAGCCTCTTTTGTAGAGCCACTTGAGCTTTGCCGTTTGTACGTAATATTATGTAGATTCATCAAAATTTGAAATCGATAATGTATCAGAAATATCCGGGGCTTCGAGCGCGCAAAAGGAAATCCCACGGGAACTGTAAATTTTGCCGCGATACAAAGTAGCCTATGTCCGTTACCGTAGTATACTCTATATCTGTACTAAATTTCATCAAATTCGGTGCAGTAGTTTCGGAGCCTTTTCATTGCAAACAAACAAAGATACAAATCTTTCTTTTTTGTAATATTAGTATAGATTACGAATATTATAATTATACGTTAATATAATTCAATATGACAATAGTTTATCAAGCTTGTGTATGTGTAAGACTGTAAATACTACAAAATCAATTTGTGAAATATATAGAAAATAGTAGTTACAATAATAGTAGAAAATAATTCAATAAGTTGTGGGAATATGGTGGCAAGCCCCAAAGGGAGATCTCCGACCGAGTGAGGTGGTATGCTCGGTCAGGCCGAAGCCCACTTGTATGAATTTCAAATGTTGTATATATAGTGCCGAACTTAGAAAACTTCGATAGCGCGATTCAGGATTGTGGCGCTAATTGGTCCGCCACATCACTCCCCCCCGAAGACCTGAGGTCGAATCTTGAGTCGTCTTGCTTGAGTCGCCAGTGCCAGAGAGTCCCAGTGAGTCGGAACTGTGCTGCTGCTGCACGGGCTCCAGTGAGTCGGAGTGCTGCCGTGCGGGGCCGATGCTACGTGCTGACCAGGAGAGATGTGCTCTGCATGCTGATCGGTCGTTGTAGTGGAAGTGCCCGTTGAAGCCGATGAGGGTTCGACCAGGCCGCGGTGCGTTGAGGCTGGTGGTCGAGGTACCCGATGAGGCTGAAGCTGGCTGGCGTGGTGCGGAGGGGTGGGGAGTGATGATGATGATGTCCAGAAGAAGGCGTGTTCTGTCGAGGGTCACCAATGTGGGATGAGTGGATGCCTCTAAGGGAGATCTCCGACCGAGCGAGGTGGTATGCTCGCTCAGGCCGAAGCCCACTTGTATGAATTTCAAATGTCGTATATACCTGGGCTGATTGACAACTGGCCGAAACGACGAACTTAAAAAAATGATACGCAAAAAAGGAATATTACATTATATTATGGCATCTTTTTGAAAATAGAACGCCAAATTTGAATTTAATCGAACTGATGGAATTTGTTTGAGAGGACGTAGAACTTTCTCTGTCGTAAATTTTCTTAACAATGGAAAGAAACGAAATTCATGCGGTGATAAAGTTTTACGTTTTATTTATTTATTTTATTTTATTTTATTTGGAAAACTTACAGCATATAAAAAAATAACAATAAAAATACATATTAAAAAGCGAAATGCCAATAACAAGTTTTCACTAGTGTACTCGTATATTAAAAGAGAAAACAGCAACCCAGATTAAAACCAAGCTAGACAGTGTTTTAGGTAATTCTGCTCCTGCATTGAGTACAATTCACACCTGGGTAACAGATTTTAAACGTGGAAGATAGAGCTGCGAAGACGCCCAAAGGTCTGGCCGTCCAAATGAAGTCACGAATCCGGACATGATCAAAAAAATTCACAAAATTGTATTGAATGATCGGCGCTTAAAGTTGCGAGAGATGGCAGAGAT
Source organism: Phengaris alcon alcon (assembly GCA_037179445.1). Taxonomy (NCBI): domain Eukaryota; kingdom Metazoa; phylum Arthropoda; class Insecta; order Lepidoptera; family Lycaenidae; genus Phengaris; species Phengaris alcon. Next base: position 267,333 of record JAYRCH010000292.1, read on the forward strand.
GGTGAGCATTTCATCTGAACGCGTTTTTAATATTTTGCACCAACATTTGGGAATGAAAAAGCTTTGCGCGCGATGGGTGCCGCGTTTGCTCACTGTAGACCGAAAGCAACGTCGAGTGGACGATTCATCGGAGTGTTTGGCGCTGTTTAACCGAGATCCTAATGAGTTTTTGCGGCGTTATGTAACAGTCGATGAAACCTGGATACATCATTATACTCCCGAGACAAAAGAACAATCTAAGCAGTGGACTGAGAGCGGAAAACCTGCGCCGAAGAAAGCAAAAACGGTTTTGTCGGCCGGCAAAGTGATGGCGACTGTTTTTTGGGATGCTCGAGGGATTATTTTAGTGGATTATCTGCAAAAAGGAAAAACAATAAATGGAGAGTACTACGCAAGCTTGCTGCAAAAATTAAGTGAAGAAATCCAGAAGAAACGACCACATTTGGCCAAGAAAAAATTTTTGTTCCACCATGACAACGCACCTGCACACACGTCAATGGTTGCAGTCGCCAAACTCCATGAATTGCGGTTCGAATTGCTACCGCATCCACCCTATTCCCCGGATCTGGCCCCGTGCGACTTCCACTTATTCCCAAACCTGAAGAAATGGTTAGGTGGCCAGAGATTTTCATCAAATGAAGAAGTCATTGTTGCCGTGGACGAGTATTTTGAGGGGTTGGAGAAAAGATTTTATCAAACTGGTGTAACGGCATTGGAGAAGCGCTGGACTAAATGCTAATCTATTTAAAATAAATTTATTTCTCAACGTAGTTTCCTTCTACCTCGATAGGTAGAAGGAAACTACGTTGAGAAATAAATTTATTTTAAATAGATTTTTGAAGTTTTTCTTTGTCGTTACGGAAACTTATCAATCAGCCCTCGTATAGTGCCGAACTTAGAAAACTTCGATAGCGCGATTCAGGATTGTGGCGCTAATTGGTCCGCCACAAAGTACTATTGTACAATTTTGAAATTATTTATGAAGCTGGTAACATTAATTCCAAATTAAACGCACCTACATAGTTGAAATCGGTCGTATGATTTAAAATAATCACCGTAAAAACCTACATAAAAGTGGAAAAGTGAAACGTTTTGTGTTATAATGAAACAAATGCAAAATAAATAACTAGAATTTTTATAAAAAGCTAAAGCCCAACTACGTAAATTAAATAACCTACGTTACTTTTACCCGGGCTATTACTACGAATCTGTTGACACCTCATTTATTAAAATCCGACCAGTAGTTTAGGCGCTACGGTGAAACATACATGATATACTGCCAAAATCGTTACCTTCTATTACTATACTACTTTTAGATTCACCGTAGTCGGGTAAAAAATTCAACGCATGACTCAAATTATTTGCAAAAAACATAATATTATCTAGGGTAATAATCTTATAGAGGTTAGGAATATTTTAATGGGTACAGTACAGGTGATAATGTTTGTCCAGAAAAGCCATTCTTCAATTTATTATACGGTCCATGGGAAATGTCCTTCTGGAGATAATATATTTTTGGCGCGAGCGCGATCGGGCGGGCTGGCCAGTGTGGGACGCGACCTGTTGAAGTGTGGTTGCCAGCGCGACGTTCTCGCGTCCTTAAAACGTTAAATTTGAATTTGTGTTTTTTTAACAGTAGCCAGTGTTTTGTTGGAAAGGATTTTGATAAAAAAAAAAATAAGGTAACAATTTTTTCACTATTAATTAAAATTGTATTTTTATGCACCTACAATAAAAAATATTTACGACCATTATATTGCATACCTGTTCTTTGTCGAGCTTTTATGTTTGAAAATTGTAATACTATACGTTCATTTTTTGTTTTTAATTGCCTATTGGATTCTCTGTAATGTTTTTTGCTTTCAAAACTTTGAACATAAATGGTTTTTTAATGGAGAATAGGTAAATAAAAATACCGTAGTTTAAATCCGCTTATAGAAAAACAGCAACACAAAATTTGCTTTCAGAATTGAAAAAATAATAATAAAATTGAATAAAAAGTCATTTGTAACTATTATTCTAAAGCCTTTTTAACAGATAGTGTATACATACACTTAATACTTTTATAATTGAATAGGTTTATTATGTACATAATTACTGGGATTAAAAGCTGTTTAATTTTAAATAATTTATTGTAATATATTAATTTATCCCACAATCAATTTTAGATATAATTCTCGAAGCTAATAGAGTTCTACCGATAGCGGAGATTTTTCCTAATTACTGTAATCTGTAGATATAAAGCTTTTGACTGAGTAAAAACTCTTTTATTTATCAAACAAGAATGCTCTCTCAATATTTTTTTATTTATGGAACAGCTAAAATACATAAAATAGAAGCTTAAGAATAATTTAATAAGGCCAATTAAAAGTTTTCACAGATAGTTTATTCTCAAAGAGTGGAGTACAGGGTAGGTTTAAAGAATGTACTTTGTTTTATGAGCTTTGGCACATGCTTGGAAACGTGCCAACAGATCCCCTGATGGTAAGAGATTATCGCCGCCTATAGACACCCACAGCGCCACAGGTGTAACAAGTGGTGTTACCGATTTTTAATATACCAGATCCGAATCCTAACAAGAATGAAGGCTGTAGAATATGTATGGGTAACTTTGAATGACTCCTCTATAATCTCACAGCTGAAACTGGAAATAAATATGTGACTTATAAACATTTGCCTTCGAAGGAGGGAACCAAAACTTCCGTTCCGGTTCTAAAAATTTTCCGGAACAGATGACCCCTCGGATGTAATGTAGTCGATACAGGAAAAAATCATACGATTGAAAGACGGATTGAATCCGGGCCGTTTTTTTTCCGGCTGGAGAGATTCTGGACTGAGGTGTAGTTTTAGCCTCAGTCGATTAATTCAGCAAAAAGACTGAACGTTTCGAAAATTTGCAATATTTTTGTACAAGAAACAGTAACACGGTTCATAAAAACCCGCCATTTGTAAAGAGCGGGAAGTCTGAATGTTAATTGTCTTAATAGCCGAAACTAGCTCACTGACAATGAGGTTTGAACAGAAAAAATTTCGCGCCATTTTTGGAGAAAGTTCGTTTAATTTTCGAATGAAACGAAGTTATTTTAAGACTTCGATTTTAAGAATTACATCGAGCAGCAAAGATTAATTCAATAGAGACCTAATGATAAAATGTCCCGTATTTACATTTTCTTATTACTCCAAGTTACGGCAAGCCAATTAGTGTTTGCTTTGATAAAGATATTCTGTTTGTTACTCAATCCCCGTTAGGATCTAGTTGTAAATTCTTAATAATTATATATATATATATATATATATATATATATATATATATATATATATATATATATATATATATATATATATATTTTGGAATTGATATAGAAAATAATGATTTCGTATGATCTCTGATTCAATCTGATTTTTTGTTATATGAACTGATTTATAATAAAAATAAGATTTGTACATAAAATATACCTAATACAAATATATACTAGCTGTTAGCCTGCTCTTTGTTTATTTTATTCAAGATACAAGTACTATAAAATAACTAATAATAACGTACTGTAGATGTACAGGACTGTATAATTTCACAGGGTTTCAACCGCCGGCTCAGATTAGACTCGAAGATAGCAAGGTTACACCGATTTGGGCAGAGCCGGGGCGATAATAAAACACGATTTTGAGGAGAACGATTTTCACTTTTTTCGCTTTGCTTACCTGGCTAATGGCAATGCCGTATAGAGAGCCCCGCCCGTACGCCTCTGTCGGGCCGATTTGCTATCTCACTTTTACCTCTCTATACGGCTATTTTCCATAATTTTCCCTATTTTTCATGAGCCAGGTGAAGCAAAACGCGTTGTGTGAAATTCTTTATTGTTAAGACCATATACATAAACCCTTATATACTAGAGACCTTATTCTATAAAAAAGATATTTACAATTTAAAGCTTACCATATAAGAAATGTTCTACATTTTTACCATTATTTTCTTAATAACTATTTAGCCCTTTATTATATATTCTTAATCGTTACGCTACACGTTAGGTATTATGTTTATTTACATAAATCAAAAGAAGCTACGTTAAAATTAGCTTTAGTTAAAAATATATAAGCAAAATAACCTGCACTTGATAAAACACCATATAACACGATTTTTACACACTGATGCCATATAAATCTATACATATAGTCACTGAGTATTCACTATTATAGTTTTATGTACTGTTTTTAATTACACGTTTATCGTTCACATTTAAATTCACTCATGTTTTACGTTTCGAGGCCGCTGTCCTTAACAGTAGACCTATATATTATGGACGAGGCATGTCGAGGCAAAAGTGTCCACACTTGTATTAATTTTGGTGTTGTTTGTGGCAGTCGAGGTTTGACATTTGTCAGATTGACATTTTGACATTTGCTTACCGTAGTTTATTCAGTTCGCATTTAGCTTCACTTTAAACTTATAATTTGACAAAAACTACTGAAATCAAGATGGCGAAACTTTTTCTTGTATGAAGATGTTTTCTGTCAAATGTACGTCATAGCCCATCCTTAGTTTTGAAATCATTGGTCTTAATAAATAACTACAACTACAACCTACACAAAAATATACATCTACATACCTACCAGTACTCCCCGGCCGATTTTTCTGAAATACAACTGTTTTGCAGTCCAACCAATCAGATCAACTGAACGCACCTATAAATATTTGTCAATCAAGTAATACTAGAGACCCAAATTTACGTTACCGACGCGGGAACGAACATCAAATGTTTGAAAGGTAGGAACAGTTGTCAGTTAGTATTTTTCAACTGAATTTTCCCATACTAACTGACATAGTTGTCGCTTTTATCATTTTCCTCTCAATTTTTCCAATACTTCTTAGTGTTTAATCACTTTAAACTTTCCTGAACCTCCACAGTTATTTCAAAATCAAAATTGGCTAAATCGGTTCTCGAGTTTTAGCGAGCCAAGGAAATGCAAACCATTTTTATATATTACAAAAATATTTGGATTACTCAACATCAAGACATTCTTTTTCCTGTTCGTCCGTATAATCTCACGCGTAATCTGTCTTTTCGTGGAATGATAATTTTGCACATTATGTAATGACGTTGAGTATACACAGTAAATCACAGCAACTTCTTTTCATATCTCTTTGTGCTCGTAATCTGGTTATTTTAAATTGTGCTTTATAACTTGCTGATGTCTTTCCGTATGTATTTTACATTTCTAACCGCATATTTTATTCTGATATCACATAATAGTGCGAAAACAGATTTTTAGATCAGTAAGCTGTACTACACGTGTGTGTTTTTACACGGCATATTTAGCGGAACATAAAATAAAGGTTTGATATCAGTATCATATAAGGTTGCTGGCTGGTTTAAACGTCATTTAATTTAAAAAGAAATATTTTCAAATTAAGAAAACAACTGAACATCATATTTTATGCAATTGTTTTAATTTTATTCAAATACACCTTATCTGGAGCGAACTTCGAGTATTTCTTCCTTCTGAGTTTGATTTAACATTTCATTGAAATTTGTTAGTTAGTTTTTTGTTAGTTTTTTTTAATCGCGTATCTTTTTGGAGTTGAGGACTGAATTATGCCTGACTTAGCCCCAACGGAGATTGCCAGGGCACTCGAAATGCGAAGAAATGGTCAAACCTACAGAGTGATATCCAGAGATCTTCGTCGACCAGTTTCAACGATCGATCGCAGTATCCAACGGTTCAGGGAGACCGGTACTTATGTGAGAAGAGCAGGACAAGGCAGAAAAAGACGCACATCGAGTAGGAATGATCGTTTCATTCGGTTTCGTGTACGTAGGAACCCCCGTTTGACGGCCGTCCAAGCCCGACATGAGTTAGAAGCAGTGCGGGGTGTAACCGTAAGTGAGCGTACGGTACGAAGAAGGTTCGAAGAAGCTGGTTTGGGTTCATTTGTGCCCGCCAAGGCTCCAAGGCTCGAGGTAAATCATCGTAGAAACAGGTTAACTTTTGCTTAGGAACATCGACTTTCGAACGCGGACCAATGGAGTAAGGTATTGTTTAGTGATGAGTGCAGAATTCTCTTAAATCAAATTGACGGCAGGCAAAGAATATACAGACGCAAAGGAGAACGATACATTCAGACAAATTTTGAAACTACAGTTGCATACGGTGGTGGATCAATAATGGTTTGGGCGGGCATTTGTTTGGGAGCTCGCACAGACTTGGTAGTGATTGACAGAGGGAGTCTGACTGCAGACCGCTATATCAGAGAAGTTTTAGAAGAAAATGTCGTACCGTTTGCCCCATATATCGGTGACGAGTTTGTTTTTATGCAGGATAATGCTCGGCCGCATACCGCTCGGGTAACTCAAGCTTATCTTAATGATATGATATCACTGTTATTGAGTGGCCGGCGAGATCACTGGATATGAACCCAATAGAGCACGTTTGGAACTTGCTGAAAAGAAAAGTTAAGTCCAGAATTCCAGCTCCTGCCAACGTGGGTGAACTGCGAATCGCCGTAGTTGAGGAATGGCGGAGACTATCCCAGGAGACCATCGATAACATCATTCTCAGTATGCCTAGACGGGTAGAAACTTTAATAAGAGCAGGTGGAGGAAATACGCGATATTAATCACTATTTTTCTAATTTAATTAATTGTTATTTTAATATTAATTTTTACTTTTCCCGGTTACATGAAAAGTTCAAAAATGTACCATTTTTCACAAATAGCCTTTACTCGCAAAATCTGTTCTTAATGTGATCTCATTTTAAGTAAAACAAATGAAACTTTAAATAACAAAAGAAGTTTAGTAAGTATATTTTAAAATAAAACCATATTTTTTTAATTATGGACCTTTTTTTTGTGTTCCGCTAAATATGCCGGTGTGTTTATAAACGAGAAAGTAAAATAAAATAGTTTTTTTTATTCAGAATAAAAAACAAGGTTTTGTTTTCTTATCGTTAAACGAAGAAAAAAAAGGATTAAGTACATTACCACCGGTTCCGAACACTAACTAGGCGACAAGAAGGGTAAGAAACTCATGCGGGTGCCACCTTTTAGTAAAAAGGATAGCCAAATATCTTTTAAAAAAATATATATCATACAATACATGTAAACAAAAAAAGTATTAAATTACAATTTCCACCTCTGACCACGCAATTTATTCTTTATTTTAGGGAAAGTATAGAAATCATTAGGGCTTAGGTCGGGGCTGTACGGCGGATGGTCTAATAATTCTATGATTTCTTGTTCTAAAAACTCTTTTGGTCTGTGCGCGGTGTGAGAACTCGCATTGTCGTGATGGAGGATGATGCGGCGGTTGCAGTTCTCTTTACGGAGTTCAGAAACGACCTGTGGCAAATAAATGTTAGCATACCATTCTGCATTAACCGTTCTTTGTCCCTCAAGAGGAATAGTCGCAACATGGCCGGTTTTGGAGACAAACGTGGCCACCATTTTTTTTGCAACACTCCGTGAAAGAACAATTTTTGTTGGCTTTAACTCATTTTCGAACACCCAAACTCGTGACTGGTTTTTTGTTTCGGGTTCGTACGCGTATATCCAGGATTCGTCACCTGATACGATTTTGTATACAGCATTTGAGGATCCTGCGTGGAATCTTTCGAGAGTTCTGACGCACCAAGTAACGCGAGCCGCTATTTGCTCTTCACAGAGCAAATGCGGTATCCATCGGGAAAACAACTTTTTTACACCTAATTGTTCATGCAAGATTATTTGTATTTGACTCATGCCAATGTCTAAAGTTGCCTGAATTTCGCGGTATGTCACATGTCAATCTTCCTCAATCAGCTTACGCACAGCATCAACGTTTTCTTGGGTGACTGCAGTTTTTGGACGACCTTGACGGGGATCATCACTGAGCTTGACACGTCCACGTTGAAATTCAGCAAACCAGCGATAAATTGTGGTTTTGGATGGGGCTTCATCACCAAATGCAGAAATCATCCGGTCAACACACTGTTTTTGTGTTAAACCACTTCGAAAGTCATAATAAATCATCGCTCTAGAATTTTCTCGAGTCAATTACATTTTCTCAACGACTAAACAAGTTTGACAAGACCTTGTGACAAGACCGAGAATCTTTTTTTAAATAAATAAACGGTATTCGATTTAAAAAAAAAAGGAGTTTTAAATTAAAAAGATTTTAATATGACAGGAACAGTGGAAATATTCCATTCCCGATACTTTTAGTGCAGCCCTTGTATAATAACCTTTGGCACACAATTAATATCTTTTAACTACTTTTTTAAATTTATTTATTGACAAATTTTTGACATTTTCTGGGAGTTTATTATAGACACGTAGGTCCTTATTCCTACTATTTATGTTGTATTGGTCACATTTTTTATCAAATTCATTACTATATTTTTTACCTACATAACATTATCAAAAATGTGTACAGTCAGTATCCCTATTTCTTTAAATTTTTCTCTTAGTGAAGGTATATGGGGACATCTTATAAATAGCTCTAATAGCTCGCTTCTGCAGCTCAAACATAGACTTAATGTCGGCGGCACAATCCCATAAAAGGATACCATAGGCCATTCTCCTATGGAAATAACTAAAATAAACTTACCGTGCCGATGATTCGTCAGAAATTTGTCTAATTTTTCTGACTGCAAATGCTGCAGAACTGAGACTATTCGCTCGGTTAGCAACATGTGGAACCCACTGTAACTTAGATTCTAATGTTATACCTAGAAATACAGTTGAGTCCCCTGGGTCAAGATTAGCATTATTCAATAGTACGTTGGTACATGCCTCGCATTTGGTAAGCTAAACTTGAAACATTTTGTTTCAGATTCATTAAGAAGCAGATTATTAGTACTAAACCAACCTTTACTATTTCAGAGAGAGCATTATTTACCCCGTCATAGTCCGCCTGCTGTCGTTTCACTTTAAAAATAAGTGAAGTATCGTCAGCAAATAATACTATCTCTAGTATATATTTAACAAAGAATCCTACTACTATAATATTATTAAAGACAATCCTAATAAATAATAATAACTCCCTACACTGATTTCGGTGACGGTGGCCGGTTTCATTGAAACCAGGCCAGTTAAGCAGGAGTAATTTTATAGGGCCCAAGTGTGTGCGCAGTACACAAGAGCACTCCCTCTTCCTTTATTCTCGTAACCCAGTTGGACGGATAACCGACACGACTGGCGAGAGATCAGGCGCAAGTCCGATTTTTTACACGCCCATCCGACGCATGGATCATCTTTCTTGTCAGACAATCAGGTGATCAGCCTGCATTGTCCTAACCAAACTTGGAAACAACATTTTTTTTTGTTGTTCCAATGCTCCTAGCTCAAAGCTCTAACCACTATACCACGGAGGCTGTTATAAAAAAAGAAAACAATCCTACTACTATTATAAATGTGAAAGCTTGTGAGGATGGATGGATGGATGGAAGGATGTTTGTTACTCTTTCAGACAAAAACTACTGAACGGATTTTGACGAAATTTAGTATGCTAATAGTTTGAGCTCTGGATTAACACATTACTTTTTATTCCGAAAAAGTACAGTGTTGCCGTGGGATGCCGTATTTACATGGGAATAAGCTAATCATGTATAAATATCCTTTATACATGACTAGCTATTTATCCTTTATCCTATTTATCCAGAATCTCGGAAACGGCTGCAAGTATATACATGTAATTTAGTATGCAGACTCCCTGCATTTTGGGGGATAGAAAATCGATCTAGCTAGTCTTATCGCTGCGAAACTGCGCATTTTGCAACTGCGTAATAAGATATGATTTCGATTTCTAAATGGCAGTTCCGATTGGCGTCGTGGTTAGCATCGGACTTTTTGCGTTATTGGAAAATTGGTGTTCTCTCGGATTTCAATCCCGGTCAGATGAATATATTTGTAATTCTTTTTATTTCTTTTTTATTTATTTTAATTATTTTATCAATCTACTAAAACTTCGAGCAAATCTCCCAGGTACTATTAGTTATGCTGCCTTATGTGGTAAATTTATAGACCTAAATAATAAATTCTCTGATCTTCACACACTTTGGGGGAAGTATTCTTGTATTTATTCAGTTCAGATACTACATTTAAGTTTTCCCAGTAATTTCAGACCCAGTACCCACATTACTCATGTCCGTCTGTAAATACCATTTACTACGATTATGTCCTATTTTTTCTCTAAGAAGGATTATCCTGCTAAATACGATTTCTCTTGGCTCAGTAATTAGATGAAATCTTGTCGCTTTGTTATAGAGAATAGTTTGGCACACGTGAATATTATTTTGACGTAAATTTATTGTTGTATCTTATACAATTCATTTTATAATGTATTTTGGAAAAGTATGGCATAAGGATGTTGCCTAGTGTCAAAGAATATTAAATGTTACTAACGAAAGGAATCGTCACTCCACCGATTTACACGAATGAGAGCTCGCGGCTGTGTCGTGTGTGCGTGGCTGGGCGAATACGGGGCGGACGTGAGTTTTTTCCAGCCAGGACTTTCGTTCATGTCTGGCCGCTGGTCGTTTCGTGCTTTGAATTAATTGACAGTATAATTTTTCACAATATTCATGATAGGTTTGTCTGACGCGACGTTTAAAATTATTTTGGTGTCAACTTTAGGCTTGCGTCAACATTTTTGACATTCGCCGGTGCTCGAGCTGTCATTTGTAGAGAATGTCGCTCGAGTGTGCTATTGTTGAATATCACATTTTTACAAAGTAAATTTTAAAATTAAGTTATGGATATGGTTTGCTATTTATGCATTTTGCCTTCACGATCTAATGAAACACAGTCAAAAATAAGTTCAATTTTAAAAGTATGCTCGAGTAAGATTTGTCTAACGGCCGTTTTCAATAACATTTCTAATATTAAAGAAAGATAGCTATCTCCGATAAACAGAAAGCCGTTGTTTATCTTTAACTTACGTTTCACAATCAAATATAGGACCTATTCATTTTTGTCCAACGAAGGATATCATCCTTCCCTCTCGCCTATCCAAGCCTCTTGAAACGTTTCATTAGTTGCTAACTACATAACAATTCATGTTTTAAGCAATTGTATATTTATTTACAATTAATGTATTTATTGGTTAAAAGCGTAAATATTGTACTTAAAATTGAGAAACAAAACTCGAGATGGTTTTTTATTATAGTTATCGTGTTTTTTTTATTAAATTTAATAGTGAAACATAACAGTTTAACGCTAGGAGTCGCGTGAAATGGAATGTATAATTTAAAATGAAATCAAACTTCGAAGTAAAGATAATATACTATACTACGTAATGAGAGATGGCACTCCGAATAAAAAAAGCGTTCGAAATTCAATATTATACCTTAGCAATTTTTATTGCATTTGAAATAAAATAAAATACATAAGTAAGATTACGGATCCTACAAGCGTTTTTTGTGGTCGCGACAGAAAAAACTACAATTTAAATAGAACTCTGCGTTAATGCAATAAAGCTGATGAAAATTTCACGTACCACTTGCCCACACTTGCGCACGTTAACGAATATTTTATAGTTAATATTCTACCAATATTACACATCAAGAACCGAAATAACACAAAAATAAGGAGGAAATACAAAAAGAACAACGTCATACATTGATATTCTCGGCAAAACTAGGTTCTCCGTTTTGTTAACGGCCGACATTGACAGATAAGCAAATGACGTTATTGAAGTAAGCTCCACCTATCGTATTACCAATTCGTATAAAACTTATCGCTATCCAGGCAGTCTCCAACAGATAGGTTATTGAGAACAGCCGTTAGTGTGTGAGACAAACTAGATAGGAGCACAAGCACAAACAAGTTATGTCCACTTACAGCCCATTAAAATAACCTATCTATTTATAAATATTTGTTAAAAACATCGCCATTCAATCATTTGACGGTTTTTTTGCGATACAAGTTTGACGTTTCTAACAAATAGTTATTGGTAGATAGGTTATTGAAACGGGCCATTAATGCACATTGCAAACAAATTTATCACAAAGGAATGGAAATTGGACAAATTAGTTGAAAAGGCCAAGTTACAGTGCAATATTGTCCAGGGCACTAATGGCGCCTTACACTATGGGAAACCAATTACTTAAAACAACATACGAGAGCTCGGCAAATGTGCCACATGCATTTTTCGCATAAAAGTTTCCCCAAAATGCACTCATAGGTTAAAAGAACTTAATTGCATCGAAAGAGAAGTGTTGTTTTCACCATTTTTATAAAATGGACCAGGAAACGGGCGGTCCGTTAGCGGTTTACTCGACTACGGCGAAGCCAAAAAGAGGGGTAATGATTTTGACAGTTAATATATATTTTTGTTCTACCGTAGCGTCATAACTACTTATCCAATTTTAATAAATGAGGTGTCTATGGATTCGTAATAAATACACAAGTAATATGGGTTATGTAATTTACGTACTTCGTTGGGTTATAGTTTTTAACTTCAATCCGGTTTAAACGGTCCATTTAATATCTGCCTGATTGTAAGCGATTACCGCCGCCCATGGATACCTGCAACACCAGAGGTTTAACAAGTGCGTGCATGGCCCTTAAAATCCCCAACCTCACCAGTTCCTCGGCGAATCACAACCAAAGAGATATTTCACGCCAGATTTTGTGAGGTATTTATTCGGTCGAGCTGACCCATTCCTGTCGAAGCATGGCTCTCCCGCGTTAACAAGCTTAATCACTTAAATGTCTTATACTTGACTCACACTTGGGCGGTTTTTCGACTATCCTATTTCCTACTACTATTATAAATGTGAAAGTTTTTGAGGATGGATGGATGGATGGAAGGAAGTTTGTTACACTTTCACGCAAAAACTACTGAACGGATTTCGATAAAATTTGACATAACAGTAGCTTAGGCTTTGGATTAAAACAAAAAAGAAGCCTATATTTTTTTAATAGGCTACTTTTTATCCCGAAAAAGTACAGAATTCCTGTGGGATACCCGATACTATATTTACACTGGCGGAGCCGCGGAAAAAAGCTAGTGTTATCATAAAACAAGTTAACTTGCTGTAAATTTTGAATATAAAAAAAATAATAGGTATTCTGAATTGGCGAGAACACTTTAATTGAACTGTCATTATCTACGTGACTTGACACAACAGTTGACCAATTTTATCTCCATTGCTTTTACAATTCATCACAGTAGCTCAATTTAAAATGTAAACGAATTTATAAGGGCGTACATTTTTACTGTATATTCTTACACTGTCCATTTTCACTATAACGATCTTTTTACATTGTTTTTTTTTCTACATAAATAATATCGACTATTAGGTATTCTGTGATAACAATGATTTGAAATGTACCGTATGAACATCATGTAATCTACATAAAATAAACTTATAACTTTTTTTTACTTATTAATAATATTATGTACCAATGTTATTCAGGGCTCGTGTCTGTTAAATAAATGTCTATGGTGCCATAAATATACACTTTTATATATTTACCTGCAGGATCGGTGAGGGCTTCCAACCCTTGTTTCCGTAATCTTCTTAATTTTATCGATTATATCGAAAATGTTGGGTTGTATGTGAGTAAAAATAATTTTTTATTGAAATTTTGCTTTAATCAGATTTTGATTATCATTATTACTACTTTATGACTACTATTACTATTATGACAAAATTATTATTCCCACTTTTATTTTTGGTAAGCCTCGATTGTATTATCATAACATACTAGACTAAAAACTCCCTGCGACTGCGCAAGAGCTAACCTCACTATTCAATGCAAACAGACATGAAACCAATAAATCTTTCCTCCTTATAATATTAGTTTTAGCATAGATACAGCACGTCCTATCATCTTGGTTGCTGTTAACTTCCTATCCAAAAACGATGGGAAAAGAAAAATTAACTGCGATAAAATCTGTAAAATTAGTCACACTTACAGTAAGTAGAATAGTGTTGCGATAATTCCATACTTATAGTTGGAAAGCCCTCTGATAGAATATTCGCGTGTTACGTTTCATTACGTTTTGTTAAGGGTCAAACTCACAATTTATATTAATAGCGAAATAATGACAGCAAATTGATCTTAAAGACATGTAGGTCTTTTTATTCGAACTGGAATAAGTAGAAGAATTGATACAAATAGTACGATTTTAATGTAATGTGACTTATTTATAATCTACTAGCTACGCCCGCGTAAATAATTCCTAAGTAGTATCCCTCGGGAACACTGTACTTTTTCGGGATAAAAAGTAGCCTATGTTTTAATCCAGAGCCTAAACTACTGCCATACCAAATTTCATCGAAATCCGTTCAGTAGTTTTTGCGTGAAAGAGTAACAGACATCCATCCATTCTCACAAACTTTCACATTTATAATATTAGTAGGATACTAGATAGGACGATACGTGGTTAATTGTTTTCATCACAATGAATGTTTCCTTTAACATGCTACTTTTTTTTGCAAGAACTTTATACATTGTGACGACGAGTAATGTAAACTTTTTAATTAATTAATAGCTAATGATTATAATATAATATGTAATAATTGTTTCTCTAGTGATAGAGAAACAATTAACAAACAAACAAATTAAACAAAGAGAAATTATGTGAAATTAATAATAATTAATAAAATAAAATAAAATAAATAAATAAAATACAAATAGTAATCAATAATAATAAAAAAGAAGACTTTCCTATCTACAAATATGATTATCTCTGAAAATATCAATTTACTAGAAAAACTTCCCCAGGTCGACCCGTCTGGCAGAGCACCTAGCAAACTGATAGCATTGCCTCGTTGGATAGCAATGGCTATCCGTTGTGCCAGGTAGTTCCCGGCTCTGGGGTTATACTATATTATGTTACGATCTTTGACATAACAAACTTAAAGCATCACCTCACGGTACCTATTTTTTATAAAAATAAAAAGCCGAATTAAAGTGACATTATTATTAATAATAGTAGTATGTAGTAGTTGTAATTATAATAATAGTATGAACATTTTGGAAATAATAACAGTCCTGCTACTATTATAAATGTGAAAGTTTGCGAGGATGGATGGATGGATGTTTGTTACTCTTTCACGCAAAATGCTCAATGGATTTCGATGAATTAAGACATAGGCTACTTTTTATCCCGAAATCCCGTGGGATACTATATTTACGCGGGCGGAGCCGCGGGAGAAATCAACTGTTATATTTACCAAGCAACCTACATAGATAACGTAGACTCCTGGAGGTTGTGATCAATTTAAACATTCATAAAAAAAAAATCCTTTATTTTCCCACGACACTCAAGAGAAAGAACATCTACGTCCGTCATAATTAAATCATTTATCAGATTAAGTACAGCATTAAGCTTTACCTCGTAGCCAAATCCCCGAGGGCCACCGTCGGTAAGTAAGAAAAATCGTTTGTGCCTTAGGGCCCCAAAATATACTCACAACATGGAAAATTCTGGGCGCGAAGTTCGAGGAAAACTTGTAACGTAATTTACTATAGCAGATTGTTGTTTTTGTAATTATTTTAGGTGTCGGCTCCTGGATCATAAATTTTGTCGCACACGTCCCATAATTTTGTAGCTTTTCCCTCTTTTTTCTCTTTCTCTATCTTTCTAGGTGATTTGTGACACAAACGTTTAATTTCGCGTTACTCTGTAGTAGATACTTTAGGAATCTTACGTGACATGGTGAAAAGTGGCCGCCTTTGATGTAATTATTTAAAAAAAAATTTGTTAAAGCTTAAACGTAAATCCGTTTTCTTTAATCCATTAAAGTAGGCAGCATTTATTTATAAACTAATTCAACAGGTTCTCGTCGTAATTTTAATCATGAAATCGATGTTGAAATTAATTTAAACGAGCATGCAGCAGCTAATGTAAATATTCAGGTCAGGATCCCGGGCAGATCCTTTAGAGCTGAGGTCAAGAAGCTGTACAAACAATAAATTATATTAATAACTAGCTGCTGACCGCTACTTCGTTGGCGTAGGACTAACCCTATGATGAATGAAAATGAAGCCTAAGTTACTCCTTATAATATCAACTATCTGTCATTGAAAGTCCCGTGAAAATCGGTCAGCTGACAGAGAGACGGGCAGACAAAATTTTTAAATATTGTATAATTTGTAAGTACCATATATTTTTTATATGCATTTAGTGAAAAGCTGTTAAATTAAACAAACAAAAAGACACATCAATTTTATTCATGTGTATAGGCTAGCTGCTGACCGCTACTTGGTTTGCTAAGATACCTATCCCTTGAGAGAGGTATACTCGTTTGAATAGCAAAAATAATATAGCCTACGTGCGTCGTGCTAGTGTAGTTGTAAAAAAAAATTCTATATGCTCGTATGGTTGGGGAAAATGAATACATAGTAGTCTGTTTGGAGTGGAGTTATCATTCGCTTACGGTCGTAAATACAGTAACAGGACGATCTCAGTAATGTTATGTTACGAGTAGCATGTCAAAACTACTTAACGTACAAAAGAAAAGTAAGAAAATACAGTATTAATTAGTACAAACTTTTATTTTTTATATAATAAAGGTAAAATAATCCGTTAAACTTTTGGTCCTTTCGCACACAACACTAAATAACCTAACCAAGAGCATGTCAGGACATGTCTGAAGAGGATTCCGTATCGACGCGAAATAGGTTTCTTCATCAAATTTCTTCAAAATGTTGTGTCTGATTTCGCTCAAAATAATGTCCTAAAAAGTATGTAGCAGGATCTATCAGCATGTAAAGTTTCTACCTCTAATACTTTAGAAATGCCAGGGGCGGAGGCAACTTGTAAACCACTTCGGATGTCGATTACCCGAAAATGGTTATATTATAAAAAGTCATGTATGTTGCCTTCATATTTTAAAAATACCTTTTTAACTATATCGCACACGATGGGGTTTGCATACCCACTTTCCATGTATGGAGCGCCAATTTCATAATGCCAAAATTAAGTCCATACTCTACCTGCAATCTACAATTGTAAAAAAAATTCATCAATTTATATTCATAGTTACCGAAGTTAGCAACGGATGGACAGAGTGAAACTGTAAAAAAAAATACATTACAGCACATTTATTTTTAGAAAAACAAAGCTAAAATAGATAAAATTATCACCTTTTATGTCTCGGTAGCATTGTTATCACGCGACCCCCGCACTCAATAACCTTATCACTGAGTGTAATGTATTCAACCTGATTCTAAGGATAAGATAACATGACTCATTGCTGCTATAATTGTGTTTAATGATTTTTACACAAAAATGTTTTTTTGGGCGGGTGTTTATTTATTGGCCGCAGTTTTATAACAAAATTATAGACGTATATATTATAGACGAGGCATGTCGAGGCAAAAGAAAATAGCACTCTGCGCTAATAGAGCTGAAAATCAAACACACAAGTATCGAGTCAATGATGATATGACAGATAGCTCGACACTCGACACTTCGATTTTCAACTCTATTGTATTAGCGCAGTGTTCTTTTTTCAGTGTTCTGAATTTTACCCAAACTTAGGGCGTTTGTGCACTACACGGAATTTTATCGTCCGGCAGTCTAATTTTTTTATAAGGAACCTATACACTTTAGGTGCAAAAGAAAAGTAGAGTTCTCCATCCCATGTTTATAGAAAATGACGAAAACAGATAGTTCGAAAGCATTTCTTCTAATATAAACCGGTACATATATAGGTTGTTGATACGAAATGGTTTACGTTTGTTTATTCGGCTATCGAACAAAAATACTGCAACTGTTTGCCCGCTATAAACTCTTGTTTACGTATGAACGGTAGCAAATTTTGAAGACAAATCAATATTTGTGTATGAGTCTTGTGTCAATTTTTATGTGAAATTTCCTTGAAATACATTTTCGAATTATTTATTTAATCGTAGCATAGTGCTACGAGTACAAACATACAGGTGTTATTTTGTTTTATACTAGCATTAATTGCCCGCGGCTTCGCTAGCGTGAAATAAGATTTATATTTAATGAAATATGCCCTATTTTAACCCCTGGGGATTGAATTTTGAATAATCCTTCCATAGTGGATGCCTACGTCATATAGGGAATACGTGTGCAAAATTTCAAATTTCTAGCCTTAAGGGTTTGGCCTGTGCGTTGATATATCAGTCAATCAGCTATGCCTTATATATATCTAGATTATTAAATCGTTAGTTACATTATACTTTGTAACTTTGGATTCAGTATATAATATTTAAGCTATGATTGCTTTTCTTAAAGAATAAACTAGATAATAATAATATTTATAATGTGACTATCATTTGTTAGTTCTATTAGAGTCAATTCACACCGAGACGCGACGCGAGGATGCTTGAAGATGCTGTAATAACTTGCATAATTTGCAGCGTTACATAACAGTGCCGCAGCGATCCATTTCGAATTCCTGCATTGAGACGTGTATTTTTGTGTATTAATCAAAGAAATTATTTTGTATTACCATTTTAAAAAGTACGTGCCGCTGCTCCTCTTCTCGGTGTGAGCTGACCCTCAGGTGTATTTAAGCTATTGTTTTTCGTCGTATTAAAAGTCCTAGCGCATCAACTTTATCGCACAATATATTATCTTGATATTGAATTATTACCTACCTTATTATTATTACTTTGTCCATGACGCGTATCATATGGCTATAAGTGGCCACATTATCTTTACGGTGCCATTAACTCGACCGGCATCGTGATGGTGTAGCCGTACTTTTATGTAGCTGTATTCACAACCCTGCGCTACGCTGCGCTACTCTTATGGGGAAAACTGAAACGCTAAGGCTAGTACTATATGATCCGGAATCCGGCGGTCCCGGGAAAATTCAGAGCACTGAAAATAGAACTCTGGGCTAATACTATAGACTTAAAAATCGAAGTGTCGAGTGTCAAGCTGTCATGTATGACATTGACAACTGACTCGACACTTGTGTGTTCGATTCTCAGCTCTATTGTATTAGAATATAGTCCCAGAGTAATCAAAGTTAAGATTACTCCTATTTACAGGCTGTCGCTGTCTCTGCTAGCTGAAATGACAAGGACAGTATGTGACTTGAGCGTCTCTTAAATAAAATATTGATCCAGTATACGGCCGTTAGCTACACTTGACTACACAGCTACGTAGCGCTACGCTCAGTCACAGGGGCGGCACTCTCTACAAATGGCAGCTCGAGCACCGGCAAATGTCAGCCATGTTGACGTAAGCCTCAGGTTACACCGAAATAATTTCAAACGTCGCGTCAGATAAATCTATCATAAATATTATGAAATTATATTGTCAATTATGTCAAAGCACGAAACGACCAGCAGCCAGCCCCGTGAACGAAAGATTTGGCTGGAAAAAACTCACGCCCCGCTCGCTGCGCGCACCTCCGGCATACGTCTTGCCACGCACACATAGCTGCAAGCTGTGAATCATGTAAGTCTACTAAATGATGGTTCTTTACGTTAGTAATATATATTCTTTGGCGCAGTTGCAAAATAATGTGCCGGGCGAAAAGCCAAACATTTTGATTTTTAGTTTCCTTTATAATAATAATAATATCTATGGACGCTTCATACCCCGACAATCTGGCCCCGTGCTAAGTACTCGACTACTGAGCCACAGAGGTCGTCATAAGTGTTAATATTTCGAATGATTATTATATCACGTGAGGTTGGATGAATAAATCAAATCAAATCAAATCAATCATTTATTTCACAGAATGTGGTTAACAATGGTGGATACAATAGGTACATCAGTTCTTATACATGCTACCATAACAATGGTGTATGAATATGTCAACAAGTAATTATTATTATTTAATGTAGAAAATACAAGTTCAATTACATAATAGTGAATTTTAATGTTAATACAAAGATTCAGTTTGTCAAAATGTTACGTTGTCAAGGTAGTTGTAGAAATGTCATTTATCTAAATAATATTAAATTATTATCAGCATTTAAAATCATCAAATAGTAAAATATAAAATCATAATAATAATAAACAATAAAAATACGCAGTCAAAAAAAATCGTTAGAACAATATTTTAATACTTATGTTTAAAAAAAATAAAAAATACATGTCTAAAATTAAAATTAATTTTAAAAAAATCAAATAATTATTAACATTGAAGTCATTGTTTAATACATAGCATAAATTCAATCAAGTCATAAAACAATTTTGTATTAGCCATGATGTCAGATTTCTTTTGAATTTATTGAATGGTAATACTAATAAGGTAATTCTTTAAATTGATTTGGCAATTGGTTAAATATATGTATAGCCTGTATATATGCGTTATTTTTATATATGTTTAAATTACACCAAGGGCGATAAAGTTTGAATTTATATCTTTCATTTTTCCGTCCCTCCTCCGAATGCAGTTTAAAGTATTCTGGATGCATTTTAACAAACATACAGAGTTCTCGTATATACATACAGGCTAGTGGTAACAGTCGTAATTTCTTAAATAACGGTCTGCAGCTTTCCAAATACCAGGCACCACAAATAGCTCTCACGCATTTTTTTTGTACACGAAATGCTTTTTCGACCTCCACCGAATTACCCCACAACAACAGACCATATGAGAGGACCGATGATACGTAGCCATGGTACGCTGTTAGTGCCGCCTCAGCTCCTACCGTCTGACGTAATCTACGTAAAGCATATACGAACCGGTCGAGCTTATTACACACATGCTCTAAATGGAACTTCCAATTATAATTCTTGTCAACCATGAGTCCTAAAAATTTAACTGAGTCAACTTCTGAGATATTTGCATTGCCGTATCGTATATTCAAATTTATATTTTTACTTTTATAATTTTGAATTTGTACTAATTGTGTCTTATTGATATTTATTTTTAAGTTATTATTATCTAGCCAAATTATGATTTTTTGTAGAGTAAGATTTAATTCGGATTCAAAGGTGTCCTTGTCTTTACATTTCACGATATGTGTGGTGTCATCTGCGAATATACCTGGGCTGATTGATAACTGGCCGAAACGACGAACTTAAAAAAATGATACGCAAAAAAGGAATATTACATTATATTCTGGCATCTTTTTTAAAATAGAACGCCAAATTTTAATTAATCGAACTGATGGAATTTGTTTGAGAGGACGTAGAACTTTCTCTGTCGTAAATTTTCTTAACAATGGAAAGAAACGAAATTCGTGCGGTGATAAAGTTTTACGTTTTAAAAGAGAAAACAGCAACCCAGATTAAAACCAAGCTAGACAGTGTTTTAGGTAATTCTGCTCCTGCATTGAGTACAATTCACACATGGGTAACTGATTTTAAACGTGGAAGACAGAGCTGCGAAGACGCCCACAGGTCTGGCCGTCCAAATGAAGTCACGAATCCGGACATGATCAAAAAAATTCACAAAATTGTATTGAATGATCGGCGCTTAAAGTTGCGAGAGATAGCAGATATGGTGAGCATTTCATCTGAACGCGTTTTTAATATTTTGCATCAACATTTGGGAATGAAAAAGCTTTGCGCGCGATGGGTGCCGCGTTTGCTCACTGTAGACCAAAAGCAACGTCGAGTGGACGATTCATCGGAGTGTTTGGCGCTGTTTAACCGAGATCCTAATGAGTTTTTGCGGCGTTATGTAACAGTCGTTGAAACCTGGATACATCATTATACTCCCGAGATAAAAGAACAA
Organism: Phengaris alcon alcon; assembly: GCA_037179445.1. Lineage (NCBI taxonomy): Eukaryota > Metazoa > Arthropoda > Insecta > Lepidoptera > Lycaenidae > Phengaris > Phengaris alcon. The sequence continues at coordinate 288,940 of JAYRCH010000292.1, forward strand.
TCTAAGCAGTGGACTGAGAGCGGAAAACCTGCGCCGAAGAAAGCAAAAACAGTTTTGTCGGCCGGCAAAGTGATGGCGACTATTTTTTGGGATGCTCGAGGGATTATTTTAGTGGATTATCTGCAAAAAGGAAAAACAATAAATGGAGAGTACTACGCAAGCTTGCTGCAAAAATTAAGTGAAGAAATCCAGAAGAAACGACCACATTTGGCCATGAAAAAAATTTTGTTCCACCATGACAACGCACCTGCACACACGTCAATGGTTGCAGTCGCCAAACTCCATGAATTGCGGTTCGAATTGCTACCACATCCACCCTTTTCCCCGGATCTGGCCCCGTGCCACTTCCACTTATTCCCAAACCTGAAGAAATGGTTAGGTGGCCAGAGATTTTCATCAAATGAAGAAGTCATTGTTGCCGTGGACGAGTATTTTGAGGGGTTGGAGAAAACATTTTATCAAACTGGTGTAACGGCATTGGAGAAGCGCTGGACTAAATGCATCGAGGTAGAAGGAAATTACGTTGAGAAATAAATTTATATTAAACTGATTTTTGAAGTTTTTCTTTGTCGTTTCGGAAACTTATCAATCAGCCCTCGTAGTTGGATTATTGGTTATTTTAGGAAGATCGTTAATGTATAATAAAAATAAGAAAGGACCGAGTAGATTATCTTGAGGAATACCGAATAAGTTTAAATTAAAGTGTGATCTTGCGGAAACTTTAATTTTATTTATTATTTCACTAGTTTCTACGCATTGGTACCGATTAGATAGGTAGGTAGGAGTAGGTAGGTAGTAATGCACGATTGACATGGTCGAACGCCTTGCTCATGTCGAGAAATATAGCAGAAACCGGTATTCTGTCATTTAAAGATTCTGTCACTATTTTAATTAAATTGAAGCAATCTAAAGCAGTACTGTTATTCTTTCGGAACCCATTTTGATTCTGCGTTAAAATATTCTTACGGGATACATAATTCTCAAGACGGATTAACATGACTTTCTCGAAAATTTTGGAAAGTATCGGTACTAGTGTGATTGGACGATAGTTGTTTAAATCCGTTTTATCTCCCTTTTTGTGCAGGGGTTTAACAATAGACTTTTTAAAGCTGTCAGGAAAAGAGCATTCTTGTAGGGAGATGTTAACATTGTGTAGCCCAAAGGCTGCGATAAAAATTTTGATGCAATTTTTTTATATTTGTACTAATGTCATCTATTCCTGTCGATTTAGTGTTGTTTAAGCTATTTATAATTTTATATATTTCTAATATGTTGTCATTTAAAGGCATTGTCTTTGATATGTCATTAATATTTAAAATCAGTTGTATTAGTCATATTAATAAAAAAATTATTGAATAAATAAGTAATGTCAGTGGGATTTGTATATAATTTATTGTCATCTATTATTTTATTTATATTTGTGCAAAAATTTATGTCAATAATGTTTTCATTTATTATTTGCCATACGGCTTTACATTTGTTTTTATTATTATCTATTTGTTTTCTATTTTGTAACTGTTTACATTTAAGTATGCATTGTTTAAGTATTTTAGAGTACTCGTAGTTCTTGTAGTTCTTATCGTTTTTCTTTTTATCGGTTCCCATTTGTCTATGTTTTAGATAAAGTACTCTTTTTTTAATGCAATATTTCTTCAAGCCTTTGGTCAACCACGATCACATTCCAGTTGTATTATTATTTATTTTAACTTTAAAATGGGAAAACACTTTCCAACAAACAAATTCAATAAAAAATAAGGTCAATAAACTATGAAGCTCTTGAAAAGATTCTTCTAAAGTAGTTTTTTTGTACACCTCAGAAAATGTTAATGATGAAATACAATTCAGAAATTTATTAATATTGGACACATTAAAATCTCTAACTTGATCATACCAATAAGTCGGATTGCAGCTTTTGTTAACTTTAATAGTTAGAGTTTGACCGGTTTCGTGATCGGCGAGCTTTAGGTAGTGTACGTTTGTTTGAGCTCGTTTAATGTTACTCGCGAACTGGTTAAGACACGCATCATGTCGAGTGGGCTGTTTAACATGCATTTCCATATTGAAATTTTGAAATATGCTAATAAGGTCGGAGCAAAATTAATTGGTTTCAAAGTGCTTAAATTCCAATCCCCACAAAGTATAATTTTTTTCGTGCGGTTTGCAGATAATGTAAGTAGTAAATGTTCAATATTTTTTAGAAATACGCAGGGGTTACTGGTTGGGATTCGGTAGATACAAAAAATGATTTTTTTTTTTGTGCAGCCATCTCAATACCGCAGCATTCAAAACCACCGACTGAAGGACTTTGTATCCATGGTCATGAATAAATTAAAAAAAAAAAAAGCATTCAAAACCAAGACCACAAAAAAAGTGTAGATATTCTAAGCTACAAAGTTTGTAATACGTCTTTATTTCGTAAAGGCAAATTATATTTTATAAAATCGGTTGTCTGTAAAGTCGGTTTACTGACGATAGTTGAACGTGACAATGTCATAAGAAAATACTGATGGATCGCTCACTCAAGTAGGAGAGAGAGACAGATTCCGCGCTCTTGCACTTCAAGCCTTAACTGGAACGCCGCATACCGAGGTAACGCCGCATGAGTCATGTTTTTTCGTGCGTGCAGCCGGCTCCATCGAATTATAAGACGTTATCACGTCAAAAAACTATGTTAAAATATATATTCTGTTTTGTGTATTGTGTTAAAATAAAAGCATTATAGTAAAATCATTATTTACTTGATAGTCATACTATATTATTTTTGATTTTATATTAGAAGTTTACTTTGGTAATTATATAATTCTATTATTTAAGGCGAAATAGTCTACTTTTTATTTTTGTTTTTAAAAACTAGGGTTTTTCCTAATTATTATTGTTATCGTAATAAATAAGATGAACATATTCACATTTACGTACAATCATATCTGAGAGGTTTCATTTTGTCTCGATTAGATTATCTTCATCTGAGTTCGTTTTAAATAAGTACAAAGCTTATCTCCTGAAAGACGTAGCCAAAGAAAATCAAATTAAACCAATAGAAGAAAAAACGAGCTAATATCATAAGAAATATGTACAGAGAAATCGAATTAAAAGTTTTACACGAGGATTAAATAAAAGTATTTACCGAGGATTTTTTATTTACCGACCAAATTTCTTACTCCTCAGGTTCCACAATTCTCGTAAAACTATACTGCACGATTTGACTAATCGTAGTATATACCCCTATATTGGCTCACCAACACTCGACCACACCCGCCAGTCCAACATCTTTGACTGACGTCTACTGTCACTGTTGTCTGTGATGTCAATGCACGAGACCATCAATAATACATTCACACAGTGATACTTAAAGGTTTTTGCTTAACATATTAATATAAAAAATAAGGTACTTTAATAAACATTAAGAACTTAAATAATTAAGATCAACTCTCAATAGTAACATTGTAAATTATTCGACATTTTTTTGTTGCAGGTGTAAAGTGCAGTGTTATGGTGTGTTCGGTGTGGTGGGGCGTACTGGCCTGTAGTGAGGTGTAGTGGAGTGGAGTGAGGTGTAGTGGTGGTCGCGAGCTCGCTCGACGGCGGCAGAGATGCCGCTAAGTTGACGACGGCGGTAGGCCGCGCCTCACGCCGCTCGACCAATAAAACTTCAGGTAAAGATAATCTGTTTATACTTTGTATAGTTACAAGATTTTAATTTGTTCATAGGGTACGCTTATGCAATATAAAGGTGCTGCCACACAACAGTAAAATCTGTAAACCGTCGCCAGACGCATGATACGTCGTGTGTATTATAACGTGACGATGTGTTACGTGCCTTTAAATAGACGGTATTACCGCTGGGGCGACACTCTCTAAAAATGACAGCTCTAGAACCGACGAATGTCAGTCATGTTGACGTAAACCTAAGCTTAACACCGAAATAATTTTAAACGTCGCGTCAGACAAAAATCTATCATAAACATTATATAATTATATTGTTAATTATGTCAAAGCACGAGACGACCAGCGACCAGCCCCGTGAACAAAGACCTTGCTTGAAAAACCTCAAGTCCCGCTCACCGCATGCACCCCCCGCATACGTCGAGCCACTCACAAAAAGCCGCGAGGTGTCATTCGTGAAAGCCTATTGAATGACTGTTCTTTATGTTAGTAACATGTATTCTGCGTTATTATTGCATTCGACATCGAATAATAAGATACTATGATGACAAATGAAACTATAAATTATTGCAATTGTTTTTTTTTATTGAGATTGGATTTAATTATATTTAGGAAATGCCTCATGCCAGTAGATCCACGTCTGTGGGTAGGTTTGTGTATTTAAAAATGTTTATAAATAAATCTCTCATTAACTAGCAAGCATACTATGCAGCAGATTAAGCGAGTTGCTCTCGATAAAGGAATACATTATGCGTAGGGTTGCCATTTGTCCGGGTTTCCCAGATTTGTCCTATTCCGGGGAGCATCTGGGCGGAGTTTAATTAGTCCGGGCTTAAAAAACTCGCAGACAAGATTATGTTGTTACAATTAAAATAATAACAAAAGACAAGTTTATTTTTAAATCATAAAATGGCGATCGGCTTAAAACCAATGTCAAGTTAAAAAGGCGTGAAAGTAAAATTTTCATATAAGTTTTAAAAACCGTTTTTCTAAATCGTCAAGTCCGATGTCTAGTCAAAGTCCATAATAAATCGGCAATGCCGTCAATGAGTCAAGTCAGTTGAGTCAGTAAAGTGGTAGACGCTTTACTGAAATTTCCTAAGGAGTTTTGGAGAGAACACAAAATAGCACGCTTTTTGACCCCTTGCCCACACGTGTGCACGTTAACAATTATTTAATTGTTATTATTCTATCAATATTACACATTAAGAAGCGAAATAACACAAATATATAGAAGAAATACAAAATCACAAGTCACTCTTCCACATGCCAAAACTCAAAATACGACTTTTTTAATTCTGAAATAAGGAAACAGTTGATTTGACAACGGCAACCCTATCCGCGCAACAGGCGCGCATCGGGCGTTATTGGTGACACGGGGCATTACCATATATCACGCCCACCACGATATTGCGAATTTATTGTGCACTTTGAGTACTTTAACTGTTGTCACAGTATGAGTATCTATCACTTTTAGTTTAACTCCAATAATTGTTATTATTGCTGAATGATTTGGCATAAAGGACTATGGACTTTTTTTTATTGATATTTTGATTCCCAAATTTGTTCCAGGCCTTTTCTGGTCAAAATCGAAATGACTTAAATAAATATATTTATATTAGGCTGGGACTATAATATGCTCCAGAATTCGGAACGCCGGTGAAAATTCAGAGCACTGAAAATAGAACTCTGTGCGAATACAATAGAGTTGAAAACGGAAGTTTCGAGTGTCAAGCTGTCATTTATGACATTGACATTTGACTCGAAACTCATGTGTTCGACTTTCAACTCTATTGTATTGGTGCAGAGTACTATTTTCAATGCTCAGAATTTTCTACGGCTTTCCGCATTCCGGATCATATAGACCCGGCCTTAGGATTTTAAGGTGTGTAATTTTCTTGTCAAAATAAGGCGTCCTCTAAAAGCTAAACGGCTGGCTCTGAAATAATCTGAAAAAATCGTGATGGTAGTCCATGTGATATACTTAAAAGGAAAACTATAACGGCTTAGATAACTTTGTTAGTTCAGGAGTTATAGAGGCCTAATTTGTAAAATGCGCTTTGTTTGGGCGGTAAAATGCGCGTTTAGCCAGCCCGGCCTTACTTGGAAAACTAAGTACAAAAATAACTAAATAATAAGTAAACGTAAAATATTGGTATAGTGTTACGGAACGCACTTGGCCGGTATTCTCATGTTTTAAGCTTTGAAATAATAAAAAATAAAGAATAGGTTGAACGTATTATAATAACTGTAATACGCTCTGAAGTATAAGGACGTAACTCGTAAAGCCGTCCATAAACATACACCAACACAATGAACCGATTTTGTCATAATATGACCGCATTCTGATAACAACTTTTACGACCCTTATATTCCTCTTATCCAATGATTTTAATGAAAAGTATATGAAAAATTGATAGTGTAACAGTAAAAAAAAATATTCTGCGGTCATTTACCGCAGAATATTTTTTTTTACTGTTAATTTCTGAGAAGAGTCTCAGAAATTAAAATAGTTTTGTTTCCAGGTTAATAATAACAGTGACGAAATTGTCCCTATGAGATGCCTACCACCGGTTCTAACCTGGAAGACACATAAAATTAACTACTCTCCAAGGCCAGCCCAGGGTCCATTTCCTTTTCATAAGCAGATCACAATCAATTTTTGTGACTTTTAGATTTAAAATAGAATTTAATGTACAGATACCTGCAGCGAGCAATTTCTGCTAACTTTTGTATTTTATTACAAAGGTAAGCAAAAGTTACTCGCTGCAGTCAGTCTCTTTAATAATTACTATCTTATACTTTAAACGAGACGATCTTATATATATATATATATATATATATATAATCAGTATCTCGACAACGGCTTCAAGTATTAACATGAAATGTAGTATGCAGGGAGTTTTGGCGGTTAAATATCGATCTAGATCTTATCTCTTAGAAACTGCGCATTTTTAGGCAATATATGTTTTATTATTTTGTCGTGCAACAATATATCAATAATTTCGACTCTCTTACGTCAGAATGATTGGCGGCTTGGTATCTTACCTACATATAATTTTTGCATTGCTTGGAAATTCGGAATGTGGTGGGTTCAAATTCCGGTAATTTAAATCTTTTTGAGATTCTTATTATTTCTTATATATGTATATAAGTTCGGTCTCCCAGGTACTTATATTAATACGCGAAGCAAAATCATACAGTACATACAGTTTTACTCCGGCTTGAGCGCCAATGGCTAAAATTATGTGAACTAACTGTACTATGGGCGAATTTTGACCACAAGATGACATCTAAAGTAAGGCCAACCAGACGAGATAAAGAATGTAAACAAATTTTCAGGGGTTCAAAACATTTTTATTTGAATAAATTATTATAAAGTTCGAATTTTAATCGCTGTCGTCTGTACTAGACAAAGATGATTCGTCGGAAGAGTCCGAGTCAGCTGTGTTTATAATAACAACAAAAAACCAAGTAAATACGGAGACGAAAAAATATGTATCACTTCGAACGCAATCCATACAGGAATGAACTTGTTCACAATTGTTTGGCGGACCAAATGTTGACAACTGCGGCACTGGCTGCTTTCCTGTACCACGAAACACGCTACGACAGCTGTCGTCGACCAATTGACGTCATTATTGCATACGAGTGATAAGGACAGATATAATATTAACTCACTTTCATAATGCAACTCAGTAGCGGTCCGTTTATTTACGTTTTTTATCTCGTGTCGTTGGCCTTACTTTAGTTATTGTAATTTTCTGAGAATAAGTGGATTGTGCGAGAGGCAGAGAGTTAGAACGAGAAACACGAGCGTATGAGTTGGAGGTGTGGAGGTGTAAAACATACCTCATACTAGACAAAACGGAACAGCTTGCGGTGATATCTGAGGGCGTTACAAATTGTCCCGTATTTTGCATCTGCGGGAACGATATCTGTAATGTATTTACTGGTCAATTCTCCTGTTTACTAAAAATTTCGACTGTATAGTTTGTGATTGTTATATGTTAGTATTACTCGCAAAACTGCCGAATGAAATTTGGAGCACTTATAGTTTACAATCAGAAGACTTAGCCTATTGGCCATCGTAATTGCACTGACGATCTTCGATATTGAAAAAAAGCCACCTCCGAATCATCAAGCATCATCTTATTCTGTGTATAGTTTATATTGTATATGTGTGTGTGTAACTGTTGATTGTGCACAATAAAGTATATTTTCATTTCATTTCATTTCAAGCAGTGGTGCGAGCTGGTGATGATGAATTATAGCTAAGAAGACTCTTCATCATACTAGCTTTCAAACAAAGAAATAACTATGTAGATCGAAATAGGTTCATACTTTTAGGAGCTACAATGCCACGGCAGACCCACAGACACACACGTCGAACTTATAACACCCCTCTTTTTTTCGTCGGGGGTTAAATACATGGGATTGAACGTTCGCTGTGTGATGTGATGTTCGCATGTAGTGCGCGATACGCCAATACCATACATTCTTGATTTCTAAAGCTTCTCTTGGCTAAAGGGCCTGAATCCTGATTAAGATTATGATTTAATTAATCTATTTCTTATCCTGGCAAATAACCTGAGTAACAGGGTCTTGTTTTACGTCAGGAGCGTCGATGCCCATAACTATCGAAACATAAATCATGTTGTATTTGTAAAAGAAAAATAAAATGTTGATGAAAGAAGTTTAAATGTTTAGTTGTTGAGTGTAAAATACTTTGTTGCAATCCATTTCTTTGTAGGTATTAGCCTGTTGTTGCTCGAGTTGCTTCTTCAAGAATTCTCCTTATCTTACTCACTTCCACTCTATATCCTTTCCATTTACCGCACAAACAGAATTCCCAACACAGAAGCTGTTAGAAAGCTTTAAGTTCACCATCAATAAAAATGTTCTTGCAAACGCTTGGTAACTACTGTCGCAAAAAATATTTAACTGAAACAAAATATGATTTATTTATGTCAGTTTTTTTGTGTTATAAATGTATAAAATAGAAATTCTTTGATATTAACATAGTTTATTTAGCTGTACTTATATCTTTGAAAAATTGATGCGTTTCTATATTTGTAAGTGTACATGGAAAAAAAACAAACAAACATTAGGTACAATTCTATCATCTAACAAAATTAACGTTTTTTAATATCTATTATACTGTGATTGGACAATCAAGGTATAAAATTTTACTGACAAAAAAAAAGCGTTCAGTATTTACGAGCTATCAATCAGCAGTTTCACTGCGATCTTTTATAGGTGCCTGCCTGGAAGTGCACTTACATTTTATACACGTTATACAATTTTCTTTTTTAATAAATTTCGTTGGCTTATAACCATTTGCCTGTGTCAATTTAAAAAGGCAGTAAATAGAATTTTCGTTATAATTTTCAACGCCGTATTTCAAAACCGTCAAGTCCAAAGTCCAATTAAATAGTCAGTGCAGTCAATGAGTCAAGTCAGACTCAGTAAAGTCGATTCAGTAAAGTGGTAAATGCTGTACTATAACTAATGGTTAATATTCTACAAACATTACACATTAAAAACCGAAATAACACAAAATTTGTAAGAATACAAATACAACAACGTCGCTGATGGACATTCTCGGCAAAACTACGTTATACAGTTATAATAATAAAAAAAACATGGAACTAAACCAGCCAGCAAATCACGCTTTGCATTCGATTTTCATCATCATCAATTCAATTTTCACACGCGATTCGAAAATAATACCAGGGACAAATAGTACCTCTTACTCACGTGCGTCAAACGTTCTCTTGTCTTTACTACATAAGTAAAATCTAAAATTGGTCATAAAATAACAAATGTTCACGTATGTTCATCGCGTCAGTTATGTGTAGGGATAGAGTGCACTCTGTAATGGCTTACTTTAAGGCTTGGGGAGACGTTTCATGATGGTTTTCTTTACGACTAATTGACAGCTCTTTTAACGTACTTCGGTGAAGTTGGTTAATTAAGTCTATATATGCTATGGAGAAACAATATTACCTATATAATAATATTTAAATATAATATATATATATATATATATATATATATATATATATATATATATAATATTTAAATATGCTGACCGCATCACTGGAGTGCCGACAAGTACAAAGTTAAAAATGTACGAAATTTACTTTCAGTATGTGATTCTTTGTATCGTGTTGGTGCTTTAGGCACTAAGTTGCCGATCGATCAGGCATAAGATGAAATTAGCTTGAATCGTGCGCACACACACGCACATGTAAATGCGCAGTTCAACCGCGTCCGCACACGTTGTGGTCACTTCCTTCGTGTTTAAATAATGTTTTGCAGTACCCTAGTCGTACTCACGCACGGAGGGTCCCATACAAAACGGATAATAATTCAAGTTTGTTGTATAGGGGCCCCACTTAAATATTTATTTTATTCTGGTTTTAATAGCGCCAATAGAAATACACCTTCAATAAAAATTTTAACATCTCTAGCTATCACGGCTTTTGAGATAGTCTGGTGGCAGACAGACGGACAGACACGCAGACGGAATTCTCAGTAATAGGGTCCCGTTGTCACCTTTTGGGTACGGAACTCTAAAAGCAACTAGACCGTACTTTTATTTATTGAAAAAAAAAAAAACTATTCTTATATAGACTTGCTCAGAATTCGCGACTATGGATGTATCCATAGTCATATATCAATAATAGTTTAAAGAAGAAGGACAATAAATATATACTCGATTATTAAGTGCATTAATATAAGGTATTAGTAATTCACATGGCCCAGCCGGCCTCGAGTCTCGACCCTGCGTGAGGCCAGCCCGTGTCCGGGGATTACTCGGTACGTGATCTGACCCAAACCAATCACAGATTAATCTAGAAACGGGTCCGACTTAAAATTTACCTAAAGTGGGAGAGCCACGCTTCGGCACGAATGGGCCGGATCAAACGGATAAATAGAACGGCCTAACAGAAAACCGGAGTTAAATAACGCCTGCGTTGTTTCGCGTGAGTGAGGTAACCCCCAAACGGGGGATATTAAGGGCCAGGAACGCAAGTGCGCAACACCGGAGGAGTTACAAGTGTTGGTGTTGCGAGTGTCCATAGACGGCGGTAATGGCTTACCATCGGTGATCCGTTTACTCGTTTCCTGGTCATTTTATAACTGTTCTTTCAAATTTCATTCTAAATATACCTAGCCATTTATAAGTCAGGCATAGCTGTACCTACACCCGGAAATGTTCCAAGAAAGGTTAGTTACCAGTGAATCGGTTTGCGCTAATATCTCGCGGAAACTATGCATTTTTCTCTCATGAAAAATACTATGTGTTAATCCAGACTACAAACTATAATTGTGCTGAATTCCATTGAAATCCTTTTCTGTAGAAAAGTAAATTAAATTATTTAGTAAATTTTCAATGTAAGGGTAACAAACACACATACACATTCCAGACATCCTCACAAACTTTCGCACTTAACTATGAGTAAGATATTAGTGATTACACTTATACAATATTAGAATATATTATTATTGTAACTAAAAAATAATAATTGAAACCTAAGTGATAGTAATTAATATAAGAATAGAAAGAGTTTTCATTGAAATCCAACAAAAACAGCAAACACAACTGTCTCAAGTTGCAAACTTTTTCTTTATAGATTTTTATAATGCACTGAATTTTCTGCGGCAAAAGAGTTCGTGCAAAAATAGTTGAACAATCTCACGATATATTCTCAAACAAAAAAATACTTTAAAGTTCAACCGAGCTGACGACGACGCATATGATGAAAGATTTCAACGGATATCTTATAATTTATTGCTTTTCACTTTACATAACGATTTGGTCAGGACTTAGGACTTAGATAAAGCCCATTTAAAGCATATTATATAAAGTGTCAAACTCGATTCCCTTATCATGTATTCGAATTTTATTTGTAAAAAAATTTAATATTGCTCTTTTTGTTTGCATTTGATAACGATCTCAGCTGTAATTGTCCGACATCATTTGCATAGCCTGAAACCATAAATTGTACCTAAATCAATAACTATTATCGATTTGGATCTATACAAAACTTATAATAAAAAAATTTAAAAAACACTTAGGGATATTTAATGCTTACCTAAGGAATCAGCAGAGATTTTGGCAGAAACAGTTTCTACTACTCTTGGACTTAATGTCAAAATCTGTACGACGTAGCTCCTTATGCGAGGATTAAATTACTCTTATGAAATTAACGCATAACATCAATGTCGATTGGCCAGATTAATATTTATAATTGAAAATTAGACTTTCGCGGTTATATTGTCGTCTTAGTGCGTTCGTTCGTGCTTAGATTGTGCAGAATGTACCCTCATAATAATATACACAGTTCGGATGGCTGTAATTATTGGAAAATTCCGCCCCAAGGTAAATAACGTCATCAAGGTGCAGATACGCATGTAATGCAATGGAGCGTTTCAGAATCTAGATACTAAGCAAGTCTTGATTCTAGACTTATGTAGAATCTAGATTGTAAAGCTAAATCTAGACATACAAGAGAAAATCAAATTGAGAGCAAGCCTGAACTTGGCGTATATTATATCTAGCAAGTATTGTATCCAGCAAGGAAATTACCTACTTCTTGTTCAACTCATACGTTTTGCACTTTCAGAGCTTGTAAGCTTGTATTTACTAAATTAAGCTTGTTTACTAAGATATTAGTGAGTGAATTTAAGTAAATGTTCTGTAAAACATAATAATATGAATAACAAATCTATTATTTTTTAAAGTATGACCAATGCCGTGGAGCTCATGTGTTGGATGCCCATGGGATGCTAAATGTATAGTTACTCGAGCGTCATGAAGACCACGTAGGCTTAGAAGATTAGGTGGTAGAAAGAAAAAATATTATGAAAGTTTTTATTTTAGTGGTGCGATGAGCTGGTGCCTACATCCTTTTTAAACTAAGAAAAAAGAAAATTTCATATAAAAGTTAGCTAATGTCATATAAAAGCTTAAATAGGTAGTTTATCATCAGATTTTAGACAAGCAGGACTGAATCATTTAGCCCAGTCCAATATAAAATATCTGAGAAGTCCAATTATTTAAGTATGTCGCTTTATTATTTTAAAAATTTTTAACAAGTCCCTACGGGCTTAGTCTTACTTAACATTCTTATAATTAATTATATTATTTGAGGTCTACTTATAACCTTAATCTGACGCGTCCGATTCATTTTTGATGTTTTTTTTTTAATTTTAACGCCCAGACGAAGTAAACTGATTTTCATACCTTGATTACCAGATACATGTACGCGCTCGAGTTACTTCAAAAATCTCCACGTGGGCTCCCCTATTAACAATATCAGAACTTAGTGACCCGCGTGTGCATCTATTGTAAAACAGATCTTCGGCAAAAATAAAGTCAGAATAGTATTCGTAACATCTCCAACTAACTACGCACATTGCACAAGTTGAAGTAATTTTATCAAATCGTCTTTTTATATAGATCTTTGTCAAAGCCTACGTGAAAGTATAGTGTGTGACTTGTCTATATCTATACCTTCTATATTTATGTTTAATATTATAAAGAGGAAATGTGTTATTTATTTGTTTGTTTACATTGTATAGGCTGCGAAACTGGGCCGAATTTGATGAAATTTGGCACAGAGACCTCGAGGAGGGACATGGACTACTTTTTATAGTGGCAAAACGCACAGTTCCCGCGACATATATTTTGCACGCCTGAAATCGCAGGCAACATACTAGTTGTAAATAGAAGTAGGAACCTACTTATATAAAAAACTTGAAATAAACTTGGACACATACGACTTAATTAGAAACACTTTAATATTCCGTGCTTTTACATGGCAGAAACTAATATAATATGAACGTAGAATATACCGTAGCGGAGTTTGCGGAAGCATACTATTTCCCGTTTTACATCTGAGTCAATTGTGCTGCATACATTTCTGCGGAACGGAGAGACATTTCTCGTATATTTTTATTTAAACTAGATCTTTTCCGTGTCTTTGCCCGCGCATTTCAAAGGCTTTTACCACGCTACTCTTTGTTGGATTTTAATTTACTTTAATCCTGACTTTGCTAAAACAAATTTCTTAAGTCTTTTTAAGGACAATGGGAAGGAATGTCCCACTATCCAACATATTTAAAACGGGTATCATTTGTAAGCGATCACCACCGCCCATGGACATCCGCAATATTTGTGGAGCTATAAGTGCGTTTTCGATCCTGACAATCCCCAAACCTGCGGTGCCTTCTTCACTCGGCGAAACAGCGCAAGCTATATTTCATGCCGGTTTCCTATAACACTGTGATATTGCATGGCTACCACGCAATATCACAGTGTTATAGGAGACCGAAACACTTAGTATACCACGTGTTTTATCAGTTAGTGTCCAAACTTTCAGGAGTGAATATAATCTTGAATATAAGCAACTTTTACTATGGAATCAACTTCAATAATATCTATTCATAATATAAAAAAGGATCTGCTGTTTCCTACAAAATGCTAACCATGCCGTAGCCCTTTTCTACAGCTGATTTTTTTTTCAAGTAGAAAAGTTGATCCCCTAGTAAAAGTTGCTTATATTCAAGAGAATATTCACTCCTGAAAGTTTGGACACATACTGAAAAAACACCCTGGATAATGTGAAACATTATGCTTTACTGTTTGTGGATAAAATAATTTTTGTTTCATAATAAGCACAGTTTTACCGATTTTTATATATTATTTTTTAATTATAAATACACCCAACAGATTTTTTAACTAGCACAGATGTATTAGACTTACTTGGGTCCCAATGAACAAATTGACACATAGTATATTATCAATGTTGATGGCTAAGGGCGAGGTTCATACAAAATCCCCTACTTAATAATATTTAAAAAAAAAATCAAAATAATTATGATAATATATAATAATATAATGTGGTGATTGAATGGTGATGTATAAACTAAAATGGGTTCCAACTAAAATAAACGAAACATTAACATAACCTTTAGCTAAACATTGGTACATTTATGCTACAAGATTAAACGCAACTGTTTTCGAACTTGTTTAATCAAACTAATTTGGACGAACAACCTCTAAAACATGATAAATCACATGAAAATAAAAGTCAATTTCGTTCACTAAAACTCGCCAAATGAGCCCGCGAAGCTTTTGTTTGGACCACCTGTTGATTCCCCACCCCACCCCACCCCAGGAAAGCTCCGACTAAGCGCGGATTAATACAAACCTCGAGCTTTGCAAGTTCGTCTGAACTTTACAGCTAGTAAGTCTCTCTGTTAGTTTCAACGTATGTTTATTAATAAAGTAGATGCATCATAGACTTATACAAAATTATAGAGGCATGTCGGGGAAAAAAGTGTCCACACTTAAACTGCCCCACTTTTTGTTTTTTTTGGGGCAGTCGAAGTTTTGCATTCGTCATCTTGAAATTTTGATGTTTGAATTCTGCAGTATAACCATTTCGATTTTAATTGACAAAAACTTCTGAAATCAAGATGCGTTACTTTTTCTTGCATGAAGATTTTTTGTATCAAATGTAAGGGTACGTCATAGCCCATCCGTTTTGGAATCATTAAGAGGCATGCTGTACCGATAGATTCAATTTTTAAAATTCGAACGGTGTTCAAAATGAAAAGCAGAAAACAAAGATTTCTACTTCACACCACTAGGTACGTGGTAATTTTCGTATGTGATAGGTGAGATCACATATTATGCAATAAAATTTATTGTTATAGGTGCATTAAACTTCACGGACTTATAATTTATGTCATAAGCTTTTTGTGACTTGCAACATATAAATATAAACAACATTTTATGAATCCTCTTATGAATATCTCTTTTAGTGGCTACAATAATTATAATAATTACCGATATAGCGTATCTAACAAAATAATGAATACAAATTAATTTTATCCAAGTAACAATATTATTTTGTAACCGTTTCGTGTGTTAAAGTAAAAAGTATAAAAAAATAATAAAAAAGTTGTTGTTTACAGAATTATTTAATAACGGTAACTGCATATTGGACGCTGCGCCCCGCGGCGACAATGTAATTCAATCCATATAGTAATATTATCATCTCTATAATATACTACGAGTTTGTTGAGGAAGATAATCTGAAGGTCGATTCTACTAATGAAATCCTGTGAGTTACGATCAAGTTATCTATGTTGAAACTCCAAAATGGTATTCTCATAAACGTCAACCAAAAGTCATCAGCATATAAATGATATTTATAATTCAATAAAAGTGAAATGAAAGTGTAGGTTAATTACTAGAATTGGTGTTTAGTTTATTACTAATTAATTTTACATTAATTAGTTATTATTGTATATTGCGTTAAAATTAGACTAAACTATATTCTACGAGTAGGTGTGAGTTTTTCTTTTCGCATTCGATCGTGAGCGTGTTTGGCGTTTACTAGGAATGTGTATGTGATTTGTACAGCGCCACCTAGTTGTGAACGCGACAACTGGGTCAAATCATCGATCCGAGGTCCTTTGCAAATCAAAACACGAATTAAGTGTATCAAATATTTAAACTAGATGGACCTTCATTATTATATTCAGTAAGGGTACAGCTACCGTATAAACTATCTTTAATTTAATCCGGACTAACTATAATTTCAATGCTTCATTACGCTCTCCATTAATATAGTCATCAGACGGACTGCATGGCAGCGACCGCGCGCAGTCGATATATTCAACTGCATGCAATTATCTGCAGTCGGATCTGACTTAGCGCAGCTGACGTCGCATACGAGGGCGGCACTGAAAATTTCGGGAATGAAGGAAGTGACACAACATTACTATTTAAAAATGTATTTATTGCTTTTCGAAGTATTCTCTGCGAAATTTGACACATGGAACCAATCATTGAAGCAACCATTCCATTCGGAAGTTGGGGTCTCCAAAATGGCCGTTTTGTAGGCGTCCACAGCTTCTTCAGGTGATGAAAATCTCTGACCACGCAATTTATTCTTTATTTTAGGGAAAGTATAGAAATCATTAGGGCTTAGGTCGGGGCTGTAGGGCGGATGGTCTAATAATTCTATGATTTCTTGCTCTAAAAACTCTTTTGTTCTGTGCGCGGTGTGAGAACTCGCATTGTCGTGATAGAGGATGATGCGGCGGTTACAGTTCTCTTTACGGAGTTCAGAAACGACCTGTGGCAAACAAATGTTAGCATACCATTCTGCATTAACCGTTCTTTGTCCCTCAAGAGGAATAGTCGCAACATGGCCGGTTTTGGAGACAAACGTGGCCACCATTTTTTTTGCAACACTCCGTGAACGAACAATTTTTGTTGGCTTTAACTCATTTTCGAACACCCAAACTCGTGACTGGTTTTTTGTTTCGGGTTCGTAAGCGTATATCCAGGATTCGTCACCTGATACGATGTTGTATACAGCATTTGAGGATCCTGCGTGGAATCTTTCGAGAGTTCTGACGCACCAAGGAACGCGAGCCGCTTTTTGCTCTTCACAGAGCAAATGCGGTATCCATCGGGAAAACAACTTTTTTACACCTAATTGTTCATGCAAGATTATTTGTATGTGACTCATGCTAATGTCTAAAGTGGCCTGAATTTCGCGGTATGTCACATGTCGATCTTCCTCAATCAGCTTACGCACAGCATCAACGTTTTCTTGGGTGACTGCAGTTTTTGGCCGACCTTGACGGGGATCATCACTGAGCTTGACACGTCCACGTTGAAATTCAGCAAACCAGCGATAAATTGTGGTTTTGGATGGGGCTTCATCACCAAATGCAGAAATCATCCGGTCAACACACTATTTTTGTGTTAAACCACTTCGAAAGTCATAATAAATCATCGCTCTAGAATTTTCTCGAGTCAATTCCATTTTCTCAACGACTAAACAAGTTTGACAAGACCTTGTGACAAGACCGAGAATCTTTTTTTAAATAAGTAAACGGTATTCGATTTTTAAAACCAAGGAGTTTTAAATTAAAAAGATTTTAATATGACAGGAACAGTGGAAATATTCCATTCCCGATACTTTTAGTGCAGCCCTTGTACAGCTCAGTTTTGACGTCGAAATGGAAGCACAGACGTTATTTTTCTTATTGTTATTGCGGCATCGCGACTGGTGTAATTGAATTGAAAAACTGCAACTTGTAGCGTGGCTGTGGATTAATATATTTTTTTTATTAAAGAAACAAATAAGTCGATGTCAAAATCCATTATTATTTTAATGTGACCGACGCGCATTATACTCCTTTACTAACTGTGCACGTGTACAGTTAGCGATGGACAGCGTGTCTCGACACTACACGACTGCAGCCGTCCACGTGAAGTTATTACGATGACTGAACGAAGTCGCACGTACAACTGCATGCACTTGAATATATCGACGGCGCGTGGTTGCTGCGATGCAGTCCGTCTGATGATAGCCTATATTAATGGAGATCGTAATGATGCATTGAAATTATAGTCGTATTCGTATTCCTAGTCGTATTCAATGTAACGCTTATAATTTATATAATATGACGTCAGAAACAAGTCTGACATTACAAATAAAAATTTATTGGTCTGTATAAGTATTATAATATTATTTTTAAGTTCAAATTACTGTCCCACGTTCCTAGCAAAATTAAACCTAACGTATTAACCTTATTTTTTCTTAATTTAATGTATTTTAAGCATTATTTTTAAGAAATATTAGTGCAGTTCGCTTCTCCTTCATGTAAACTTGTAAGTAAAATAAAGGTAAAACGAAGTTTTGCTTCACGTTTTATTCCTATATAATAATATGATACAACTGGAAAAGAAAAGATCACTGTAAATTTACTATTTTGTGAACTTTTTGTGTGCCCTTTACTACGAGCTCGATTTGTATACAATTGACAATAAGCGGCATAGCTGTGAGCAACAATAAAATGGCTTAGAGGTTTTCTCTCGATAATAAGGAGGGTTTTCTCAAGGGACATAAGCATGTCCAAGGGCTTAATACGTCCTGTATACAGATGATAAGATTCGTCGCAAATGTATGGCTGAATTTGTCTCATTATTACAAACATTTTTTTTTTTTACAATATACATGTTTTTTTAGGAGGTTATTTAAGTTACTAGATAATTTTATTAGATAGGAAAATAAATTTTTCACTTCCTTACCCACGCAAAAAAGACCAACACTAAACATTGATTTAGTAGGTATTGGTCTATTTGGCATTAAATAGGCGCTGTCTTGTTTTTCATACAATTCACATTCGATAACATTACCAATACGTTGTCAATTGTTCGCGCTAAGCCAATTGAATCCAATGAAACGCCAACCAAACTATACGATACGATACGCTAACCAAATCGACTTCGAAAGCCAACACGCGCTCCCACCTCACGGAAGTCGGGTTGGGTGCTGTCAGCTGCATTAACACGTCGCGGGGCTTGACGAGACGACGGAAAAATCGATGGACAGTTCATTAGTTTAAGGCGGTGTTGTTGACAGCTTAGATGACAAGCAATTATGGAAGGCATCGAGGAATATGAGTATGTGGAGAAAATTAATATTATACAGTATGCACTCACTTTGCTATAGGTACTATCGGGAAATTATTGTGGGCTGCGACGTCTTGGTTCTTACATATACTTACTTCTTATGCTTGAGTGGTGATAATAATAATACAGCAATTGTGATATTCTTCTTTATTGGTACATATGTGAGAGATGCTTAACACAGATACGTCTACACTTGTATATAGCCTTTTGGCTAACTAAAATAATGTAACTAGATAGGCTGTGCTTGTGACATCTGTCAATAAGACATTGACATTTCTACTTTTTATAACTACTTTAACATGCAACAGAAATCGAGTTGTCATAATTTGTTCAGTTTTGTATGAAAAACAAGTTACAAATTTCAATGATAACGATACGAATACGTTGTTGTTAATTGTTCGGGCTAAGCCTTATTGTTTTTTGTTGCTAGGTCACGTTTGAGTTGGTGCTAAAATATTTTACCAGGAAATGAGCAGTTAGATCGCCGTATAGTAAGACTTTCGTCACCTCTGGATACCAGCAATACTAGAGAAGTCACAAATTCGGTTCCGGTTTTTCCCGAGTAAGGCGAAGCCAAAAGGAGGGGGTAATGATTTTGGCAGTCTATGTATATATGTTTATTCCATCGTAGCGCCAAAAATACTTAACCAATTTTAATGAATGAGGTGTCAATAGGTTCTTAATGGCCCAGGTAACATAAGCTACGTAATTCGCGTAGTCGGGTTATAGTTTTTAGATTTTGATCCTTTTAGTGATCGAATGATTTTAGAATGGAATAATACACTAAATAGCGTATGACCGTCGAGCATATATTTTATTCTATTACAACATGAATATGAAATTAATGTAATATGTATTCACAGAAAACACATATATCTGCGCCCACTTTAAGTCAGCACCGTGTTCCACTTTTATATAACAATGTAAGCCGCTTTCTGTCTGGGAAGGAAATTGTCGCACTTATGATTGCCTTGTGTAAGTAGCGAGGGCCTAAGCGAAGCGATTTTATTTCTACTTTTGACCCCTGAAGAAAATACCTTCTTGTCGTATAAGTCTAGCTAACTGTCGATAAATTAGTGAGCTAATTATTATAATTATTTCATCGAACAAACATTCTAGTTTTGTAGGTACATCATACATAGCACCCAAGTCTATAGACTTCTTCTCCTTAATGGGTTGTAACATTATAATAGATTATAACCTAGAGGTTATAAGTTTATAACCTATCAAAATGCGGTTTTACTATTGATAAATTGTCTTAAGAAAGGAAGGAAGCAAGAGAAAAACAAACTTACTTTGAACTTATTGAAGTGGAACTTATTGAAGTGAAACTACTTTAGGCGTGAAAATGCCAAATTTTTTGAGATGGAAAAACCATTGAACTCGCGATATACCGACATCGGTGCGGTTGGAGGTAGGGCGGGGCGGGGCGGGGCGGGGCGGGGAGATCGCCGCATGGTTGTATGTGTGCTATTGTCTGTTTCACTTCTGTCGGCACGCCTGCAATACACAGTTTTAGGTCTCCGTACCCAAAGAAAATGGGACCCTATCACTAAGACTCGTCTGTCTGTCATCGGGCTGTATCTCACAAACAATGATAGCTATAACTGCTAGACAGTTGAAATTTTCACAGATGATTTCTGGTGCCGCTATAACAACAAATACTAAAAACAGAATAAAATAAATATTCAAGTGGGACTTTCTATACAACGAACGTGATTTTTTACGGAACCCTTCGTGCGCGAGTTCGACTCGCACTTGACCGGTTTTTGAGTACCTACGCTATTTCGACTTAATTTTCTATGTATCTCGTTCCTTTAACATAAGATCATTTTACTTTCATACTGGATGTGTATTGTGTACACTTAATCTTAGAATCGCAAACATATTTCAGTAATATATGCAAACATATTACAGGCTTATCGGCGTCGTAAAGGCTCGAATTGGCCGGTGACGTCATTAACGTTATCACCAAGGTCCGTGTAGTTTCATTTTCTTGGGCCGTAAAATAAAGGACTTGTGCTTGCGGGTTTGTTAACTTGATTAAGTTTGATAAGTCCAATTATACATATAAGCGAGGGTTTGTCGGGTATATTTGTTACTTAATAATCAAAACAGAATATATCAAATAATATCCTAGGTAGTCCCTGTTTAAAAATAAGTACATGTGTAACCGAGATTTGCTCGGAACTCTAGTAGATTTAAAAAAAAACACAAACATATACCGGGGTTCGGACCCACGACATTTCGAATTATCGAACAAATCAAAAATGAAACATAGTACGCAAACCAAACTGCCGAACGAACTGACATAATACAGTCGAAATTGTTTATATATTGTTGTAAGACGAAAGAAAAACATATTTTATAGGCTTGATTTTTCTCACCCAAATCTCCCTGCATACTAAATTTCATTTTAATACTAGCAGCCCTTTTCGAGAAACCGATTTATATATACAAGATTGTCTCGTTTAGAGTATAATATTGAATATTACCAAATTAATATACACCGTTCCGATTCTATCTAAATGTAAACCAAAAATATAATTCGACCAAATGAATGTGTCATATGATTTCTTTAGTATCTGGTTAACCGAGCTTTGCTCGGAGATTTCGTAGAACGATAAAATAATTAAAAATAAATCAAAAAATATAAAAGAAAAATAATTAATAAGAATCACAAAAATATTTACCTTACCGGGATTCGAACCTACCACATTCCGAAATTCCAAACAATGCAAAAATTATACGCAGGCGGCAATTATACCAAGCTGCCAATCAGACTGACGTGGGTGAGTCGAAACTATTGATGTATTGTTGCACTACGAAATATAAAAACATATATTGCCCTAAAATGAGCAGTTTCTAAAGGATAAGACCTAGACCTAGGGATCCTAGATCGATTTTTCTCCCCCAAAACTCCCTGCATACTAAATTTCATGGTAATACTTGTAGCCTTTGTCGAGATACCAATTATATATATACAAGATCGTCTCGTTTAAACTATAAGATTGCACGGTAATAAAGTGACATTTAAATTGGAAGCATTATAGCCGCTCTTATTTGTGTATCTTTCCCGGGGGTTATCCAGCATATACTTGGCGTTGTATGCTGTGACAAAGTTAATGAAAATCCGTTCAGGTGCTTAACGTGTGCAGACACTGACGATACTTACAAGTGTATTGAAATAGCTCGTCGTACAACCAGTAGTCTCATCTGACACGTCTGCCTTCTAGTCCGTCTCTAAGGTGACTGACTCTTTCTGACGTCCGCTGTCAGCTGTCAACTACTGATTCCGGTTACACAAACACTACAGCGTGAAACAGTAACAAACACAAACTTTTTTATAAAACTTATAAGATATTGCTAAGATACAACTAATATATCAGTAACATATTGTGTAACTACATCGATATTACAATATTAGAACATTCTAGAGTTCTTTGCGTTTCTAAAAACGTGGCCATAAATCATACATTACGCGCTCGCTGCGGAGCCAAAAGATACGAGCACTTTCATAAAAGCCAATGCTAACAACACACATGTATTTCAATGAAAGCTATTTGACGGTGTGTTCTATATTGATAGAGCAACACTATATAGTGTATTCGCGTTAAGAGGACGGGGAATGATACGTACATAATTATGTCAAAATTGACTAATGATAAAGAATATATTATATTACTTACGTAAAGAATCGTCATTCCACGGATTTACACGAATGACAGCTCGCGGCTGTGTGTGCTTGGCTGAACGATTGCAGAGGCGGGCGGGGCGTGAGTTTTTCCAGTCAGGACTTTCGTTCACGGGGTCGTTTCGTGCTTTGACATAATCCACAGTACAATTTAATTATAAGTATGATAGATTTGTCTGACGCAACGTTGTAAATAATTTTGGTGTCAACCTTAGGCTAACGTCAACATGGCTGACATTCGCTGTCATTACTAGAGAGTGTCGCCCCTGTGCCAATGACGCATAAGCCGATTTTATATGAACTAACAACCGCTACATATATAACGATAAAACTGCATAGTTCGGATTAACCAGTGGTCGGCAACGTGCGGCCTGCGGTCCAAAGTCATTCAATTTTTTTTTTAATTTAAGTTTAGAAATACATATAACTTATTCGCGCTGTCGAAACACACAACAATTTAAAATTAAGTAAATGAAAAAGAAAATACGCAAAGTAAAAGAGAATATTTTATTCTACAAAGTTAATACAGAAAATATCAACTGAATTTTCCACGACTGAGTTTATATTTACAAGGCTTCTTAACAAAAACAATTTTATATCACAAAGACAAACTTTTTGTTCGTGGGACTGACGTGGTAAAAAGGCAGCTTGCGCACCTGATAATAATATTATGATACAAAAAAAAACATAATATTGGCATATGCAAAAAAGTTTTAATACACATAACAGTCTCTTTGAAACCGACCAACTGGTCGGTTAAATAACTATTTAATCATCATAGTCATTATTTACTCAGTAGCTCAGGGTCAGTTCACACCGTGACGATACGCGACGCTACGCAGCACTGCATTTTTAAGAGTCAAAAATATATATACTTTTCATATGACATCAGTCATACACTTTACATTGCACATGCGCGCACACTGTGCAGCGCATGCAACGTGCAACTTCACATTCCAACTCTTACAATGAAACGTGTATCTTCTTGTTTAATGAATCAAGTTCAATTTTAAATAGCTATCTTAAAAATGCAGCACCATGTTGTGTATCATTTTATTTCAGTGTAAATTGACCCTAAATGTAAGAGGATAAGCCTTTATCCTTAATAAACTCAACCAACGACGAATACAACTACATGACAACGCACCATCATGCTGAGGTCGCCCTAACGCGTCACACTCAATAATGAATTCTTCTAATACAGAAGATAGTGATGACGCGCTCGGTAAACTGATAAAAGGAGCAATAAAAGTAGAAAGGAAAGAAACCCTGAACCATGCCATGGCCATGTCTATGATGTCACTATAGAAAAGATGACAACTTGACAAACAAATCTGTCCAGGAAAATTACAAGAAATATCACAAGGCGGACTTTAAGGCGGGGAAAATATTGTCCTGAATCCGTAAGGCCGGCCGGGATTCGGAGCATTTAAAATAAAACTCTGGACTAATAAAATAGATTTGAAAATCGAACACACGAGTGTCGGGCTCTCAGATTTGACATTGTTATTTGACTTGACACTCGTGTGTTCGATTTTCAGCTCTATTGCGCGAAGTTCTATTTTCAGTGCTCTGAATTTTCTCTGGCCTTCCGGATTCCGGACATTATAGTCCCGGCCTAAGCCGACACTTTAAAATTAAGAAAATGCAGAAAAAGACAACGTTAAGTTATATATGGCACAATAAATTAATATTTATCGGAAATTATATAAAGACATGGACCACTTGGACCGTTCGGTGGAAAAGAAAAAAAGCCTAAATCCGCCATGTTAGTCTACTGAGAGCCAACTCGTAAAAGCTTAAAAATAATAACAAAATTGTATTTTATCCATCAAATAAACCCTGTCGTTTGAATTTTGCATGATATTTTATCACGGAAGAACCCGTGTCTGTCGAATTAAACTAATTTTCTCTGTTCCCCTAGAGTTTGCAGGCTTTATTATCCATGTGTCATAGGGTATGGTTATTGATCATTTACATTTATATTGCCATAGTTCCATTATATTTGTATTAACTGTTAAGCAAATTTTAATGCCAGTCATAATTTGCTTGATAATTTGTAAATAACACGTTAGTCCCGCGTCAATAAAATGGGAAGCGATAATATTGAAGTAAAAAAATATCATTTTAGGATTCCGTAATACCACAGGGACTCTTATAGATTCACTCTGCCCGTCTGTCCGTCCATCTGTCCGTCCATCTGTCTGTCGGTCGGAAAATTATTTTGACCGAAATTAGACTAATAAATTAAGTAATTTTAATAAAAAAACTTATTACGCATTGTTAGTTACGAACCCTCCTTAGACAGTCCGCCTTAGCTCTTGGTTAGGTTAATTTGCAATATTACCTATCTTTTTAACAAAATAAACCTTAATCGAACCTGAGCATGATTTTGTAAGACAAGTTGCAATTATATATGTTCGAATCAATAGTTCTGACCTTTATTTAGTTAATAAAAAAAAGACAGAAGAAGAAAGCAAGAAATTTATTAAAATCATAAAAACTAAAAAGAAATAAATATTCAAAGACTTTTTGATATCGTTTAAAAAGTAATAAATGTGAAAAACTCAATTTAATCGTTTTAATATTGAACAATCGACCAAGTGGGAAAGGAATCACGCGCGATGTGTTCTGTACAAAATGGCAAAAAATCACGTTTGTTGTATGGGAGGCCCATATAAATTTTATTCTCTTTTAAGTATTTGCTGTTACAGCGGCAACAAAAATACATCACTGAAAATATCAACTGTCTAGCTATCACGGTTAGGCTGTGTGTCGTGAGATATAGTCTGGTGCCAGGCAGATGGACGAACAAACTGCCGGACGGACAGTGGAGTCCTAGTAATAGAGTCGTTTTTACCATTTGGGTACGGAACCCTAAAAATAATATTTTTATGATGAAATGCTTAATTGTGATTTATTGGAAAAACGATGAAGATTGATTGACATGTTCTGTAAATATTTCACTGACTCATGGACTTGGAAATATTATATTGCTTTTTTCTAGCAGAATATGGATGGAACACTAATAAATAGAACTGTATAATACGAGCTTTAATTTAATTTAATTTCTATCGAGTTTAGTCAATAGTTTTAAGATAAACTTTTAATAATATGATAAACTTTTACACAATGCAAAAAAGTAATATTATTTTGCTCTGTCGTAGATCAAAAACAAAAATGTAGGTATTATTTTTAAGTGGTGAGAAGTCGCAAGCATTGTTTGGTTACGAGATATTTGTATACGCATACGTGAACTCTGCTACTTATTTGCACAGGAACTTGTAGTTTTAACGTTAACGAGAAAGCTTAATAATAGAAGCTTATAAAAGCATTAGAGTTAGCTTTTTTTTAAAGTGTGTTTAGTTAAAATTGTAGGATTAGAGAGTTTTTGGCTATCAAAACTCATAATAACATACCTCTCTCAAAATACCTCTTGCAATCTCCAGTCTCCAGTAATCAATGATTTACGGCCGTCGTCATTCATTCATTTGACGGTTTTTTGCGATCCAAATTTGACGTTTCTAACAAACAGTTATTGGTAGATAGGTTATTGAGTCGGGCCATTACTCGATTTGTCTTACCTGAATGAATCAGTAACCTCGCCGCCTTTCACAAATTAATACACAAAATAATTTTAATCTTATAGAAATAATTTTAACAGCCTCCGTGGTCTAGTGGTTAGAGTTTGGCTCTCGTCTCGGAGGTCGTGGGTTCGAACCCCGCATTGGAACAACAAAAAATGTTGTTTTCAAGTTTGGTTAGGACAATGCAGGCTGATCACCTGATTGTCTGACAAGAAAGATGTATGGACATGTAAAAAGTCTGTCCTTCGCCTGATCTCTCGCCAGTTGTGTCGGTCATCCGTCCCACTGCGCTACGAGAGTGAAGAAAGATAGATTGCTCTTGTGTACTGCGCATACACTTGGGCACTATTAAATCAACTCCTGCGTAGCTGGCTGCGTTTCAGTGAAACCGGCCACCGACACCAAAAACGGAGTGGGGAGCTATTATTATTTATTAACCCCACTAATATTGCGGATGTCCATGGGCGGTGGTAAACGCTTACAAATGAAACCATTTCAAATCTGTTGGATAGTGGGGACATATCTTCCCATTGTCCTTAAAAAGACTTAAGAAGTTTTTTTAGCGAAGTCAGGCTTAAAGTAAATTAAAATCCAACAAAGAGTAGCGTGGTAAAAGCCTTTGAAATGCACGGGCAAAGACACGGAAAAGATCTAGTTTAAATAAAAATATACGAGAAATGTCTCTCCGTTCCGCAGAAATGTGTGCAGCACAATTGACTCAGATGTAAAACGGGAAATAGTATGCTTCCGCAAACTCCGCTACGGTATATTCTACGTTCATATTATATTAGTTTCTGCCATGTAAAAGCATGGAATATTAAAGTGTTTCTAATTAAGTCGTATGTGCCCAAGTTTATTTTATTTTATAGGTACCTTTACTTACAACTAGTATGTTGCCCGCGATTTCGTGCGCGCAAAATATATCTCGCGGGAACTGTACGTCTTGCCGCTATAAAAAGTAGCCTATGTCCCTCCTCGAGGTCTGATCTATATCTGTGCCAAATTTTATCAAATTCGGCCCAGTTTTGCAGCCTATACAATGTTAACAAACAAATAAATAACACATTTCCGCTTTATAATATTAAACATAAATATAGAAGGTATAGATATAGACAAGTCACACACTATACTTTCACGTAGGCTTTGACAAAGATCTATAAAAAACGACGATTTGATAAAATTACTTCAACTTCTGCAATGTGCGTAGTTAGTTGGAGGTTTTACGAATACTATTCTGACTTAATGTCGTCCGAATATCTGTTTTACAATAGATGCACACGCGGGCCTCTGAGTTCTGATATTGTTAGTAGCCCACGAGGAGATGTTTGAAGTAACTCGAGCGCGTCAGATTAAGATATTACATGTATCTGGTAATCATGGTATGAAAATCAGTTTACTGGGTCGGGACGTTAAAAAAAAAAGCATCAAAAATTGATCAGACGCGTTAGATGAAGGTTATAATTAGACCTCAAATATTTTATTAGATTATTTGAAAGTTAAGTAAGACTAAGCGCGTAGGGACTTGTTAAAAATTTAACAATAATAAAGCGTCATACTTAAATAATTGAACTTCTCAGATATTTTAAATTGGACTCGGCTAAATGATTTAGTTCTGCTTGTCTAAAATCTGATGACAAATTACCTATTTAAGCTTTTATATGTTTAACTAACTTTTATATAACTAACTTTTATGTAACATTTTCTTTATCTCTTACTTTAAAAAGGCTGTTGGTACCATCTCATCGCACCACTAAAATAAAAAACTTTCATAATATATTTTTTTTCCACCACCTAATCTTCTAAGCCTACGTGGTCTTCACGACGCTCGAGTAACTATACATTTAGCATCTCATGGGCATCCAACACATGAGCTCCCCTGCCATTGGTCATACTTTAAAAAATAATACACTTGTTATTCATATTATGTTTACAGAACATTTACTTAAATTCACTCACTTAAACAAGCTTTATTTAGTAAATACAAGCTTACAAGCTCTGAAAGTGCCAAACGTATGAGTTGAACAAGAAGTAGGTAATTTCCTTGCTATATACACGCCAAGTTCGGACTCGCTCTCAATTTGATTTTCTCTTGTTGGTCTAGATTTAGCTTTACAATCTAGATTCTACATAAGTCTAGAATCAAGACATGCTTAGTATCTAGATTCTGAAACGCTCCATTGCATTACATGCGTATCTGCACCTTGATGACGTTATTAACCTGGCGTCGGAATTTTCCAATAATTACAGCCATCCGAACTGTGTATATTATCATGAGGATACATTCTGCACAATCTAAGCACAAACGAACGCACTAAGACGACAATATAACCGCGAAAGTCTAATTTTCAATTATAGAATTATAGAATTTTCAATTATAGAATTAATCTGGCCAATCGACATTGATGTCATGCGTTAAATTCTTATGGCCGCACTCAGAGTAATTTAATGCTTGCATAAGGAGCTACTTCGTACAGAGTTTGTCATTATGTCCAAAAGTAGTAGAAACTGTTTTCGTCAAAATCTCTGCTGATTCCTTAGGTAAGCATTAAATGTCCCAAATGTTTTTTATTTTTATTATAAGTTTTGTATAGATCCAAATCGATAATAGTTATTGATTTAGGCTATAGTAGGCTAACAAAAAGAACAATGTTATCTAACTGGGTTATGGCAGTAAAGGAAGAGAGAGCGCTCTTGTGTACTGCGCACACACTTGGACACTACTCCCTGCGTAACTGGGTGGCTGGTTTCATTGAAACGTCACCGAAATCGGTATGGGGAGTTCTTATAGAAAGAATTTTATAATTACAAAACCATACATTACACAGAGTGAATTCAAAACCTAAATACATAGGATATTCAAGAGGTGTGATCAGTATTAGATTCTCATTTCGAAAATGTATAACATGTGAACTTAAATTTTAACCAGATTATCCTTTAAATAATTAAATAACGTCGATTCATAACCGCACGGCCGACACTGTGCGGTGGTTGTGCGTCCATAGTTAGTGAGAGTTGTTAGGAAATGTTATTCATGTTTTTTTGCATGCACCAGGAAACGAGCAGATGCATCGCCTGATGGTAAGCTGTTACCGCAGCACATGGACACTCGTAACTTATCAGCGCACTTTGTGTACTACCCAATGTTGTGTTAAAAATATTTCATTCGGATAAAAATACACTCTGTATATTATGTCAAGCGGCCATTGAAAGCCAGCTTATAATAAAGATGCCATTCAGAACTATCCAGCTACTAATGTTATCTGCTAAAACGTATTGTGTTTAATCTGCCTCCGTTCGGGATTCAATTAGGGGCCTTATAATGTATTCCTTCCTGCACCTGTTGGACGTGATTCTATTCACCAGTAATTAAACCCACTTTATGTACGCCCGCGCCAGTCGCCAAATTACTATACTATACTCGCCTGCAAAAGAAAACACTTTTAATATATATATATTAAAAGTGTTTTCAGTATACTCGAAACTATAGAAGTTTGAGAATTAAATAAAAAATTGTTTAATAGCAATATTTTATTAGTTTGCTGAAACAAGTAGACAAACTATAGAATTTAATATAAAACGTTTATTATGTAAAATTTCTAAGGTCTATTGAAAACAAAAAATATATTTTAAAATGGGTAATACTTTCTTTTGCAGGCCAGTGTACTTTAGTGGATCTTTTTGTCTATATTGTTCTATTATTTTAATAAAAGGCTAAGTCCCAGTTTAACAAACGTCTGGTAGTGTTAATCGTTTGTCTAAATATCATGCTTTCTCATTCATTAATACGAAGAACGAGAGTATTGACATGATGTTTAATCAACTTTGTATGTACATCACCTTTTACTTAAAATTTTCTGGATATTTAAGTTATATAAGAAGAAAACTGAAAAAAAAACTAAAAACTTACTTTATATGCTTCTTATTTATGTAAGAATTGTAATTTGTAAAAAGAATGTAAAATGTATTAAATTGATGTTATTATAGTTATATAATATTATACTTGGTTTCGGGATTTTCAATATGTTTTAGATACTTTAGAGTTCCTCACAGATGGCCATTGGACAATGGACGCGAGGTTCTTATGCCGATTCTAGTTTCGTTCTAGTCTGGGCTAGCTTCCAAACCCGTGGTAGGCATCATGCAGATTAATAATAATAATTATTTAATAACCTATATTATAGATTTGGAAATAAAAAAAATGAGTTTGAGTTTGGAAATGTGTTGGTCTCAGCTAAACGTACAGTTTCTCTTAGATATCCAGATTTAAATCAAGAGTGACAGAAAATAAACACACTGACGATGTATGCATTTTCATTAGATTTTATAGGTTATTTTACTAATATCTTATGTTAGAAATCAAGAAACAATTACAGTCACTTCTGACCTTCTAAACAGTCACTTCTGACCTTCTAAATAACTTTAAAATACTTTTCGAGACATAAATGAAACCGGCCGGGATAACGTCGCTTAATGAAATATTTTATTAACGTTTAACAAGAAACGCTGGCGGCGAAATAGTTCCCGACGAATAAGGTTAGTCTAATTGGGCTGGTCAACATCTGTAAATGTCGGAGAATTTTTTTTCGATTTCCTGAAGTCTGAAGTAATTTTTATTCCATCTTTTTTCTTGTTAGATGTCTGATTCTTGGCGTCGCTGTTAATAATATAAAATTCTTGTGTTGTGGTGTTTATCTCCGAAAGGGCTCGACCGATTTTATGAAAATTTGCGAGTGTATTTATTTGTTAGGTGTGAGAATAGGTTGTAAGCTATTTTAGTGGTAAAGTTTTTGTGCTGCTGAAGTAACCTGTTTCTGTTCTGTTGTGACAATCAACGAGAAGGTGGAGATCTCATCCTTTTCCTCGCAGAATCTGCAAGTGGTTTTATCAGCTACCTATTTTGTTCAGGTTTTTGTGTAGCTTGCAGTGTCCAGTTATGGTTCAGGTTGATTCATACCGACACACAAAGACACTTGTTTTTGCTTCTTCAAATTAGTTCTATCTATGTATCATGTTTTATGAGATTTAATTACAAGCTCATAACGAGCTATAAAGCCACATCTATCTATATATTATATAAAAGGCAAAGCTGATTGACTAATGCATCAAAACACAGGCCCTTAAGGCTAGAAATTTGAAATTTAGCACAGGTATTTCTCATATGATGTAGGCATCTACTAAGGAAGGATTTTTCAAAATTCAACTCCCAGGGGGTAAAATAGGTATTAAAAGTCAGTATGAAACTTTTTATTCCTTGGACATATTTGCATGATTTTTGTATGAATTGGGTACGAAAGAAATTATGAATTACGTATTTCAGCGTTTTCTAAAATTCAGCCCCTAGGCAGATGAAAGTTTAAAACCTAATTTTACGCGGGTGAAGCCGCGGGCAATTAATGCTATTTACAATATAAAAACCAAGCATAAATGCTATCAACTATAACTAAAACATTCAGAGCTCATAAAACAGCAAACGTTACTTTCACGATAAAAAGCTCCGTCATGTACCTATTCGGTATTATTACCCTCCGCGTACAAACGGCGATGGTTCAATATTACTTTGGGATCGATTTTAATACCATTATCATCGACTATCACTTACTGATGTTATCTGACATTCAAATGTGTAGAAAATGTTTTGAAAAGTACCTTTGGCTGTTCTTTATGCAGATAAAAAACTTGCGAGTAGGACTTGCGTATGATGGGTTCCATATCAAACGACAAAAAAATGACGTTTGCTGTATGGGGGAGTCGCACTCATGTATTGAATTTATTCCGTTTTTTGTATTTGTTGTTATAGCGGCAACATAAATACATAATCAGTGAAATTGTCAACTGTCTAGCTATCACGGTTCATGAGATATAGTGGTGACAGACAGACAGACGGACAGTGAAATCTTGGTAATAGGGTCCCGTTTTTAATAATTGCGTAATATGGGCTGCAGGCCTGTCATAATTTTCATACAATTCTCTTTCGCTAACATTACGAATACGTACCTACTTGTCAATCGTTCCTACTTACCCCACTGTTCATAAGTAGGTTGCCATACGGTAGGGTTTCTCAACTTTTATTTTCACGGGCCCCCACGGATTATAATAAACACTTTTATGCCTTGTGATGTGCCCCCTCATTTTTATTGAAGAAAAAATTACCTAACCAAGAGCATGTCAGGTCATGTCTATGGAGGGTTCCGTAACTATCAACGCGCAATAGGTTCTTTTTGCATTACTTCAAGAGTTATCGTCCGATTACGCTCAAAATAATTTTTCTAAAGAGTTTTTAGCATGATCTATCAGTATGGAAACTTACAAGTTTCTATCTCCTAAAGTTTAGAAATGCGGGGGGGGGGGAATACTTACCAACCACTTTGGAGGCCGATTACTCGAAAATGGTCAACTTTGTATAAAAGTCAAATATGAAACCTTAACTTCATTTCAAAATATCTATTCAACGGTATCCCACACGATTGGGGAGAATGAAACAATATTTTTCATCGCCACTTCACATGTATGGAAAGCCACCCTTAAAATTAGAAATTATTATTATTTTATTATGCCAAAACCGAGATCTATACGCAATCTAAAAATATACCAAATTTTATCCATTTATATTCATAATTACAGAAGGTAGAAGCGCGGATAGACACACAGACAGACGGACGGACAGAGCGAAACTAAGAGTTTGAGTATTACGGAACCTAACACTAAAAAACGCATTCTATCTATATTTATATTAGTCCAATAGGTATAGATAAAAAATCCTTTTTTTATTGAGATAAATAAATATTTTAGTTTGTTGAAACTACCAATATAGTCTAATAGCAAATGACGAGGCGTCGATGATAAAAATTAAATGAAGTTATTTTCCCTCGACACCACTCTACGCCCACCTAGGTAGGTTCGCCCCACTGGTTGGAAAGTCCTGCTATACGGGAAGGCAAATACCACACACAAAATTTGTGCCATCCTGATTGCGAAATTGAAGGGAATCCCCAGCAGTGGTGATGATACTGAGTTATTACTTAAGTAAATCTCTTAAGAGCATTCATTTTAACCGCCGGAGCCTCCAGCGATATTGCGTTAATTTTCAAGATGGAGTCTAAATCCTCACAATTACGAGGGTATATACCCCTCATCTGGGGGAAAACAAAGAAAGAGGTGATTATTCATCATCTTCCAAGTATATTGCTTTGTATATTGGGTACTAGCTGGTGGCCACCCGTGCAACTTCATTTGCGTGGAACATTAAGACAATATTAGCCTAAGTTACTTCTTCATCAGCTATCTGCTAGTGAAAGTTAGATCAAAATTGGACTGGCCGTTTCAGAGATTAGCCGGAACAAAGAGACACATAGACTGGCAAAACTTTTTAAAAATTGATTTTTTGGTTTAGGTACCGTAAATATACTATAAAGCATTTAGTGCAAATTAATTTGAAATTACAAACAGACACTTCAATTTATTTAATTGTATAGATTTGGTTTGTACGGTTGGCAGAAGCCTTAACTGGTATATAAAATTGATGAAAATCTTCGGTAGGCATAGGCTGTTAGATAATAGTTGGCGCCTACAACATGTATAGGTACATATTACATTGAACGCTGTCAATGAATCGAATGCTTATGCATTACGTGATGTGGCATGTCATGATTATTCATAGACAGCACACACCGTAACATGTATACACGTTGTAGGCGCCAACTCTTATCTGATGGCCTATATTATATAAACTAGGAATTCATTCGAGTCATCGTTTGGTTTTTTAAATATTTTTGGCAGTAATGGTAATTTTTTTGCAGTCCATGTTGTGTGTTAATGTTGATGTAAAAAATAATACATAAAAATATCAGGCATTTTTACGTTTCATCCAAAACATTTCTCAATCTGTATCGACATTTACTTTGAAATAGCAAAATTATATATAACTTTTACGTTAGATTTAAAATAAAAAACTTATTCAATTTTTCACAAACAGAAAATATAAATGGAATGATTAGCATTTTACGTTCCGTTCCTGTTGTATTTACAGAGACAATAATTTATGTGCCGTCGGTGTTCGCGCATTGAGAATCGTTTAATGTCAAACTTCCGGGAAGACAATTTAACGTCTCAATAAAACGAACAATATTTCGTTTGTCCCGACTCCCGACGCAGAGTTGTAAAACATCGAATCTGAAGGCCGTTTCAACTAATTAATGAATGAATGGATTAATTTATGCTTTATTGTGTTCAAAATATACAAGTATATATAATATAATTAAATTGGTTAAAAATGCAGTTTCTACTCTCAGGTCATCCTATCGCACAATAGGCTAGAGATCGACGACTGATTTGCTTATTGCATAAATGAATAGGTAGTACGTTTAAATATTAATAAGTTCTTAGAAGAAATAACAGTTAATTAAAAAACTATATTTTCAAAGGTACAGCGACAAGTCTCGTGAAAACGCTCCATACAAACCGTGACGTCACTCCTATATTCCCGAAATTTGTGCGTTCAAGTTCCTATACTTACTAAAATTTACAAAAAAACTGTAAACTGTTTTTGTATTTTTTACTCGTACCTATATAATTAAATAGGTAGGTTAGTAAATACTAAACTACACATAAAATTATATTTTTCGTTTATCAAGTAGTATTATAACAAAGAATTATATAATTATATATAAATAAATTTGTTACACGTCACAGGCACAGCTAGTAACGATCGGTATCCCACAAGGTAGTGTGTGTTTTTTTTTTGGCGCATTTCTGGGCCTGCTTGTTCCCCCAATAGCTAGGTCAGGACAATTTTTGACTTATTCTATTGTTACATGTATATTTATTTATTTTAAGTACATTTTTTTTTATGCCGTATTTATATCATATCTATTTCATTCTACATTATTTTACATTTTTCTATTCTTTGCATTTACATATCCACTTTCTTACATCTACATATTAATTTTCGAATTTTTGTTTTTCTATTACATTTTGTTATCACATCACATCTACACACACATCTATATTTAGCGGAACATAAAATAAAGGTTTGATATCAGTATCATATAAGGTTGCTGGCTGGTTTATACGTCATTTATATTTATATAAAAGAAATATTTTCAAATTAAGAAAACAACTGAACATCACATTTTATGCAATTGTTTTAATTTTATTCAAATACACCTTATCTGGAGCGAACTTCGAGTATTTCTTCCTTCTGAGTTTGATTTAAAATTTCATTGAAATACTGTTTTTTGATAGTTTTTTTTTAATCGCGTATCTTTTTGGAGTTGAGGACTGAATTATGCCTGACTTAGCCCCAACGGAGATTGCCAGGGCACTCGAAATGCGAAGAAATGGTCAAACCTACAGACAGGGGCGTGCGCTCCATATAGGCAGAAATGCAGTACCTTACTTGTCATTCACAGATATTTTAATAAAACGTTCGTACTTTTTAGATGACTTTAATAATTAATTAATGGTAAATAAATAAATTAAAAAAATATAATAACTTAAAAACGCCTAATATTTTATAAATAGCAACTCATGCGATTGCTTTGTGCAGGACAAATCATCGCATGTATGTGTAATTTTCATACTTCGCAAACGCACATGAATATCGACATGATTATATAGCGGGAACTCCAGCGGCAGGCGATGGCTCTCGGCTTCGGTTCGGCTATCCGATCGCTTCCGAAAACCGCCGAACTGGCTTGTCGGAAATTATTCGTTACCTATAATCCGAGTAAAAAGAATAGTCGGAAATCTAATAAATCACGTATGAACATTATGCATTTTTGTTTAGTAAGGTTTTATTTGTTTAAATAGAAGAAACGTTTTGTATTTCGCGGGGGCCATATTGCATATTTCATGTGATATGCATTGTTTACAATTTAATCGCTCCAGTTTATTTATAGTTTTCTTAAAAGATTTTTCATTTTAACATTTAAAAGTGTGTACATTTAACAGTTTATTACAGAGTTTCTATAATAATTGTAGTGATTTGCTTTTACTAGTGAGTTAGTCGATTTTTTAAAATATTATTTGACTGTGAGGTTTTTGAAAATGTGTGTTTATTAAAAATTAATAATAACAAGTTCTCACAATTGTCATTCAGTGAAAAGATTCAAATTCTGTCTAAAGGTAGGTGTATACCAGAGTTACAACAATTAAACCAGCAAAAAAATAATGTAACTCGAAAATTTCATGTTAAAAGTTATGAAACGTATAACTGTCTGTGTGGTTGTATACACACGATTAAATTATATTGTTTTCCTTGCATATTATTTAGTAATTTACATCGGGATATAGTAATCTCAAGTAACCGGAACCTTGAATATGTGAAAATTGAAGCTGACTGACTGGTGAGTAGTTATAATATTTTAAAATATGCTTATTATTTTACTTATTAGAATTTTTTCCGCCGCGACGATCGATCACTGTTTTGTCTGCGTTGCCATAGAATATGTACATGAATAGTAGTACATCTAAGACTTGCTCTGTTGGCATAGTTTCGACTTAGAGCTCCGTCGCTTGGCTGTAGCTATGCTAAAAATCTATAAACGAAAAAGTTTTTGTGACCGAGTACTTCGCCGCATACCCAGTGTCATAATCCTGTGCACGCCACTGCCTACAGAGTGATATCCAGAGATCTTAGTCGACCAGTTTCAACGATCCATCGCAGTATCCAACGGTTCAGGGAGACAGTACTTATGTGAGAAGAGCAGGACAAGGCAGAAAAAGACGCACTTCGAGTAGGGATGATAGTTTCATTCGGCTTCGTGTACGTAGGAACCCCCGTTTGACGGCCGTCCAAGTCCGACATGAGTTAGAAGCAGTGCGGGGTGTAACCGTAAGTGAACGTACGGCACGAAGAAGGTTCGAAGAAGCTGGTTAGGGTTCATTTGTGCCCGCCAAGGCTCCAAGGCTCGAGGTAAATCATCGTAGAAACAGGTTAACTTTTGCTCAGGAACATTAACTTTGGAACGCGGACCAATGGAGGAAGATATTGTTTAGTAATGAGTGCAGAATTCTCTTAAATCAAATTGACGGCAGGCAAAGAATGTACAGACGCAAAGGAGAACGATACATTCAGACAAATTTTGAAACTACAGTTGCATACGGTGGTGGATCAATAATGGTTTGGGCGGGCATTTGTTTGGGACAGACTTGGTAGTGATTGACAGAGGGAGTCTGACTGCAGACCGCTATATCAGAGAAGTTTTAGAAGAAAATGTCGTAACGTTTGCCCCATATATCGGTGACGATTTTGTATTTATGCAGGATAATGCTCGGCCGCATACCGCTTGGGTAACTCAAACTTATCTTAATGATATGATATCACTGTCATTGAGTGGCCGGCGAGATCACCGGATATGAGCCCAATAGAGCACGTTTGGGACTTGCTGAAAAGAAAAGTTAAGTCCAGAATTCCAGCTCCTGCCAACATGGGTGGGTAGTTGAGGAATGGCGGAGACTATCCCAGGAGACCATCGATAAATTCATTCTCAGTATGCCTAGACGGGTAGAAACTTTAATAAGAGCACGTGGAGGATACGCGATATTAATCACCATGTTCCTAATTTAATTAATTGTTATTTTAATATTAATTTTCACTTTTCCCGGTTACATGAAAAGTTAAAAAATGTACCATTTTTCACAAATAGCCTTTACTCGCAAAATCTGTTCTTAATGTGATCTCATTTTAAGTAAAACAAATGAAACTTTAAACAACAAAAGCAGTGTAGTAAGTAGATTTTTTTATCAAGGTATTCTGCAAATAAATAATTTGATTTGAAATATTGTACATGTTGTCGTCTCTCCTATTTGAAGCCTCGGCTTTCTATTGCTTAATAAGCGAAATATATGGTAAACTAGCATCTTGATTGAAAATCATTAAATCACGCATGGACACAGAACGCTTCTATAAGTTTTAAAATCTATGTTTAACGCAATTGGCTCAGCTTTCTTGAAATACGTGGTAGAGGCTAGCGGTTAAACGTGTTTTACAAGCCAGAGTTCATTTCAGTGGATACGAGTGGCTTATCCTCGCGGGTGCATTTTACTTGGTACATTTTACTTACGTAGACCATAATTTAGGAAAAGTGAGGACATTTTTACATTAATAATTTACGGTCGCAGACAAACTCATTGTACCACTTTTTAACTAAAAAAATATTTAATACACATCCATGACTCAGGAACACAGCAAACCTTTTTCTTCCTTAGCTTCGGCGGGATTCGAACTTGCGACCCCCGGCTTGAGCACCAACACGCCCCACCGCCACAGAGTTCGTCTATATAGCGTCTGCATAATAGCATGCTCCTTAGTTACAATTCAATAAAATTCAAATGAAATACAAATCGGTTTGTCGGCATTTAAAAGATTAGAGATGACGCGCGAACTGTGACCCGCAAGATGCGATAACATTAAATCTATTTCCAGGACCCGTCTCGCAATTCCACCCACGGGCTCATTTTGCGAGTTTGATTGTCTACGGATAAGTTCGATAAGCCTCGATTTGAAGTAAATAGAAATCGGATCGATCGAGGAGGTGGGGCATTCTCAGAGGAGAATGGGACTCAACAGGTCGCTCGCCATAGTAACCGGTGCCTCCTATGGGGAGGCACGAATTATTTTGAGTAAATTATCTTTCGAGCTTACTCTCTCATTTTCCCTCGGTAAAAGCATTTATGATAATTGAAATTTTCGCAGAGGTGGTGATTGCTTAATCTTGTGTTTTCTCTGACACGTTTTATATGAATTTTATAACGCGTTACCATAGTCAAAGCCTTTGATTATGTTAACGCGTTGTAACATTATTATTAATATTTCTCTTTAAAAAAGATAATAAATCTTAATATAATAAAATTATGTTTCATCTGAACTCTGCAGCCATATTTAAGAATTAGATTACCTTATTAATTAATATAACTTTTAAGCTTATTAAAGTACTAATCCTAAAAATCCCAAAAAATAAAGACTTAAGGTACATATTATTATTTATTAATATAATACGTACAAATGTGTTGTTCATTTATTATTTCTTGGGATATTTACCAAATGTAGGTATATTCTTTGACGTTACGGCATCTATTCTATCTATTCAGATTCCAAATTATTTCACTCAAACAATATTATATTTTCAATCAATAATCTTGCTCTGTCCCGGCAGGAGCCTTCGTTCAAGCGGCAAACATTGCAATATCGGTACGGAAAAATTTATAAGTCTCCGTACACGCATTTGTGAACACAAACATGGCCGCCATAGAGACGAGCACCTACTGGACCCCACATCAAGAACTTTTCATCGGCCGATAGGGTGACGTTTTTTTTATAACGCTTTTATTAGTTTCACCTGTATGTTTGCTTGCTTGT
This sequence comes from Phengaris alcon alcon, assembly GCA_037179445.1. Taxonomy (NCBI): domain Eukaryota; kingdom Metazoa; phylum Arthropoda; class Insecta; order Lepidoptera; family Lycaenidae; genus Phengaris; species Phengaris alcon. Next base: position 328,758 of record JAYRCH010000292.1, read on the forward strand.
AACCGACTCCTTTGGGCTCGATTTTATCCTACTTTGAACGATCAGATTTAATTCAAACTTTGCACACCTGTGAAAGACCGATGACAATTCAATAATTCGATTAAAATATCCGATTAACCTGATTAAATTCACCAGGATTCATCAATTTCTTTCCGCATCCTTTGCATGAGAGTAAGAGAGATAGAACTAGTGCGCGAACTCCGCATGCGTGCAGTTCCAGGATTACTCTTTGGCAAATCGTACTAAAAAGCAAAAAGTAAATTATAGTTTAAAAAAACTAAAAAAACACTTTTATAGAAAATCTAACTAAAAATAAAAAAAATAAAAAATAAATTTGGATTAAGAATAGTGTAAATGAAAAATAAATGTTTATTATTGTAAAAAAGCGTGGGGTGCATAGTGTCAATAGTTATAAACATTTTATTGGCAGATATGAGAAGGATCTTCACTTTGATAATATCTTAAAAATCACTTTAAACGAAGTCTGACCGTTTGAAGTGGATCAAAATCAAATCCACTGGAGTCGGTTACATACAAACAAACGTACAGCTGAAGACACTTCACTCCACGCTTTTTTACAATAATAAACATTTATTTTTCATTTACATTATTCTTAATCCAAATTTATTAAATTTTATTTTTTATTTTTTAGTTAGATTTTCTATAAAAGCGTGTTCTTTTAGTTTTTTTTTAACTATAATTTATTTAATATTCATCGTTATAAAGACGTGTGTAAGTATAGTATAAGATTAAGCTAGTTGTTATATACCTTATACCAGTGGCGTGCACAGGATTATGACACTTATGCGGCGAAGTACTCGGTCACAAAAACTTTTTCGTTTATAGATTTTTAGCATAGTTACAGCCAAGCGACGGATCTCTAAACCGAAACCATGCCAACAGAGCAAGTCTTAGATGTACTACTATTCATGTACATCTTCTGTGGCAACGCAGACAAGCAGCGATCGATCGTCGCGGCGGAAGAAATTCTAATAAGTAAAATAATAAGCATATTTTAAAATGTTATAACTACTCACCAGTCAGTCAGCTTCAATTTTCACATATTCAAGGTTCCGGTTACTTGAGATTACTAAATCCCGATGTAAATTACTAAATAATATGCAAGGAAAACAATATAATTTAATCGTGTGTACACAACCACACAGCCAGTTATACGTTTCATAACTTTTAACATGAAATTTTCGAGTTACATTAATTTTTTTGCTGGTTTAATTGTTGTAACTCGGGTACACACCTACCTTTAGACCGAATTTGAATCTTTTCACTGAATGACAATTGTGAGAACTTGTTATTTTTAATTTTTAATAAACACACATTTTCAACACAAACCTCACAGTCAAATAACATTTTAAAAAAATCAACTAACTCACTAGTAAAAGCAAATCACTACAATTATTATAGAAACTCAGTAATAAACTGTTAAATGTACACACTTTCAAATGTTAAAATGAAAAATCTTTTAAGAAAACTATAAATAAACTGGAGAAATTAAATTGTAAACAATGCTTATCACACAAAACACAACACAAAACGTTTCTTCTATTTAAACTAATAATACCTTACTAAACAAAAATGCATATTGCACATACATGATTCATTAGATTCGCGTCGTATTGTTTTTACTCGGATTATAGGCAACGAATAATTTCCGACAAGCCAGTTCGGCGGTTTTCGGAAGCGATCGGATAGCCGAACCGAAGCTCTCGGCTCGGCTCTCAGTTCGGCCATCTCCCGCCGCATGACTTTTCGCTATTTAATCATGTCGATATTCATGGGTGTGTGCGTTTGCGAAGTTTGAAAATTACACACACATGCGATGATTTTTCCTGCAGAACTTAACGGCATTAGTTGCTATTTATAAAATATTAGGCGTTTTTAAGTTATTATATTTTTTAAATTAATTTATTTACTATTAATTAAAGTCATCTAAAACGTACGAACGTTTTATTAAAATATCTGTGAATGACAAGTAAAGCACTGCATTTCTGCCTATATGGAGCGCACGCCCCTGCCTTATACCATAAGTATACCAAGTATTTTTTGCGTCCAAAAAACTGTTTTGTTGTTTAATGTGATACTCTATTTCTAGAAACATAAAAAACAGTGCAAGAAGTCCTGTGTATCATTACCCTGAAACATGAATTTCCACCAAGAACCTACAGGACAATCAATAACATATTATATATAAGAAGGTTTATTTGTCGACACGTTGTAGGTGTTATTTACACTTGCCATGTAATCAGATTGAGATACCATCAATCTGATTAAGTATACAAAAGTACGAGTATGATAACAATAGATTTATATTATTTCATAAAAAATAAAATAACTGGTGATTTTAGCGGCTCAGCCCTATTTCGCCCACGTAATCCACAAACATATCATTAATTTCATGAAAATCCTTTTAACTGTTTGGACGTGATAAAGCGAGCTAAAATTATTTGTTTTGGTACATAGTAAAACGTTAATTTTTGTTTTTTTAAACGACGGCGGGATTATGAGACCTTATAATTCCTGTACGCAGTACAGCCTCAGAAGTAATTTGATGTGGGGGAGCCATGCTTCGGCCCGAATGGGCTGGCTCGACCGGACAAATACCACGGCCTTGCAGAAAACCGGCGTGAAATAACGCTTGCGGTGTGTTTTGCCGAGTGAGTGAGGGGATTGAGGATTTTAAGGACTAGAACCTAAGTCGCACTGCCGTACGCCGCGCCATCTTTGATGGTCACGCGACCACCGCGCAGTTACGAATTTTAAATTTAAGGTCACATTTTGTTTATATTTTAGGAACGAGCATCGAAAACTGATCACGCTTCTTGAATATTAATTTTTGTTTTTAATACACCCTGTCATAATGGACTATCCAGAACCTGAGAGCACTTGACAAATTAAAGCGCTTATGAAGTAGGTATTCATTAAATCAAAATATTATATGTATTGAAATTATCGAATATTATACAATACGTTACTCCAATTTCGTAATGATGAGTAATGAATATTAGTTCTGCGCAAGTTATTGAAGAGCTTTTGATGTGGGCCACAACATTGCTCTATAAGTTTCGTCGTGTGTATAATATTACTAGAATATTATTGAATTTCTGTGTATACACTTTACAGTCGGGTGGAAAAGTTTATATTAAATATTACAATGTTGTAAATTATTAAAAGTTAACATTATTTTTTATGATATAATATGTATATCCCATTATTTATTAAAATCCATAGGTATTACTTATCTTAAAAGATAACTAATATGTTTAATACATATTAAATAATCTAACCAAGAGCATATCTGGACATATGTCTAAGGAGTGCTTCGTAATTATCAACGCGCAATAGGTTTTTTTGCAAATTACTTCAAAAGTTTTTCTCTGATTTCGTTCAAAATAATGCATGCATGAAAAGTTGCAAGTTTCTATCTCTTATAGTTTAGAAATGCCACGAGGAGGTCAACTTGAAAACCACTTTGGAGGCCTGTAACTCTGGTTTAAAAATAAAAATCCAATGTATTTAATAATATTAGGTATTTACCTATGAAATTGCCGTTTTGTATGAAAAAATTTAAACGAATTTTTTTCATGTATTTTTTATTTGTATTAATCGAAGTAATCACCCATGCAATCAATGCATCTTTACCAACGCAGTGGCAGTTTATGGATGCCCTTCTTAAAGAAACCAGCTGGACGGAAGGCAACAAATTCTTCAAAGGCATTTTGTACTGCCTCTCGGGTATTGAAATTTTTCCCGCCAAGAAGTTATCCGAATTCTGGAAAAAGTAGTAGTCTGTAGGCGCAAGGTCTGGTGAGTAGGGCGGGTGACGGAGAGCTTCCATCCCCAGTTCTTGCAACCGTCTTCTTTCTTTCGGTTCTTGAGACCGTCTGCTGTGCAGTATGAGGTCGCGCGTTGTCGTGCAGGAGCAGCGGAGACAAGCGATTGGCCAATGCTGGTTGGAGATGTGCCAGCTTCTCCATCATTGTGTTCATTTCTTCACAGTACACATCTGCAGTAATGCTCACCCCGTTTGGTAAGAAGCTGTGATGAATCACACCGGCGCTAGACCACCAAACAGTGACCATCACTTTTCTAGAGGTAAGTTTTCGTTTAGGGCATTGTTTAGGTGCTGAACCAGGATCCAACCAACTTGCTGAGCGCTTGCGGTTATCAAACAGAATCCATTTTTATCGCAGGTAACAATACGGTTCAAAATTCCTTAATTTGTGTGTCTGTTGAGCAGTGCAAGGCACGTCTCGACACGTACTTCGCGATGGCGATCATTGAGTTCGTGGGGCACCCATTTGTCAAGCTTTTTTACCTTGCCAATTTGACGCAAATGTACCAATATTGGTTTGACGCTAACGTCGAAAACTGCTGCTAATTCAGCCGTAGACTGTGTATCATTAGCTTCCACAATCGCCTTTAATTCGTCATTGTCGACCAAAGTCTTCGGACGACCGCGAGGTTCATTTTTCAGGTCCAAATTTCCAGAACGGTAGCGAGCAAACCAATAACACGTGGTGCGTTGGTTTGTAGTGTTAGCTCCGTAAACGTCGTTGATGTTGCATGCCGCTTGTGCCGCGTTGCTGCCACGACGGTACTCATATTCCATAATTACTCGAATTTTTAACGTATCCATGATGACGAAAAAGATTGAAATGCGATCAAAATGTAACACTAATCAATAAACAAATGACTACTTTTGGAAAAAGAATTCCATGTTTATAAAATAAAATAAATTTGAAATTAGAATTCTTAGCCAAACAAAAATTATTTTCATTTGAAATGGCCAGTACTGCAGATCGGCAAATTCATAGGTAAATACCTATTATCTATTCGACGATACCCCACACGTTTGGGTAGAATGAAAAAAAAGTCCCTACTTCACATGTAGGTTTTTACCATTATCATTAAAAATTACCGAAGTTAGCAAGGGAGGACGGACAGACAGAGCGAAACTATAAGGGTTCCTTGTGGTTACTACGGAACCCTAAAAAAACTGAAATCATTAAGATTTATGGAAAAGTCCTACATACACATTTCATTCACATGCACGTGTATAGAGACGAACATAATAATGTTTTAGTATGAAATTCTCCGTAGTCGTTAAAACACCAATCCAAATTGACTTAGCTTTACTTCAATACTCTGTTTTGGTTTAGCTATTCTCTACATTCAATAATAATCCTTCAAAATATTCACATTCATGCAGTTTCGACGTTCGCTAAAACTTTCCATATTTTTATTTTACATTTAAAAGCTATTCAAAGAACTTCAGGCGAGTATTTGGCGAATGTCATCGAAAAACGTCATATATTTTTATGAGTATTACTTATTTATTTAACCAAAATTGAGGGGAAAACATATATATGCGTATGTATGCGTTTATTGTACACACTAATACCACAGGGGCGACACTCTCCACGAATGACAGCGCGAGCACCGGCGAATGTCAGCAATGTTAACGTAAGCCCGTGGTTGACACCGAAATAATATTAAACGTCGCGTCAGACAAATCTGTAGCGGGCTACGACCTCTTAGTTTTACATGCCCTTCTTACGCTAGAGTGGTGATGATAATAATACAGCAACAATTCTTATATTCTCCTTTATTGGTGCTTAATACGGATACGTATTACATATGAGATATGTCTAACACAAATACGTCTACACTGTGTATAGCCTTTTAGTTAACCGAAATAAACCTAAGTAAATAGGCTTTACCCGTGACATCTGTCAATATGACATTGACAATTAAATTTCTTAAAACTACTGTTGTCATTATGCAACAAAATCTATCTTAAATATGATGAAATTATATTGTCAATTATGTCAAAGCACGAAACGACTAGCGGCCAGCCCCGTGAACGAAAGTCCTGGCTGGAAAAAACTCACGCCCGCCCGCCTCCGCATTGGCCCAGCCACACACACACAGTTGCGAGCTGTCATTTTCAAATCGGTAAAATGACGATTCTTTACGATAGAAATATATATTCTTTGCTAATACTACCACATGTTTCATGTAAAAAGTCGGACCTGATCTCTCGCCAGTCGTATCGGTTATCCGTCCCACTGGGTTACGAGAGTAAAGGAAAAGAGAGTGCTCTTGTGTACTGCGCACACACTTGGGCACTATCAAATGACTTTTGCATAACTGGTCTGGTTTCAATGAAACCGGCCACCGTCACGGAAATCGGTGTGGGGAGTTTATTATGTTAAACAATTTCATCAGTAAAATTCTAATGATAGTCTGGCTGGCCTGGGATCTCAGTCCAAAAGCTATGCTGTAGACGTTGCAAGCTGGAACTTTGAATCGATACGTACTTCAAAGTACGTTCAAAGTAAAATCTCCAATATTTCCTGGGAGTCATATTTTATTTATTCAATTTTTAATACCTGCGATCTCTTATTTTTGGTATATGTTTGTATAGGTAATGAAATAACATCAGTTATTTCATTACCTATTTGTTTTTACGAATAAAAAGTAATTGTCATCCTACTGTGAAAGTTGAATGTATGTATGTATGTATGGATTGATGTTTATTACCTACTCTTTCACGCAAAAACTACTGAACAGTACTTGATGCAATTTGGTACGGTAGTAGTTTAAACTCTGGATTAACACAGTCTACTTTTTCTCCCGAAAAAGTACCTACAGTATTTCTGTGGGATACTTACGTATTTACGCCGGCGAAGCCGCGGGCCAAAGCTAGTATATTATGATATAAGAAGTGAGTTATAATAATAGCAAGGGAGTTTGACAAGGGGTTTCTTTATTATAGGAAGGCCAAAAAAATAATATGCATATACAACATAATAACATATATAACATATACAGCCATGAGCATAGAGATTTTCAAAGGAAATGGCCATATGAATGTCCGGCAAAAGTGTACTTGATAAAAATTTTGCTAGAATATATTATATAAGTGATTGTGATTGTGTTTGCTGTGAAATCTTGATCATCATTATAATCTTTCAAAGTCTGTTAAATATAAACAAACTTCATCATTATAAACTACCTAATATGTAAAAACAGTGATGCTGTTAAAATATGGTTTATGTGCGATGTCAATAAGAACCATAACATAATGTACATGATCTTCATAACATAATAATATTTTTCCAGTTGGAGCAAGATTGGCTATGGTTAAAGAGGGCTAATGCTATAGACAAAGTATGTTCCTATTGACCCATAACTATAATACATATAATATATAAACAGAATATAATAACAAAACATAATAAACAGAAACAAAATAAATAATACTATAATATATAATCAGTATAACTTGTACAGTTCAGTTTTGTATCCAAAGTATCGACATGTGAATCAATATTCACTAACTACGATATTCTATAGAGTGTAAGTCCATTACATTAAAAGCCACCGGACGGACAGCTTACCGCTAGGCCATTTCGGTTAATTATTGTTTATAATATACTTTATATACTTCACGTTTAATATTAATATTGTATCGACCACACAAAACTGCACGCTTGCACTCTTGGTTCCAAGACATTTCAAAATCAGTTCAAAATCAATTACGAATATTTTGGGTATATGATCTACTGCATATTATTTTGGCAGAGAAATTACTAAATATAAAAAAAAAAACTCTTAATAGTTCGCTCTTTACGGCGCTGTTAAGGTTATAGACCTCAAATATCTTTTGATTCTATTGATGCTATTTTGGAAAAGTCTTTGCTTCCTCTTTAAATCAGCTGTTTCTCTGAGTTGAATGACCTCAACGCCTAAGAGAGCGCAATGTAATTTTACTTAATATATTTATTGTTTTTTTTTTTTAAATTTAAATTATTTTTCTGCCCAAACCTTTTCACGTAAGTCGTAGATTATATTATGCCTAAAAATCCGTAATTGATTTTGATCAACTTTAAATTAACTTTTAAATTTCTAATGTTAGTTGTGACATCTCATCCTAACTTCCGATCAAAATGGTCCACTAAGCTAAACGTTGTCTGTACGTCATCTATATATCTATATATATATATATAACAGGCAAAGTTGATTGACTGATGTATCAACGCACAGGCTATACCCTTAAGGCTAGAAATTTGAAATTTTGCACACGTATTTCTCATGTGACGTACGCATCCACTGAGGAAGGATTTTTCAAAATTCAACCCCTAGGGGGTAAAATAGGTAATAAAGTTTGTATGAAACTTTTTATTCCTTGGAAGTTGGACATATTTGCATGATATTTGATGACATGATGTGAATTGAGTACAAAAAAAATAATGAGTTACGTAATAAATACGTCTTTACCTATGAAATTGCCGATCTGCAGTACTGGCCATTTCAAATCAAAATAATTTTTGTTTGGCTAAGAATTCTAATTTCAAATTAATTTTATTTCAAAAACATGGAATTCTTTTTCCAAAAGTAGTCATTTGTTTATTGACTAGTATTACATTTTCATCGCATTTCAATCTTTTTCGTCATCATGGATACGTTAAAAATTCGAGTAATTATGGATTATGAGTATCGTCGTGGCAGCAACGCGGCACAAGCGGCACGCAACATCAACGACGTTTACGGAGCTGACACTACAAACCAACGCACCACCTGTTATTGGTTTGCTCGCTTCCGTTCTGGAAATTTCGACCTGAAAATGAACCTCGCGGTCGTCCGAAGACTTTGGTCGACAATGACGAATTAAAGGCGATTGTGGAAGCTAATGATACACAGTCTACGGCTGAATTAGTAGCAGTTTTCGACGTTAGCGTCAAACCAATATTGGTCCATTTGCGTCAAATTGGCAAGGTAAAAAAGCTTGACAAATGGGTGCCCCACGAACTCAATGAAGTACGCGTCGAGACGTGCCTTGCACTGCTCAACAGGCACACAAATGAAGGAATTTTGAACCGCATTGTTACCTGCAATGAAATTCTGTTTGATAACCGCAAGCGCTCAGCAAGTTGGTTGGATCCTGGTTCAGCACCTTAACAATGCCCTAAACGTAAAATTACCCCTAGAAAAGTGATGGTCACTGTTTGGTGGTCTAGTGCCGGTGTGATTCATCACAGCTTCTTACCAAACGGGGTGAGCATTACTGCAGATGTGTACTGTGAAGAACTGAACACAATGATGGAGAAGCTGGCACATCTCCAACCAGCGTTTGTCAATCGCTCGTCCTCCGCTGCTCCTGCACGACAACGCGCGACCTCATACTGCACAGCAGGCGGTCTCCAAGTTGCAAGAACTGAACCCCAAGAAGCTCTCCGTCATCCGCCCCTACTCACCAGACCTTGCGCTACAGACTACTACTTTTTCCAGAATTTGGATAACTTCTTGGCGGGATTAATATAACTTCGATTAATACAAATAAAAAATATATGAAAAAAATTAGTTTAAATTTTTTCATACAAAACGGCAATTTCATACGTAAAGACCTAATATTTCAGTTTTTAAATTTAGCCCCTAGGTGGGTAAAATATGGGATGAAAGTTCAAAACCTAATTTCAAGCGGGCAAAGCCACAAGAAACCAATGCTAGTATTACATATAAGTGAAAAGACAATATAATATTATCGGGACTCTTCTTCTAATTTATCTCTCCGAAATAATATATACCCCACAATATATCGCAGCCATCTTTTTGCCCATAGACTCAAATCAAACAAAAAAAATCATATAGGTTATTAAATAAAACTCACGGAATTGTCCCTACGTGATGCCTACCACCGGTTTAGGAACTAACCCGGCGAGATGAACCGGTATTCTACACCCAATCCTATGATATACTCGTTACACATGAGCTACCCAGAATATGCCGTTAACATAACATGGTTAAGACTAGCTGATAGTAGGTAATTGAATTACTTATAATTATTCAGTCATTAAACATATTATTAGTGTACGCGCATTCGCTAATATACGCATTAATTTTGAAATTAATTTAAACTTAACCTACATCCGTACCAATATTATAAATGTGAAAGTGAATTTGATTGTTTGGTTGTTTCTCTTTCACGTAAAAACTACTTAACCGATCATCATGAAATTTGGTACAGATATAAAGTTTCTACTTTATATCTGTGCCACGGAGAAGGACATAGGCTACTTAATCGCGGCAAATTGTACGGTTTTTTTTTTACTCTTTTCGCGCACGAGATCAAAGATCTTCATCAACGCAACGGTAAGACAGCAGCCAACAGCTGCATTTTAAGGATTAAAGGATAGGAAAGTCCTTTCACATATGTCCATATTTTAGTCCTAAAGTACCGGAGAAAAGTGAAGCATAATTAAAACTCCCTTCAGAAAAGGACAAAGGGCTATTGTGAGAGCAACTCGCACGTGCGACGAACTACAAAATGGTCCTGCCAACAAATGACGAACTCTTTCCACGATTGCCTGCTATATAGCGCAGCAGTGTGTTTTGTAAGTGCCCAGTGTATATTGTAGAAGCTAGTATTATAGGCCTGGGTAGCCGGAGTTTTGCTCGGAGTTGTGATAAATTAGAAAAATAAATAAAAATAATCACAGAAATATTTATCTGACTGGGATTCTCCACCCACCACATTCCGAATTTTCGAACAAAGTTAAAATTATACATTCGCATACCAAACTGCCAATCGGACTGAGATAAAATAGTCGAAATTATTGATTAATTGTTGCACGACGAAAGAAAACACATATTATATAGCTTAAAAATGCGCAGTTTCCTAGGTATAAGATCTATCTAGATCGATTATTCTCCATACTAAATTCATGGTAATACTTGCAGTTTTTTTAAAGTATTGAGAAATTTAAGATATTACGCGTATGTTCTAGTATTATAAAAACCACAGTATGTATATACCCCATCTTCTGTGACGATCCTGATTAAATTTGGATTGTTTATTATAAGCTTTTCCCCTGTACGTAAGTATATTATATTATTACTCTGTTTAAAGAGTACGTTACTCGTTTACTCTAAACAGAGTAAACAACTAACAAAGTAACAGAGACAAACGTCTCTGTTACTAAAAACTCGGTAGTTTTTGGGAAAACACAGAAAATGGGGTTAAATTAAACTAAATCTAGCGTCAGTATACAATTATTGAGAAAGTCTAATTGGTACACACCACAACCCGGCATCAAACGCTAAAAAAAAAAAATAAAAGGGATATATAATTCATACGATTTTCATCCGACTTTTCAGTCACTATTCGTCACACAATTTTCATTCAATTTTGCCGTAATATTCCGTGTACGTCGTAAAAGAGTCGGTTAAACTAAAAAGAACATCACTTTGGTTTTATCGTTCCAAAGGGTTAAAAGTTAAGCAAACATTCGGACTCAATATTTGCGATTCGTCGGTAACAAAATCTTCCTATAAAAATATTATCATACATATTTTAGTAGCACTTAAACGGTTTATGATAACCGGATTGCTAATATTACAAATGCGAATATGAGGATTCAAAAATTTGTTTGTTTGTTGGCCTTTCGCGCGGAATTCGTTGAACGGTTTTCAATGATAACGTATTGTAAAAGTATGTATGCCGGCAAAATTATCGGTTTTTGTGGAATACGTACATTTGCTGAAGTTTCAGGGTAACTCAACTATGATGAATATATTTATTCAGTTTGATGTATATACCTAACCTAGTCTTGCCATAAATACTGAAACAAAGAAGAAAAAAAAAAATTCTATTGCAAATAACATTTATTACTTTTACAGTGTGTTAGTTTAATACATAAATATAAAACAATTTAAAATATAAAAAGCTTGTTCGAAGTGGTCTCCATTGGCTCCACAAGCACGCACTCTTGCCATGGGAAAATTCTTCACTTCCAATCGTACGGATTGTTTTAGGGAATCCAAATTATCATGGCGTTTAGAGCAAGCCGTCCTATCTAAAACTGACCATTAATCATAATCCAGCAGATTAAGATCGAGACTAGACGACGGCCAGTATTCAGCTCTGATGAAGTCCGAAACGTTCGTTTCCAACCAAGACTGCGTAGACCGAGCTTTATGACGCGGCGCCGAGACTTAGTGGAAGGACCATTCTTGGTTATTGAACATGGTGTTGTTTCTTAACACTACCTTCTCAAGAATGATATCTTGATACACTTGTGCCCGATGTTTTGATACCTTTTTGCACAAAAGTATGGCTCAGTCACTCCTTCATAGCTAATACCCCAAACCATCACCGGAATAAATATGAAGCCGGATAGTGCCCACGTTGCACTCTGGCCACTAATTGGGAAGCTTCCATAGAGCTTTGAGCATAAATACGGTTATTTTGTTGTTAAAATGTTGCTCAATTGTAAAAAAAATCTCATCCGTAAACAAAATTTTTCTGTGACCTCCCTTTGCGTACCGCTCCAGTAGTTGTTTCGATTTTACCACCCTATTCTTTTTTAAATTATCAGTTAAGAAATGACCAGTACATCTTTTATAGGCTGCAAGTGCAAAGTCATCTTTTAAAATACGTGACATGGTTCTAGGTGCTATCTTCATCTCCCGAGATTTATTTTGATCTTTTGCTTTCAGACAGGATTTCGTCGAATTCTTTCCCTTACCGCTTTGACCACCTTTTTCGTACGAACACTACATGGACGGCCAGATCTTTTTCTGTCACACACAAAGGAGGTCTCATTGTACCTATTAATAGGTACACAAACATTTTACTAATACCAAGCGTATGGAGAGTTTTAAAAATTACATTTGGCTCCATACCTACTTCGTGTAATGCGATTCGGTTCCGTTTCTCACTCAGTTTCTCTGTCCCACTCCATTTTAATATCGCAAAATATTGTTCAATGTATTGGCGCTAAAATGAGAAAACACAATGAACAATCACATAAAAATGACAGATTCCAATTCAAATGTAATATTTTGTTTATTTTTAATGGTAACAGTATTTATGGCCAGACTAAGTATTAGTTACAGACGGATTTGGACTGCAAACTTTCACTAAAACCGTCATCAATTAACACCATAGGTTTCTTAGGGTCAACTCACACCAACACGCGACGCAGCGCTGCATTTTTAAGATCGTGATTCAAAATAGAACTTTGATCACAACTCAAGAACGCCACGCCACGCAGTCCGGTGCAGCTCAGGATTTCGAATTCTTGTAACATGTCTTGTGTTCAATTTGGAATCGCTATCTTAATAATGTAGCGCAGCGTTGCGTCCTGTTGCATCTCAGTGTGAACTGACGCTTAGTCTTAGGCTAGGATATGAATTCAAATTTCAGAGCACTTAAAATAGAACTCTGCGCTAATACAATAGAATTGAAAATCGAAGTGTCGAATGTCATTCGAACTGTGTAGGTCATGCGAACTATAACAGTACGCTGACGCGACGCCGCAAATGTTTTTGTTTATACATTTAAAATTTATTATACATGATGTATGACGGGCTTCACATAGTTCACACACTGTAATTATCTCTACGTCACGGCTAAAAGGGATTAAGGAAATGCTACTTGACTGTACAATATTAATGAGACGTTGTACAGTCGCGTTCATGTTAATAAAGTCAGTTGGGTCAAGAGGAACATATTTTTTAGTATGACACTGTCAAACTTTACTCATTATATATAGATAATATAATGTTTTAAAGGAGGTGGTTTAATTTGTTTGGTTTTTAGGGTTCCGTATCCGTT